>CM031596.1:113799092-113804092 GCA_018398815.1 Conus ventricosus
GAAAATTAAAACAAGAATTGTAAGTGGGTCCGCCAGACAACAGGAAGAAAGAAGTTACAAGACAAAGACGACGCGTTTCGACCCTTGAGGTCTTCTTCACACAAGATAAACAACATTCAGGACAATGAAAGCGAAGAACGAGCACTCGCTTATCTTCTCATAATCGGCGCAGGATGGGTGTTGAACGGAAAGGTGAATGAACCCTCTGAGGTATCGACACGTCAAGGTGATAGGTCACACAATACTCCACAGTCCTATTAGTCGCAGTCACCAGTGCCACACACAGTCGTGTGTGTTTTCTTGAAAAGCAGTTGCGACTGAGACTGAAAAAACGGAGAATTTCAAAGGAGAAAATCCTATTCTATTTTAACAGTCTGCTGTTAGTATCCACGCCATAAGTAGATAGTGAGATTCACGTCCTCTAAGACAGACGACCTGAGCGACTTGTTCCGAGACCAAGGACTGTGTGGGACAATATGACTGACTATTTCATTTCATTTCTTGACGGATTTCCTTTATGATGTGTGTAATATTCACTTGATTAGAGTCATTATTGATTTATCTTGACGTTATGCCTTCCCCCTTCTTTTTCCATTCTTTTTCTTTTCTTTTCCTTTGTCTTTCTTTCGGTTTTTTTTTCGTGTTTTTTCGTGGTTTTTTTCTCGTTTGCTTCCTTCATTTTTTGTGCTCTCCTCTCCCTTTTCTCTTTTTCGTTTGCTTCCTTTTCCGTATTTCTCCCTCCTCTTCCTCCTCCTTTTCTTGTTTCTTTCTCTCAATCACTCAGTCTTTACAGATGGTACGCTGCCCCAGTCAGATCTCTTTCTCTTCCCAAACGGAGTTCGACTTCCGTCAGCTGTTCACACACGTGGGCACATACCGCGGCACCATCGTGGCCATCCGCCGGGTCAACAAGAAACACGTGGAGCTGACCCGCAACGTCAGGAAAGAGCTCAAGACGGTGGGTCATGTGGATGGAATGGAGGGGAGGGGAGTGGATGGGGAAGGGAGTGGAGAGGAGGGAGTGGAGGGGAGGGGAGGGGAGGGGAGTGGAGTGGAGTGGAGTGGAGTGCTACGAAATAAAGCGGACAAGAGAGGGGTGGTGTAGAGGGAAAAGAAATGGACCGGGGCAGAATAAAGCGAAAGACAGTGGGCGGAGTGCAGTGGAGTAAATACATTGGAAAGGAGTGGAGTAAAGTGAAAGGGACTGGAGTGAAAGAGGGTGACCTAAAGGTAAAGGGAAGGAAATGGAATGGAGCAGAGTGGAAGGAAGCTGAATGGAAGGCAGTGGAGTAAAACGGAAGAGAGCGGAGTGGAATGGGGTGTAGTAAAGTGGAAGGGAGTGGAGTAAAGTGAAAGAGACTGGAGTGAAAGGGAGTGACCTAAATGTGTAGGAAAGGAATGGAATGGAGTTGAGTGAAATGGAAGGGGGAGGAGTAAAGTCGAAGGAAGTGGAATGGAATGTTAGTGGAGTAAATGGAAAGGGACTGGGGTGAACGGGGTGGACTAAAGGCATATGGAAGGGAAAGGAATGGAATGGAGTTGAGTGAAATGGAAGGGAGTGAAATGGAAGGGAGTGGAGTAAAGTCGAAGGAAGTAGAATGGAATGCAGTGGAGTAAAGGGGAAGGGACTGGAGTGAAAGGGAGTGACCCAAAGATGTAGGGAAGGGAACGGAATGGAATGAAGTTGAGTGAAATGGAAGAGAGAGGAGTAAAGTCGAAGGAAGTGGAATGGAATGTTAGTGGAGTAAATGAAGTGCTGTAAAGAGACACCTATCACCGAGTTGTATGAAATCCTCTGCCTCTGTTGGAGTGAAGGCGAAGTACCACAAGACATGAGGGATGCTAACGTCGTCACACTGTACAAAAACAAAGGTGACAGAAGCGATTGCAATAATTATCGTGGCATATCCCTCCTTAGTATCGTTGGGAAAGTCTTTGCACGGGTAGTATTGAAGAGGCTCCAAGTACTTGCAGAGCAAGTTTATCCTGAATCACAGTGCGGTTTCCGTGCCAACAGATCCACTATAGATATGATCTTCTCCCTTAAACAACTTCAGGAGAAATGTAGGGAGCAAAGGCAGCCACTCTTCATTGCCTTCATAGATCTCACAAAAGCTTTCGATCTGGTCAGCAGAGATGGCCTCTTCAAGATCCTCCCCAAGATTGGATGCCCACCCAAACATCTCAGCATCATCAGATCCTTCCACGAAGACATGAAAGGCCCTGTCGTCTTTGACGGCTCAACATCAGCTGCCTTCAACATACGGAGCGGAGTGAAACAGGGTTGCGTCTTGGCTCCCACCCTGTTTGGAATCTTCTTTGCTGTGATGCTGAAACACGCATTTGGTCCTGCAGCTGAAGGTATCTACCTCCGAACCAGGACAGACGGAAAGCTCTTCAACCTCTCCAGACTAAAAGCCAAGACAAAAGTCAAGCTGAGGTGCCTGCGTGACTTCCTCTTTGCAGACGACGCAGCAGTAACTGCCCACTCAGCCGAGGACCTACAGCAACTCATGACTTGCTTCAGCAATGCCTGCCAAGACTTTGGGCTTACCATTAGCTTGAAGAAAACACAGGTCATGGGACAGGATGTTGACTCTCCCCCAGTCATCAGCATCAATGACCATGAACTGGATGTCGTCCATGACTTTGTTTATCTGGGCTCAACTATCTCAGACACCCTCTCACTTGATGGAAAGCTCAACAGGCGCATCGGCAAGGCAGCTACCACCATGACCAGACTGACAAAGAAAGCATGGAACAACAGCAAGCTGACTGAGCACACAAAGATCCAGATCTACAGAGCCTGCGTCGTGAGCACCCTCCTGTATAGCAGCGAGTCTTGGACTTTGCGTGCCCGACAAGAGCGAAAGCTCAATGCTTTTCATATGCGTAGCCTCCGACGCATTCTGAACATCACCTGGCAGGACAAGGTCCCAAACAACGCTGTCCTGGAAAGAGCCGGATGCACCAGCATGTACACGCTGCTGAAACAGAGACGTATGCGCTGGCTCGGCCATGTCGTGCGCATGGATGACGGACGGATCCCTAAAGACCTCCTCTATGGAGAACTTGTGCAGGAAAACGTCCCGCAGGCAGACCACAGCTGCGATTCAAAGATGTGTGCAAGAGGGACCTAAAAGCCTTGAACATCGACCAGAACAACTGGGAAGCAACAGCCCTCGAACGGTCAGCCTGGAGACACACTGTGCAGAAAAGTCTCTCCAAGTTCGAAGAGACACTCGCTCAGCAGCACGGGGAAAAGAGAATGAGACGAAAGGCTGCAGCCCAGGCAGACAGACCAGCGTCAGACTTCATCTGTGCCCTCTGCCACAGGGACTGTCATTCCCGCGTCGGACTGGCCAGCCACACCCGTCGCTGTACCAGAATAGACACCTAGAGCGCAACTCCATAGTCTTCCGAGACCGAAGGATGACTGCTGAATGAAACTGGAGTGAAAGGGGGTGGACTAAAGGTAAAGGAAGGAAATGGAACGGAGCAGAGCGGCAGGAAGCTGAATGGAAAGGGAGTGGAGTAAAACTGAAGAGAGCGGAGTGGAATGGGGTGGAGTAAAGTGGAAGGCAGTGGAGTAAAGGAGAGGTGAATAGTGAAAGGGATCTCAGTGGAATGAACTTTGGCAAACTGCAAGGGAGAGGAGAAGATTGAAGTAAAGTGGGAGTGAATGGTTAATTAATCGACATGAAATTAAATAGTGGAGAACGGAGTGAAGCTGAAGAAAGTGGAGTAAAGGGGAAGGGAGTGGGATGGGGGAGAGAAAAAGTGGCACGGAATGACATGGAGTATAATGAAATGGAATTGACTGGTAGGGAATCAAATATACTGGAGTGGAGTGGAGTGGTGTGTAGTGTAGTGTAATGTAGTGTAGTGTAGTGTAGTGTAGTGTAGTGTAGTGTAGTGTAGTGTAGTGTTGTATGGTATGATGTGGTGCTGTGTAGTGCACATGCGTGTGTGTATGTGTGTGTGGGCGGGTATGAGAGAGAGAGAGAGAGAGAGAGAGAGAGAGAGAGAGAGAGAGAGAGAGAGAGAGAGAGAGAGAGAGAGAGAGAGAGCAAAATAATTGCAGGGGTTAAAGCAGACGTATCAAAATATCGAAGTAAACTGACCTATTCTCTAATACATGCTTTCTGTAGCGTGATGATGCTAATAGCTGCTGAAACGTGATCCCTACCAACGTAGCTTGAGACAAATCGGTAACGGTGATCATGTGAGTAGGAGTAGCAGCTGGAGTGGAAGTGAGACAGTTGTAGGTATCACCCAGCGATGGCAGTCATCATCATCATCATCATCATCATCATCATCATCATCATCACCATCATCATCATCATCATCATCACCATCATCACCATCATCATCATCATCATCATCACCATCATCATCATCACCATCTTCATCATCACCATCACCACCACCACCACCACCACCACCACCACCACCACCACCACCACCACCATCATCATCATCATCATCATCATCATCATCATCATCATCATCATCACCAACATCATCATCATCATCATCATCATCATCATCATCATCATCATCTGGTGTCTGTCAGATGCGGGAGTTGCGGCACGACAACATCAACCCCTTCATCGGCGCCTGCATCGACTCCCCCAGCATCCTGATCGTCACGGCCTACTGCACCAAGGGCAGTCTGCAGGTAACGGTTCCACGTTCTAGGCTGAAAGGCTGGTTCTGACTGATGTCTACATGGTACTGATAGATATGTGTTATATTATACACGAGTGTGTGTGTGTGTGTGTGTGTGTGTGTGTGTGTGTGTGTGTGTGTGTGTGTGTGTGTGTGTGTGTGTGTGTGTGTGTGTGTGCGTGCGTGCTTGTGTGCGTGAGTGCATGCGCGTGCGTGCGTGCGTACGTGCGTGCACACGTGTGTGTGTGTGTATGGTTTTAATTCGAACAGTCGGTTCTTGGAGTACAGAGTATGTACATGTGTACGTTTATGTCTTTGTATACATATCT
>CM031596.1:113814092-113819092 GCA_018398815.1 Conus ventricosus
TCCCAGTTTACTTGGCGATGCTAGCAGTCAATCTCTCTCTCTCTCTCTCTCTCTCTCTCTCTCTCTCTCTCTCTCCTCTCTCTCTCTCTCTCTCTCTCTCTCTCTCTCTCTCTCTCTCTTCTGTGTGTGTGTGTGTGTGTGTGTGTGTGTGTGTGTGTGTGTGTGTGTGGAACTGCCTTATTTTAGCAAGGCCATTGAATGTTGCTACAAGGCCACACCAGCGAAATGTTCTTTTCTTAAATGACGTCAACAGATCTTAATATGGTCTAACGTGCTGCTTTGGTGGTTTAGTACGCTTTTTCAGAGTTCATTTTATTTTTCATTCTGGCTCTTCACAGTTCTCTCTCTCTCTCTCTCTCTCTCTCTCTCTCTCTGTCTCTGTCTCTCTCTCTCTCTCTCTCTCTCTCTCTCTCTCTCTCTCTCTCTCTCTCTCTCTCTCTCTCTCTGTCCCGTCCCCCTCCCCGTTTATCTGACTGCCTCTCTGTTATCATCCGTCTGCATGCCTGTCTGTCTGTCTGCCTGCCTGTCTGTCTGTCTGCCTGTCTGTCTGCCTGCCTGTCTGCCTGTCTGTCTGTCTGTCTGTCTGTCTCTCATTCACACACAGAGAGCTCAATCTCTCTTTCTCTCTCTCTCTCTCTCTCTCTCTCTCTCTCTCTCTCTCTCTCTCTCTCTCTCTCTCTCTCTCTCTCTCTCTCTCTCTCTCTCTCTCAGGACAGATTGAATGAACAGGCTCTGCCTAAAATCTCAATCCTTTATCGAATAAATGTTTCCGAGTTCTGAGTTCTCTCTCTCTCTCTCTCTCTCTCTCTCTCCTCTCTCTCTCTCTCTCTCTCTCTCTCTCTCTCTCTCTCTCTCTCTCTCTCTCTCTCTCTCTCTTTCTCGGGTCATATCTTCACTGCAGTGAGCGAAGATTAGCCACAAGACACCATCAGCTTTAAATCATGTGCAGAGTGGTCTCAAACTTAACGGATGTGGTGGATGTAGTGTAGGTATATGGACTAGCCCGCACGCAGTGACGCCTCCTTGATGAAACTGAAACAGAAACAGCGCGAAGGTAACAAGTTGGCCAAGTCGCCACCGCCTTACAGGTGACGATCACTCAAATCCAGTTCTCAGCATCTCCATCTTCTCCGTCTGTCCATGATCAGACTGCCCCGTGAACACCAACAGTTCGTGGCAATCTTGTGGAGACATTCTGTCACGTGAATTGGATCAGCCTCCAACAGCAATGCATGACCTACACGTAAGGAACAAGAAGCACTGCGTTTTACCGTGGCACGTGCGCTAGCTCGTGAGAAATCACAAGCTTAGCCTGGTCTAACGGATGTGCAAGGCAGGTTTTAGTGGCCCGGTCCGAATTTTGTTTTTCTTCAGACTTGAACCAGTCGTGGATCCTGACCTAATATTAATATTCGTGAAGTAAAGTAGTGATTAACAAAAATGCAAAGCATATAAACGTACTCCCCGTTTTATCCTGAATACGCGTGAGATATTCCATAAAGAGGAAAAAACGTCTTGGGCTGGTGTAACCGTTAGTAATGGCTATTCTGGTAAACATCGGCTATCGTCTGTGACCTAAAATGAACATACTTAAAAATGATCAGAAAGATCGGCCAAGAATTTTCTAAGATTTTCCATAAAGAAGAAAACCATTATGGGCCGTTAGTAACGGCTCTAACGGTAAACTTAAACATCGGGCATCATCCGTGACCCATAATGAACATATCTACAAATTTTCAGAAAATCGGTCACGTACTTTCTGAGATATTCCATAAAGAAGAAAAACCTTTACATGCCGTTACAGCCGTTAGTAACGGCTATAACGGTAACCTAAAACGTCGGGCAAACATCCGTAACCCATAAAGAAGATACCTGCTAATTTTCACAAAGAACGGCCAAGTACTTTCTGAGATATTCCATAGAGAAGAAAAGCGTTACGGGCCGTTACAGCCGTTAGTAAACGGCTATAACGGTAAACTAAAACATCCGGCGTCATCCGTAACCCCTAGTGAACATACCTGCTAATGTTCACAAAAATCGGCAAAGTACTTTCTGAGATATTCCATAAAGGAAAAAATAACAAGTTACAGGCCGTTACAGCCGTTAGTAACGGCTATAACGGGGTAAACTAAAACATCGGGCATCATCCGTGACCTATGATGAACATACCAACAAATTTTCGAAAGATCAGCCAAGTGCTTTCTGAGATATTCTATAAAGAAGAAAAAGCGTTACATGCCGTTGCAGCCGTTCGTAACGGCTGTAACGGTAAACTAAAACATCAGGCATCATCCGTGACCTACGATGAACATACCAACAAATTTTCTGAAAGATCAACCAAGTGCTTTCTGAGATATTCTATAAGAAGAAAAAGCGTTACAGGCCGTTACAGCCGTTCGTAACGGCTATAACGGTAGACTAAAACATCAGGCATTATTCGTGACCCATAATGAATATACCTACAAATTTTCTGAAAGATCGGCCTAGTACTTTTTGAGATATTCTATAAAGAAGAAAAACCGATACAGCAGTTAGTAACGGCTTATAACGGGGTAAACTAAAACATCGGGCATCATCCGAGACCCATAATGAACATACCTGTAATTTCACAAAGATCGGCCAAGTACTTTCTGAGATATTTCATAAAGAAAAAAAAGCGTTACAGGCCGTTACAGCCGTTAGTAACGGCTATAACGGTAAACTAAAACGCCGGGCATCATCCTTGACCCATAATGAACATATCTACAAATTTTCAGAAAGATCGACCCAGTAGTTTTTGTCTGGAGCGAGTGGAACACATTTTGACCACGGACACACAGACAGACAGACACACACACAGACACACACACAGACACACACACAGACACACACACACAGACAGCATTTCTTCGTTCCCATTCTAAAGTACTCCCTGTTCTTTAAGAACTGGGAGTACAAAAGCCAAAAAGGATAAAGTTTATGCAATGCACTTTTAATTCATCTAGGTTGTATCTGCAGCTCTGCACCCTCTGGCCAGGTTTGATGCCGTAGAACACCATGGGCTGGACAGTGGGGGTGGGGGTGGGGTTGTTCTCGGGGTCTGAGATCCACGGACGTTCATCTGAGTGGGCAATCTAAATTCGGCTGGTGGCTCAGCAGTCGGCAGTGGCTAGTTCTCAGTCTGAAGAGGATTGTTTGCTGGTATCTCTGGAGCTGATGGATGTGGGTATTGGTTGTGGATGACAGTTTTGGCCTCTCTGTAGGTCACCGGGTGGCTAAACTGCTCCATATTGCTGCCTGCCTTGGAGAGAGCGTCAGCCTTCTCATTCCCAGTGATCCCACAGTGAGATGGAATCCACTGGAGTACAGTGGTGGGTCATAGATCAAGAGTAGGAAGGACACGTGTCTCAACGTGGCCTGTCCACACCATTCCTCACTGTCGGAGTCACTGGCACTCGCACAAGTCACTGCCCTCTTCCAGGCCCCACACTGCGCACCGTGAGAGAAGTGTTCAAAGGGATGGGCCGCCCTCTCAGGTCAGCATGTACGTAGGCCATCATGTTGTAGCAGGCTGCTCGGTGAGTTTGGCCTACAAACTGTACGTAGTCTTAACAGTTTAATATTGTCAGCCGCAAAGCGTGGCGAACAGGCCACACGCCACAATGTGAGGCTTTTGCACCAACACATGATATGATCCATGTAAGCGTTTTGAGGCCTACCATAAAGTTGAGCCAGCATCTAATGTTCAACAGATACTCCCCACCAACTACTTCCCTTGTTTGGAGGGATTTGTATTGACAAAATCACAGATAACCTTTGAATACATGACCTTCCCCTTAGTGGACGTCACATTTCAGGCCTTTGCACTCACCCGTGACGCTATCTTTACGCCACCTGCAAGCGCGTATAGTCCCATTCTTTCGATTTTTTATCTGTCCGCTTGGAACCACCTGGCTTGTACCTTGATGGTCCTATGAAAGAAAATGAGGAGAATCAACTTTCAGACAAAAAAAAACCCAATCAGATCAACAGGAAGCAGACAGACAGCCCATCAGATCAACAGGAAGCAGACAAACAGCCCATCAGATCAACAGGAAGCAGACAGACAGCCCATCAGATCAACAGGAAGCAGACAGACAGCCCATCAGATTAACAGGAAGAAGACAGACAGCCCATCAGATCAACAGGAAGCAGACAGACAGCCCATCAGATCAACAGGAAGCAGACAGACAGCCCATCAGATCAACAGGAAGCAGACAGCCCATCAGATCAACAGGAAGCAGACAGCCCATCAGATCAACAGGAAGCAGACAGCCCATCAGATCAACAGGAAGCAGACAGCCCATCAGATCAACAGGAAGCAGACAGACAGCCCATCAGATCAACAGGAAGCAGACAGCCCATCAGATCAACAGGAAGCAGACAGACAGCCCATCAGATCAACAGGAAGCAGACAGACAGCCATCAGATCAACAGGAAGCAGACAGACAGCCCATCAGATCAACAGGAATCAGACAGCCCATCAGATCAACAGGAAGCAGACAGACAGCCCATCAGATCAACAGGAAGCAGACAGACAGCCCATCAGATCAACAGGAAGCAGACAGACAGCCCATCAGATCAACAGGAAGCAGACAGACACCCCATCAGATCAACAGGAAGCAGACAGACAGCCCATCAGATCAACAGGAAGCAGACAGACAGCCCATCAGATCAACAGGAAGAAGACAGACAGCCCATCAGATCAACAGGATGCAGACAGACAGCCCATCAGATCAACAGGAAGCAGACAGACAGCCATCAGATCATCAGGAAGCAGACAGCCCATCAGATCAACAGGAAGCAGACAGACAGCCCATCAGATCAACAGGAAGCAGACAGACAGCCCATCAGATCAACAGGAAGCAGACAGCCCATCAGATCAACAGAAAGCGACAGCCCATCAGATCAACAGGAAGCAGACAGCCCATCAGATCAACAGGAAGCAGACAGACAGCCCATCAGATCAACAGGAAGCAGAC
>CM031596.1:113824092-113826592 GCA_018398815.1 Conus ventricosus
GATTGTCTCGGCTGTTGCATTTCACATCTATCGACCCACTGTGGTTGGGGAAAAAGTGATTTAATCTTCAATCACGCCTCTCTCCTGGCCAATCCTCATTTCATACCGCGTACAAATGATGGAAATCTGGAGAGAGAGAAAAAAAGCAGGATTCAAAATTAAGCCCAAGCTGTGACTTCAGTAGACACGTGCAATAACGACCATGTTGTAGAGTAGAAAGTGCACAAGATAGACACACTTAAGACACCCGCTCATCTGGGATGTGCAAACAAAATTCAACTCCCATTCCTTTTTGGTATTTCTAACACCTTCCCCCCTTCACTGTCTCCGTTCCTTTCCCTAGCTCTTTCTCTCTGTCTCTTTCTCTCTGTCTCTTTCTCTCTGTCTCTGTCTCTCTCTCTCTCTCTCTCTGTCTCTCCCTCTCTCTCTCTCTGAAATAAAATTTCGTTCGTTCATTTCGTTCTTTGTCGAACGGTATTCTCTCCTCTCTCTCTCTCTCTCTCTCTCTGTCGAACAGTGTGTGTGTGTCTGAACATGTATCTCAATTTTGGACCATTCGTACGCCAATCTCCGTGAAACTGTGTCATTGCGTGCCTGTCTTTGTTCGTTTGCTTTTTTGTTTGTTTGTTTATATTATTTTTTGTTGCTATAATACATTTTTCATCTTTCCTGCATTTTGGTTCGTGTGCGTGCGTGTAAGCGCGCACGCGCATATATATATATAATATATATATATATATATATATATATAATATAACAAACTAATAAATTCCAAGGATAAGTACCGCACCGTTCCAGCAACTTACAGAGCAGCTTGGTGTTGCAATGACTGCAAGAAATATTGAATTATAAACAAAGCTTGCTCTTATGTCTTAGATTGAAGAAATAGGGGAGATTCGCATTCAAATCTATTAGATATCTCTAACAACAGTGCTTGAGGGATTGGAAAATAATGATGTCTAAAATAGCCTACACTAATTCTCCAAGGGGGAGCACCCTACAGAAGTAAACTCTAACAATACTCGTATATCGAAATTAAATTGCTTCTATCTAGATCGGGAATGGTATTTGCAGTCGCTGCATAAGTTTGAAGAATCAACCATAAATTGTGGTATAAAACAATATGTATGATGGTTTACCTTCAAACCAAAAGTGCCTGAGAATCAAAGATATTCAGAAGGAAAACAAGCTACTTATTTTGTAAATTACAATATAGACGATATTCTGAGTTCAAGTCAAAGCCAGTCATGAAACCGCAAGGTAATACAACAAACATAAATTCCGTAATACGACGTCATAAGAGCAGCTTGTTATGCAATGATATGATTGATGATTCAAAAACAAAGATGCTCTAGCTAGATTAAATGAGGGGAATCGCATTCAATCCTTGCAGAATTTGTCTATATAAAATGCTTGATGGGATATCAATTAAATAGAGCTCTCAAGGAGTTTCTTCCATTGGAGGATCTTATTCCCTTGAAAAAAGTTGAGTGTTTTGGAATTATTTTCTTTTCTCATTACCCTAAGGATGTTTATCTACAGAAATATGCATGCAGATAGATTCGAACTCCCTATTTTTCATCTAGTCAATAAAGCAACATTAATAATCAATTTCTGCAGTCATTGCAACACCAAGCTCGAATTTCTGAAGTGGTAATCTGAATATAGTTTGTTTATTTCCCTTCCTGGGATCATTCAAAAGCTGCCCTTGGAAATATGATGATATTTTATTTTGAATTTAAAATTTCCTAGTTTTCACCGTTCCAAATACGTTTTAGGCGATTCTCATAGATGACTTGGTTCTTTTTTCAAACTACAAGAATACGTTTGCTTTACTTTTCTGTATTCTTTGCATTATTGAAACAAGATAATTACACGTTGTCTCTTTCCTGGGAATTACAGTTTTCTAATACGATATAGCCGGGATTATATTCATTATTGCCCTCCATGAGATTCTTCCCATGGAATTTTTTAATTTTTTCATTTGAAAGTAGCTTTTTTTTTTTTACTTCATTTAGCACTTAGGCTTTTTGAAATCACATATTAAACCGATTCACCCAACATTTCTGGGATAATCATTTTCTAAAGTAATGATTCAATTCCCTTCGTCATGAACACAAGCAGCTTTTATTGCGAAATTTGGGATTACCATTGGAATTTTAGTTAGTTTCTTACATTGGATGATTCCTTGCCATATATTGCCCTGAGGCTTTCTTAGAGGATTCATTTTTTTTTCCCCATTTCTATCAAGAATTTATTATTTCATTCATTTCTTCCTCATAGATGCCTCTTCCTTTTTTTCAATACACATAAAGGATTGCTTTGAACTTTTTTATAAGATCTTCTAAACTAAAGGCATGGTTTACATTTTGCGATTATCCTGGAATTATATTAGTTTACCATTCGGTTCTAAACCAGGCTTAATTGTGTTCCCTAGAATTTTTGATTTCCCTTTGAGAAGAAAATTGCTTGGTATTTTAATTTTATTTTATTTTCTTCT
>CM031596.1:113831592-113844482 GCA_018398815.1 Conus ventricosus
GTATTTGTCGAAAATGCATTTGTCTTGTTTTGTGCTCGGTGTGAAACAAGCGTGACTCCGCAGCTTGGGTTTTCTTTTGTTTGTTTGTATTTTGATTTGTATTTTGTCTTTGAACAAAACTGATGTTTGAAAAGTCGTGAAATAAAGATATATCAGCAAAAGAAAAGACTTACGGCTGTGTTGCGGTATATCTGAACAAATAAGATCATTACTAAGATAGAGAATGGCACACAGCACACCGTAGTGCTTTGCTAACCTTACAACGGCTTGGTCGGACCTGCCTGGCGTTTTTTTTTTTGCATTTGTTGGTTCAAAGGAAGCGTGTGCGTTCGCCAAACACACAATAAACCAAGGAATCGTTACAGACGTTGCTTCCAGCCCGCCCCAAGCCTGTCCAAATAGCACTGGGACAAACAGAAACAGTGTTGTCTGTGCCGCCATGGTAAGCCTATGCTGTTCTCGTTTCCCACCATTCTTTGAAGCCACCCAATGAACTCCCCATTCTTTGCCCTCCCTTTCCCCTCCATCCCGTCCTCGCCCCTGCCCCGCCCCACTACCTCCCCACCCCCCTCCCCATTCCCCATCCGCCAGTCTCCTTAAGAGTACACAGCGTGGGTGCATGTTTGGCTCAGCGGTGCAGCTCAGAGTGCGTTCTCAGAGTACCTCACCTCTCGGACGTCGCGAGTTCAAATTCAAATCTCGCTGGCGCCCGACATTAAAGGGGTTCTCAGTATGATCGAGCGTGTTTCGATGTACGTGTTACTTTTCTTCTAGAACTCACTTCTATCCGTGTTTCGGGTCGTGCAAGTAGCCAAATCGTGACTCGCTACGGAGATTGCCGAGCACAGTACGGAAAGAGACGAGAGTCGGGGATTCCGCAAGTGACGTATAAATGCCAAGACTACCGTGAACGAAAGACATGTCCCTAAAAGCTTTCGCTATGAGGACGTAAAACTCAACTATTTTCCGGCGATAATGGCAGATGCTCCCAGCTACGAGTCAAGTTCCAACAAAGAGGACATCGAACGTGAAATTTTCACTTAAGTGTATGGAGTTCAGCCGTACCAGTTTGAACCTACAGCTCCTTGTACAGTACCACCTCCCTCGCCATCAGACGCTTGTGTTTCTTATCAGGCAGTTCGACATTTTACAGGTTGACCATATTATGTACAGGTACACACATACGCACGACACAGATAGTACATGATATAAACATGCACACACACACACACACACACATCTGTTTACACACACACACACACACACACACCACACACACTCACACACACACACACACACACACACACACACACACACACACACACACACACACACACATTACCGCAGTATGTAAATAACTTTAAAATGATTACGTGATAAACCACATTTTCTTTCAGTTGTTTAGATCTATCAGATAATGCCTTTTCCTTTGAACAGGAGTTTGTCAGCTACTGCATCATCACACTCATTCTCTTCCGTGCTGTAGAAATCTTTTCAATAGCTGTTCACTTTCATCCCCCCCCCCCCCCCCCCCCCCCCCCCCCCCCCACACACACACTTTTTTTACATTCCTCATTTTCAATCTCACTCTCTCCACCTAAGTTCCACATGACAATTAGAATCTGAGGGGTCTTTTACAATATATTGCAGTCAAAGATTCTGGCTGTTATTGTAAAAACTGATGCAGATCTAAGCAGCAGATCTAAGCTCATTATTCTCTTACCAGGGCAGTGTAAAGCATACAGACATACCACGTCTGCATATATCTTAGAATGCACACTAAATCACCATCCTGTATCCAAATACTGATAAATAATTCACTTACTAAAGCATATGGTTGTTGGGCGGAAACTTAGGTGCCTGATGTTCAGCAATGTCCTGAAAAAAACAAACTATTATTCACTGGAGTCCAACAAGTTATTTGTGGACATGGACACTTTCTTGTTAATAAGAATCGTAACTTCAGATTTGTTGGAAACAGTAACAGCAGGGGAAAAAAAATCAATCGCAAACATGCACAGTTTCAGCGGCAGCAGGCAGTGTGACTGCCTGACTGCCACTATGACAGTAAACAATGTATGTTTCAGTTTGATGCCAACACTCAACAAAAACCAACAACTATCTTTACAACCAACCATTCACTGGGAATGAAATGAAACCCAAAAAGATCAACCACCCATTCCACAAACCTTACCTTCTTTACGCCTCTGAGTTTGGCTCTCTTGCTCCTGACAGAATCCGTGTCACTGTTGCGTTTGAGGCTTGCACTTGCAGCTGGCGAATGAACAGAGAGTGCTTTAATACATTTTTCTGTTATAATAGTTGGCACAGCATCCTCTTTCAGCTGTCTTCGGACCCGAATTCCAGCTTCCACCTTTACTTTCCAGGTGTGTTGGTCTTGGAAACTGTGCTCTTCGAAGTGACGACCGCAAATGCCATGATAACTGTCCCGAAGAACAAAATCTTTCCTCGTTGTGGTGACAAAATTTATCCACAATCGCCTAAACTTGCTGGAAGCACCTGGAAAGGCATGAACGCTTACTCATTGCTTATTTCCTGATGAAATTCCGCAACCAGACACAGCACACATATCTCACTTCAGCCGAACACGAAGAGCGACTTGGCTTTTCTACGTCATCAATCGGGAAACCCCCCTATTATCGAAATCGAGGCTCTCGTTCCTGTTTCAGCCTCTCGCTTTCCCAATCCGCAGGAAATGCTGCTCTCACTGCAAAATGAGAGCACAGGCGGCTGATTCGGGGCTGGGTTTCGCAATACGACCACATACCCAAACCGTGTATTTGGTCAAAATAGATTTGTAAAAATGGGTGAGATACCCTTTAAGATCGCCAAATGAAACAAACTGCGGCGTTACTGAAACACGACAAAAAAGCAGAAGAGCACACAAAACAAAGTGTGAAGTAACGACGATTTATTGCACGACACAAAACAGGACAAGAAATTTTCGGCAAAATGCCTTCCTCAGCGACAAACAAAAAAAGTTCAGACATAAACATGCACAATACTTCCCTTGTGAAGTCAAAGTGGTGAGTGAAGTAGACAGAGGGACAGTGGAAGGGAGGGTGAGTAGAGTTCAAGGAATAGGGCACAAGGAAAGAGGGTAGAGTAAAGTGAGGAGGAGGAAAAGGAGAAAGGGAGGGAGAGAGAGAGGGGGTGTGGGGGGGGAAAGAGGGGAGAGACAGAGAGAGAGTGGAAGGAGAGGAAGAGTGGAGAATGAGAGAGAGAAGAGGAGGGGAAGGACAGTGAGTGGAGGGGGAGGGTGTGATGGTATGTAGTGGGTGTGTTGCAAATGAATGAAATGAACAAGAGAAAGCACAATAAATAAGATACAATATACTCGAAAAAGCATTTTAAATGACAGACAAGGGGGTGGAGGGGGCAAAAGAGACGGGAGAGACAGAGAGAGAATGGAAGTAGAGGAAGAGTGGAGAGTGAGAGAGAGAAGAGGAGGGGAGGGAGAGTGAGTGGAGGGGGAGGGTGTGATGGTATGTAGTGGGTGTGTTGCATATGAATGAAATGAACAAGAGAAAGCACAATAAATAAGATACAATAAACTCGAAAAAGCATTTTAAATGACAAGGGGGGGGGGGGGAGAGGGGGTCAGCCGCCTAAAGCATCCGACCCAAGTCTGACCCAAGGGTAGGTTGCCCTACCCAAGCACCAAGGGGTGAGAGGGAAAACGGGAGGACCCCGAGAAAAAACCCACTAGCCAGACGCAGCTAAGAGCTGCAAGGCTCACCCCCCCGCACACACACACACACACACACACACACACACACAAAAAAAAAAAAAAAAAAAGAAAAAAGATCGCCGTTTCCGCTGTCTATCTTCACCGTGGTGTTATTCAGGGGTTGTCTTTGCATGCTGATTACTCTCTCTCTCTCTCTCTCTCTCTCTCTCTCTCTCTCTCTCTCTCTCTCTCTCTCTCTCTCTCTCTCGATGGTTATCTCTGTCAGCAATGGCATCATTGATGAGTGTGGAGGTTCGACTATAATTAGATAGCAAGCCGAGTGTCTTATTCTTTCGTTTGTCCTGTCTGTCGTATGCAAACATCTGAACCGGTGCTCATTGCATATGCCCTTCTTGTGGATTGTACAGACGGCATTGTTCTTCCAGCAGTAGTCAGTTCATCATTGTTATATGGCTCTGTGATCAAATTACTAATCAGTTGTAAAACTTTAAAAAAAATCAGACTCGTGGCCTATCTCCCGTTTGTGTCAAAATTGATAGAAAATATTGACTTGTATTCAGCATTTTCCTGATTTCGCATAACACGGTCTTTGGCATGTTTTTCAATCAGAATGTGATTAAATCCACCGAGCAGAGACAACTTTGATGAGACCATTTAATGACCTGGCTGCTTGCTATTCGGATCGGATTACCGTTTTAACATTTTTTTTTTAAATTTGAGTGCTGCATTTGATGCGATAGATCACGTGGTGACTTTCTGCTGCGCTCGTTTGCAATTCAGGGTACAACATGCATGTTATTCGAGTCATATTTGAACGGACGTATACGGATGGAATCTGAATTTGAATGTGAATGGAACCTTTCAACCCTTGTACATGGAGTGCCTCAAGGGTCTATATTAGAGCCCACTTTGTTCACTCTTTCCAACACGCTCTCTCACATTCTTTCTGTCAGGCAATATGAGAAACAACTGCACCATTCGTGTCTTCACTTTTGTTTTGTCTCGTCCAGATAATAGGAATTCACTTTAGACAGGTCTTCCACTCAAGTACACTGGTAAGATGTTGACAGTGATGAACTGTGCACCTTGTCTGATCTACAAAATGTGTAACCTTTTTGCCTATGTCTCCTAGGTTTGAATACAAAACCGCCACTCTCTGTTTTTAAACGTGATTTCCAACACTATTCCTACTAACTCTGTCAGTTGGAGTCATAATCTCCCTCTCAGTCTTACTCTTCTGCTGATGTTTCAATTCGTCGTACCTTAAACTGCGGTGGAAGTTCCAAGGAGATCGAGTTCGATTCAGGCGTTGTCTTCAGAGACAGCCCACTATATTCTGGAACGCTTGTTCTCTCTCCTCTCTCTCTCTCTCTCTCTCTCTCTCTCTCTCTCTCTCTCTTCTCTCTCTCTCTCTCTCTCTCTCTCTCTCTCTCTCTCTCCTCTCTCTCTCTCTCTCTCTCTCTCTCTCTCTCTCTCTCTCATATCCCATGAAAATCAAGGTGAAAATACGTCTCTTGATTTCTCGTAGTTAACTGTGCCAGTTCACCTTAGGTGGTGTGTAGTCTGTCTACACGCAAACGTGTGTGTATGTATATAATGTGTGTGTATGTATATATTATGTGTGTGTATATATATTATGTGTGTATGTATATATTATGTGTGTGTGTATATATTATGTGTGTATGTATATATTATGTGTGTGTGTATATATTATATGTGTGTGTATATATATATTATGTGTGTGTATATATTATGTGTGTGTGTATATATTATGTGTGTGTGTATATATTATATGTGTGTATATATTATGTGTGTGTGTATATATTATGTGTGTGTGTATATATTATGTGTGTGTGTGTGTATATTATGTGTGTGTGTGTGTATATATTATGTGTGTGTGTGTGTATATATTATGTGTGTGTGTGTGTGTATATATTATGTGTGTGTAGAAGCCTGTGGAAGGACACTCATCCCCTGATTATTCATGACGTCCAATATAAGAGTGTGTGTGTGTGTGTGTGTGTGTGTGTGTGTGTGTGTGTGTGTGTGTGTGTGTGAGAGAGAGAGAGAGAGATGTGGGGGTGGGGAAGGGGGAGGTGCTAGGTGTATGTATGTGTGTGTGTGCATGCGTGCGTGTCTGCATGCTTGCGCGCGTGCTTACGTGCGTGTGGGGGTGTGTGTGGGGGTGTGTGTGTGTGTGGGGGTGTAAATGTGCATGGGTGGATGGGAAGGTATGAGCGTGAGTGCGCCTGTGGGCAAAATGTCGCATTGACGACTTTAGATGTTTTATTCATTATATGTGTCTGTCTGTCTTATCGGTCTCATCTATCTATGTTTCTCTCTATCTGTCTTGTCTGTCAGTCTGCCTGTCAATCTATCCATTGGTCTGTCTGTCTCTCTGACTGATTGCCTGACTGACTGCCTGACTGACTGATACAAGTTCTTTCCATGACGTGCTTGTTCCTTTGTATGCTGATCATAACAATGATGGTGATAAACTTGATGATGATGATGATGATGATAATGGTGATGGCGATGACCGAAACCGACACGTGACGACACCGGTTTCCTTTCCAAGAGTAGGCAGGGGAGGAGACAGGCCCTCAAGACTTTACAAGTTTATGACGATGATGATGATTGATTGCGGCACAGCACGTCATACCGGAAATCGTAAAGTGGCCGTGAGCAAACCCCGGCTCTGTGACCCTCCCCTCCCCTTTCTCCTCTGCCATGTTTATGTGTACGTTTGATAATGATTAAGGACTGAAATGCAGACCCTATGGATGACGCGTTTGACCGAAGCGAGGAAATCCGAAGTGGGCAGCTGGGAATGGCTGCGGTGGCTCGTGTTGCGGACTCCGAGCTGTGAGGTCGGGGGTTTAATTCCCACCACAGGCATTCACCTATGGGATTTTAGGGTCCTGGCTGGCTTCTTTGGTTGAGCGTGCAATAGGATCGCATAACAGGAAGACTGGAACTACACATTCTAGTTTCCACTCTGAGGATTCTTCTGTTGAAACAGCTGCTCATGTTTTCTGCCCAGCGCTGCAAGCCTCTGTGCTTGGCGGACCAAGTTGAAGGCAGGAAAAAAGTTGGAAAGAAAGCATGGAGTTCCTGTATGTAATGCAGTCGCAGACCAGAATGGAATTCTACAGTATGATCATGATCATGGCAGTTCTCGTTAATTCGTCATAAAGATGTTTTTTTCGAACGCAGTTGCTTTTCATGCCATGTTCTGGCGGTGTGTGTGTGTGTGTGTGTGTGTGTGTGTGTGTGTGTGTGTGTGTGTGTGTGTGTGTGTGTGTGTGTGTGTGTGCGTGCGTGTGTGTGTGGTCCGATTTTCAGTCCATGTCCATGGCGCGTGTTTGTGTCAGTCTTCGGTGAGTAATGTCTACATCCAGTGAATGTATAGGGGAAGGAGACAGTTCTCCGAGCTGGATGGCGGGTGGGGGGATGAGGTTGAGTGGGGGGTGGGGGTGGGGTGAGCTATAATTGTGCAATGAAGGTCACAACGTCATCATCGCCCACACTTTTCATTCCGGCCACCCCCCATACGCAGGCGGTGGCGCCCAGATTGTCCTGTGGGAGCCGTAGAGACAAAAGTGCACCTGCCGCCATGAGTCCACCCACAAGAGGAGACGATGGGTTTCCGCTGAGTCACTTCTGTGTTTAAGGGAGCCTGGGTTTGTTCGTTGTTTTTCTCCCTCCAACCTGCTTTTAAAAAAATATATATATATATATTTTTTTTTAGTTGTCCCGGTTTCTAATGGCGCATAGAACTTTCGAAGTGAAAGCAGTTGCTGTCTCTGTCTCTGTCTCTGTCTCTCTCTCTCTCTCTCTCTCTCTCTCTCTCTCTCTCTCTCTCTCTCTCTCTCTCTCTCTCTCTCTCTCTCTCTCTCTCTGTAAGCGGTTGTATGCGTGCATGCGTTCGTGCATGCGTTCTTGTGCGCGTGCGTGTGTTCATCCTTTCATTTCTTCCCACTTTGTTTTTGTGTTTTTTTTTTAATTAAAAAATAAATTTGACTTTTACTCTCCATGCAACAGTGCTAGTTTTGACCCAACACACGCAGGGCATCGGCCATTGAACCACCTGACATCGGCCATTGAACCACCTGACCCTTGCTTTGCTTAGAAGATGACGTACGTCCAAAATCACAGTGTGAACTGTGTGTGGGTGTGCAGAAATCGTGGACCGGGTCAGGCGGAGGGAGGGGGACGTGCCCTTCAGACCCCGCCTGTCCCAGCTCAGCACCTCGCCCAAGGTGGTGACGGAGATCATCAGGGAGTGCTGGGACGACGACCCTCACCGGAGACCTGATTTCAAGACCGTCCGCTCCCGCCTCAAGCCTATACAGAAAGGACTGTGAGTCACTGTGTGTGTGTGTGTGTGTGTGTGTGTGTGTTTGTCAGTACAACCTTGAGTTAATCTGACAATAAATTGGTTTCAGTCAGTGTGTGTGTGTGTGTGTGTGTGTTTGTCAGTACAACCTTGAGTTAATCTGACAATAAATTGGTTTCAGTCAGTCAGTGTGTGTGTGTGTGTGTGTGTGTGTGTGTGCGTTTGTTTAATACCTATCCGCCCTAAAAAGTTCGTTCTTGGGCGAAGTTTGGTTAAAACCATTTTTAAGAACACTAACTGGAACAATATCGTAAATACAGCATGTTCAAATATTGATTCAATAAAAAGTACGGCCCTGTAATATTTCTTAGTTGTAAGTCCATTAATTGAGAGATGTCTTCGAAGATTACCATGTGAAGTATAACAAAATTAGTCAGATCGCAATGCGCAGAGAAAACGTTATCAGATCCTCTTTTCTACAATAATACATCTAGAGTAGCTAGCAAACCAGTGTATTTCAAATCCTGGGCAAGCAAAAACGCGCATTTGGTTAAAGATATATTTAACAATAAGGGTGACGTTTTAGGTCACAAAGAGGTTTGCGGAAAAAAATACATCAAAGTTAATTTTCCTTGCTGGGTGGGATGCATATATAGGTAATAAAAACGTCAGCCATTGAAAGAGAAAGCATGGCGTGTAGTGAAAGCGGGAAGGGGACTAGAATTATTCTATTCCATTACAACAGAAATCTTTTTAAATGAAGCTTGATGTTCAATATCAACTCATTTGCCAAGGGAGAAAAAAGACGTGAAATAAATCAGACCCCCAATCCCTCCCACCCCCCCCCCCCCCCCCCCCCCCCCACCCCCCAAAAAAGTCAAATGAAAATCTGCCATGATATTATGATTACTATCAGCATTCTAAAAAAAAAGATATTGGAAACAGTGAAGGGTGTACGTTTCGCTAAGAAGAAGAAGACTGTGGAATATTGTCGACAGAAATGCAAAGCTACTGGCCATTTTTGAAGTGATGCAGCAAATGTCTAAAAAGATACAAATTAATGCAGACGATAGGGTGAGCCTCAACTCAGAACTGGTCTTGTTTGGAAATGAGAAAATAAAGCAAAAAGATCAAACGTTTGATTAAACGATCCCCAACATCGTTTATCTGTAAATGTAAATTGAATTAAATGCAAATCGGTGCACACAATTTTTTCTCTCTAAAAGATAGGGGAAAAAAAAACAAACTGGAAAAGTCCAGGAGTTTTTTTTTTTTAAATCTAGAGATGAAATCTTCAATTTCGTTTTTAAAACAGAAATTTGTATATACATCTGAGACTGTTAGATTGCGAAGATTAAAGATAAATACAATTATTTCAATCGGACCGAAGTTTTCTTTATCCGTCTTGCCGTCTCAATATCTACTGCCACGGTTTTGTTTATATACACCTTTTGTTCTATATTGCTGGCAAAAAGTTGATTTATGTGTACCTTGAATGCTAATCATAAGATAATCGCCGTTTATTGTGTGATTTCTCAATGTGCCCCCCCCCCCCCTCCCCCACAGTAGTTTGCATGCAGTTCTGCTAAGGAACAAAGAAACAGGAAGGAAAGCACAGCCACTTTGGCGGAAGTGAAAAGCGCTTTGTTATGTTCGGCCATTCCGGTCTTTGTAAGAGGAAACCGTGGTCCCCATCTGCACATCAAAATAGTTTGAGACTTTCAGAAACTGTATTTCTACTGCTGTTGTTGTTGCTGTCGTCGTCGTCTTCGTCTAAGTCTTCGTCGTCTTCTTCTCATCATTAATATCTCTATTATCTCCCATGCTACCTTAGTTCCATTCCGTGATTTGAGTTGTTCACCAAAGACCAAATTTTGCACCCAGACCGAAGAGCGGAGTGACTGACTGACTGTCCTTCCTTTACATTGTATTGCATGTTATTCCTCCTGCCCTCGATCAATAAAATAAGTGACTGAAGTCCTTCGTTTTTCATAATTTTGAATGTTATTTGTCCTTCCTAAAGAAGACACGATAGGTCGAAACGCGTTGCGTCCCTATTGTAATGTGTTTGTTGTCTCGTTCGGCGGCCCCGTCATTCTGTTTAAGCTCTTGTTGAGATTTTCGACTGGATCTAGACCTCTGCAGGAAATCCACGCTGGCCAGTGAACGATTCTCAAAAAGGCGCAGATAGCATCCTCGATTTCGGAAGTGTTGAAATAGTACCGAGCTGTGAGGTGCTGTGTGTGTGTGTGTGTGTGTGTGTGTGTGTGTGTGTGTGTGTGCGCGCGCGCGTGCGCGCGTGCGCGAGTGAGTGAGTGAGTGCGTGTGTGTGTGTGTACATAAATGTGAGGAGGGAAAGAATACAGGTTTGACTTTACAAACAGTCCTGAAACTATAGGTTGACATACAACGCCAGTGTTGTGGTGTGGATTTCCAGTGAAACTAGGTTGACACACAACGCCAGTGTTGTGGTGTGGATTTCCAGTGAAACTAGGTTGACACACAACGCCAGTGTTGTGGTGTGGATTTCCAGTGAAACTAGGTTGACACACAACGCCAGTGTTGTGGTGTGGATTTCCAGTGAAACTAGGTTGACACACAACGCCAGTGTTGTGGTGTGGATTTCCAGTGAAACTAGGTTGACACACAACGCCAGTGTTGTGGTGTGGATTTCCAGTGAAACTAGGTTGACACACAACGCCAGTGTTGTGGTGTGGATTTCCAGTGAAACTAGGTTGACACACAACGCAGTGTTGTGGTGTGGATTTCCAGTGTTAAAAGGGAGGATGGGGGGGGGGGGGGGGGGGCGGGGGGGGGGGGGTGTTTAAAAGGATGGTGTGAGGGAGGAGGCTTTGCCTGCTGGAAGTGCTAGACAGCATTTAAAGGCGTCTGTATAATCACGAGCGATAGGATTGTACTTGATGCTCTCTGTGAAGATACAACCCACATATTCAAAAAGAAAAGAAAAGGTCTGGTATTAGAATCTGAATGGGCGCGCATAAATCCTCCTCGTCCTCCCCCTTCACGTCTTCCTGCCACCCCACCCCCTTCCCTCTCCTCCTTTAAACCACCCAGCCCTCATTTGTGATGACAAAGCCCCCGCAACCTCTTCACCACAATGAAGACAAACGATGGGAACGTTGTCAAACTGGCCGTGCAGACCAAATGAGGGAGAAAGGAACTGGGCACGATTGGGCGCGCTTGGTGGGAGTGTCGCCTGAAAACTGACTCTCGTGAAATTTGGACGCTGTGACCATACTTCATGTGAGAGATGGTCACTCCCGCGACATTTTGCCGCTGAACATCCCAATTTTGTGCGAAATTCTGCTGCACGCCTAAATTACGCACGAAATGTGTCCGCAGTGACCCTGTTAAAAGTTAGGCCGATACAAAAGCGTCAGAAATTCAGGTAGAGTATATCGCATGATTTTTTTTTTAACAGAATGTCCGAACGCATCCGGATTCTGAATAAAAGGTTGTAACAGTCATCTTCCATATGAAACCTCTCGCATCAGCTGAATGTCCAGTACAATTCTCTCTCCTTGCAAATAATGTCAGAAACAACATATTCGAATAGAGGAAATGTGCTCATAATATATTGATAACTTTTTTTTTCTCTTTTTTTTTTTTCCTCTCCAACCTGTGCGCCACCTCAGAGGCAGTGCACCCACGCCGCTCATTCCGACACCCCGTCCACAGCCACAGCCCGGTCGGCCCCGCCACAGCCCCGGCACCGGCAATCCACAGGGAGCAGTCAATGTCAAGTCGTCAAGAGGCAACCCACCGGAGGAGACACTGCACTGCTGCCGAGTCACTTCGGTGGTGTTCAGTGGCGCCTGTTCTGATCAAACATACGCAGGACACCACCTACTAAGCCCCCTACTGACGACAATAATTGCTTAGTCGCGGAGCCGGCGTGAGTGAGCTCTCCCTCGGAGGGCGCCACCACGTCCGTCCAACGACAGCCCCATGGACTCGCCGATACCGGTGACCCCGACGGAACCAAACCAAGGCCACAGACGTGGAGAGGACATCGAAATTGAGGTCACCGTGAGAGCAGGGCATGAAGGGCCACAGAATTTGATAATTTTTGTTTATGCTGATCGATGAGAATGAGGTTGATTAAGATGATGCTACGGATTTCCATTTCGGTCTGAGACTACATGACAGGGCTGTACTCTACGCTTCCTTTCATAATATATCCGGCGTCAACCAGGCCCGAGAGATACAGGCACCTGCAGTGTTCGTCAGGAAATTTGAGCAACACTCTCAGAAACGCATCCATTAGGTGGATGAAACTCGACTGTGTGGTCCCAGTCTTCCCAACTGAGTCCGCAGCAAACTCAACTCTGGGTAGGAGCCGGTCGGGGCAGAAAAACCCACATGACTCTGATGGGATTCGAACCCACGACCTTCCAGCCGGGAGTCCGCGACGCTAACCACTTCGCCACGGCGGCTGGTTATATCGATTCCTTTTTATATTTGTTTGATTCTAACTCATGAATAGTCTTTTAAAAGTCTGCACACAATGAACCTGTTACTATGATAGACATGATCATACCAATTCTGCCATCTGCAATTAACAATACTCTCTCAAAAACACTTTTAAAAACCCAGCTACATTTTGAACACCCTGGTTATCCTAGCCAAACCCAAACCCATCCAAATGTAAGCATTGTCCTACTGTGGAAGCCCATGTCTTCCAACCATCATTGTCTAACAACAAGAAGAACATTCTGTACGCTTTAGAAGGTATCCTACGTTTATCAATTCGCGTTAGCTTTATCAAATATCAAGTGCAATTCACATACCAGTTTAGATATTCTGGGTGTTTTCCAA
>CM031596.1:113844582-113849582 GCA_018398815.1 Conus ventricosus
AAAAAAAGTGGTCAAGTTGTTTGTAAGTTGACCACAGGGGGTCCGAACATTCAACATCTCACTGCCAACTGAGTGCTGTAACCACTGAACCAACGACGCTGTCAAAGACCAGCGAGCAGTGTGACTGTAACAGCATCTAGTAACGGAGGTCATGCAGATGTAAGCCGCTGTAACATTAGAACGCACGCACGCACACACGCAAACACGTGCGCGTGCGAGCACACACACACACACACCCCACACACACACGTACACGCACACACACACCACACACACACACCACACACCCCACACACACACACACACACACACACACGTACACGCACACACACAAACACACGTACACGCACACACACACACCACACGCACACGCACACACACGTACACGTACACGTACACGCGCACCACCACCCACACACACACACACACACACACACACACACACACACACACACACACACACACACAACACACACACACACACACACACACAGATAGAACTCTCACAGATGGGAGGGATGCACAGCTCATGGTGGTATCCACACACAGGCTGATCCAGGGGAGGTCTGCCGGCAATCAGTGAATGGACTCGTTTTCGTAGAACTCAAAGGTCTGCACACAGTCAACACATGGTCCTCCATTGGACTCTCATCATACCACTCCTTTCTCAACGGTCGCTGTAGGGACCCCACGAGAGACATACAACTAGCGGTGCTAGCATTGTGGAGCTGCTTATCAGAGCTCTAGAAGTGGCATTGGACAATGTTTAGCCAGTGGTCAATGCTGCTTCGAAGAAAATGAGCGCTTAGATCAATACCTTGTTCTTATCGTAGAGCAAACAATGACAATCATGGTAAAAAGATTGATTTGGCTTGCATACGGTTTATTTTAGGGTACAGCTGATTTTATTAAATTGAGTGGATATAAATGGAGTGTACGTTGGGTAGAGTTATTGATTAGTTTCATGTGAAAAATAAGCCTTTACTTTATTTATATTGTTTTTAAATTTGTGGGCATGTGCAGGTGTGAGTGTATTTGCACATTTTACATTATTCAATGTTGTGTACTCATATGTCATGTGTTTATGTGTTCCCACCACAACACAAAGTTCTTATCAAAGAAAATAAAGTGTCTTGAATTGAATTGAATTGAAACACACTCTCTCTCTCTCTCTGTCTTTCTGTCTCTGTCTCTCTCTCTGTTTGTCGATCTATCTGTCTGTCTGTTTGTTTCCCTCTATCTGTCTGTCTGTCTGTCTGCCTGTCTGTCTGCTATTTGTTTCCGTCCCTGTCTGTCTATCTGTCTGTCTGTCTGTCTGTCTGTCTCTCTCTCTCTCCTCTCCTCTCTCTCTCTCTCTCTCTCCTCTCTCTCTCACTCTCATTCTCCTTAGTTACAACTCCAAAGTTAACTATCGGTGAAATGTTTTTGCGTAATTGGATCTTTATAATCCCACTTTCCGTCATGGGGATTAATGTCAAAACATTACTGGATCCCCCCCCCCCCCCCCCCCCCCCCCCCCCCCCCCCCCCCCCATGCATGTGTTTATGCACGTGACCTTATAGCATTATCCAAAGGACTAGAAGGGATGGTAGTTTGTGCCGATTGCTAACTTCGAACAGGATTTTTTTTTCAGTTTTCAGCCCGGATGCCTTGATTACGAATAGAACCCCGAACCTTGAAACAAGAGTCAGTCTGATGCCTTTACTTATTTAGGTCACCCCAGGCCCCAAGATATAAACAGAATCACGACATGACATGCCCGTAAGTCGTAGTGTGATGAGATTATTCAGAGTATATTAGAGTGACGGGAGGAACATTCACATGGCTCCGATGTTCCCGCGCTCGGCATCTCACGTGACTGGGGATGAACCAATCGCTATGCGAGAACTAACTTTTGGCTAATGAAATAGTTACTATATTGATGAGATCTTCTAGATTTTGTGACAATTGTGGATGGGGATGGAAGAGAAGGGGGTAGGGGGGGGGGCGGCAGGGCTGAGCCACCTCTCATTTCACTGAGTAGCATTAATCCCACAACCTATCCCCCCACCCCGACCTTCTCCACCCTCTTCCACCTCTTCGTGCCCTCCCTCCTCCCCCATACCCACACTTGTTGCAGCCGGTTCTATCAGAAACCCCAATTGTCCGTTTGGAGAAATTGGTGCCTTGGAAGAATTCGGGCTGCAAACAATGCTTGACTCATCCTGCAGCAATGCCAACGCTGGTTGTTCTAGCAGAGGTACCAGACCACGTCAGTACGGTGGTATTAAGAAAATGCACTCGTTTCTGGTCTACCATTCACAGTCAATATGTACCTCTTCGGACCATTCCTCAGCGGCACGGCCATACTGATTGAGCGTTCCACTGCCCACCACTGACTACCACTATCATCCTCCACCAGCCAGTCCTCCTGAGGATTGAGGGCAACAATCGCCAAAGATCCAGCAGACATCTCAGCAGACACCATGGTGTATTCCCCGTGACTAGCATTCTACACAGGACCTATTCCAATATGCGTGGACCTAAGCACCAGTCATCTGCAGTGAGAAGTAGCAAAACTGATTTTGACACTTGATTGTACTCTAAGAAAATGCGTCAACTGCCCGCGCAAGAATGAGAAAGAAAGATAGAAAGAAAGAAAGCAAGGAAGTAAGAGAGAAAGAAGGAAAATACAAAGTAAGAAAGGAAGAAAGAAAGAAAGGAAGAAAGGAGAAAGGAATGAAAGAAGGAAAGAAACAAGCAAACAAAGCGAGAAAGAAAGACAGACAGAAAGAAACGAACAAATGAACAAAACAAATGAAGAAAGATAGAAAGGAAAAAAGGAAGAAAGAAAGGTTTAAGGAAAGAACGAAAGGAAGGAAGGAAGAAAGAAAGGGGGGGAGGTGTCTTAGATGTGGATAACTGGGGCCCACTGGTGATTACCCTGGAAAACTACATCTAGAATACTGTCAAGAATGATCCCATTTCGTGGAGGCAATTCCCAGCACACAAAACCATCTCTGACTGGCAAAACCAGAATCATGTTCCTCCACCACCACCCCATCCTGTCGACAATATTAAAAACAGAAAACCTTCTCTATCATACCCTATCTCAACTGCCAAAGGAACCCTAGTTCTTCAAGTAAAAATATCAGAAAGACAAAAAAAGGTAAGGAGGGTGAGGATGAGGAGGCGAAGGAGGAGAAGGAGGAGGAGGAGAAGGAGGAGGAGGAGGGGGAGCAGGAGGAGAAGGAGGAGGAGGAGAAGGAGGAGGAGAAGAGGAGGAGGAGAGGAGGAGGATGATGAGGAGGAGGAGGAGAAGGATGAGGAGGAGGAGGAGGAGGAGGAGGAGGAGGAGGAGGATGAGGAGGAGGAGGAGGAGGAGGAGGAGAGCCACGAAAAGACTAAGAACAAGATGCTGATGATGAGATTGATAACGATGCTGCTGTTGCTGATGATGATGATGATGACAATGTTGATGATGATGATGATGATGATGATGATGATGATGATGATGATGATGATGATGATGATGAGGAGGAGGAGGAGGAGGAGGAGGAGGAGGAGGAGGAGGAGGAGGAGGACGACGACGACGACGACGACGACGACGACGACCGACGACGACGATGATGATGATGATGATGATGATGATGATGATGATGATGATGATGATGATGATGATGATGTTGATGACATGATAACGATGATAATAATGATGATGATGACAATGACGATGATGATGATGATGATGATGTGATGATGATGATGATGATGATGATGATGATGATGATGATGATGATGACATGATAACGATGATAATAATGATGATGATGACAATGACGATGATGTATGATGATGATGATGATGATGATGATGATGATGATGATGATGATGATGATGATGATAATGATGATGATGATGATGATGATGATGATGATGATGATGATGATGATGATGATGATGAACCAGAAGAATAAGACAAGACACGAAAGGGAGTAAGGAAATAAAAAGGGTGGGAGGGTGAGTGAAAGAAGGAAAAGGATTAAAGATAACGATAAGGAGAAAGAGGAGAAAAAGAAGTCAACGAAGTGGCTTGTAGTCCTTTCGTAAAGGGTGGTGGGTGGTGGGGGTATAGTAGTAGTAGTAGTAGTTAGTAGTAGTAGTAGTAGTAGTAGTAGTAGTAGTAGTAGTAGTAGTAGTAGTAGTAGTAGTAGTAGTAGTAGTAGAGTTTCTTCTTGTTGCAGTAACAGCGAAATACAATCCTTTTTTTCTAATAGCGAAAATGACAAGATCGTACTCACTTTTTAGCAGCAAGAAGAAGAAGAAGAAGAAGAAGAAGAAGAAGAAGAAGAAGAAGAAGAAGAAGAAGAGAAGAAGAAGAAGAAGAAGAAGAAAAAGAAGAAGAAGAAGAAGAGAGAAGAAGAAGAAGAAGAAGAAGAAGAAGAAGAAGAAGAAGAAGAAGAAGAAAAAGAAGAAGAAAGAACTTTATCTTTATGTTAGAATTCATTTTCATTTTCTGACATGTTCCAAAGTCTCAAGAGTGTATATATTGATCCAGATTTGTAGCTTGAGAAGAAACAGAAATAAACGTGACGTTTTCGTCCTATATCATCTTCTCTTTCCAACACTGGGCAAAGTAGCTTGAGAAGAAACAGAAATAAACGTGAAGTTGTCTTCCATATCATCTTCTCTTTCCAACACTGGGCAAACTAGGAATCTCCAGAGACTGTACGGATCACGACAGCATGTCTGACTTTTGTGGGAAGAGCCACTTTCCATCGTGTGGAAAAAACACAAAAAAAACACCACGTTGTAAACCCCAGCGTGTCTGTATACTTGATATACGACATGTTCCGTAACCAAACTTTGGTTTCTTTCTCCCCCACAATTTCACACAATAAACACACCACACACACACACACACACACCACACACACTTTTTGTTTCTTCCTCCCCCAAAATTATTACAGACACACACACACCCCACACACGCGCGCACGCGCGCATAAACTACTGTCAAG
>CM031596.1:113857082-113867082 GCA_018398815.1 Conus ventricosus
TGGCTGAAGTGTGTAAAGTGATATCTCACCCTCTGTCTGTGTCTGTCTTTTACTGTTTTATCCAACTCTCTGCCTTTGTGGACTGCATCTCTCCCTCTCTTTTCTCTCTCTCTCTCTCTCCCCTCTCTCTCTCTCTCTCTCTCTCTCCCTCTCTCTCTCCTCTCCTTTCTCTCTCTCCTCTCCTCTCTCTCTCTCTCTCTCTCTCTCATGAATGAAAATACAGGCAAACGAGTGAAACGTTATACTATGACATTTTTTTCCTTTCCGTCTATTTCTGTCTTTTTTTTTTTTTTCTTGCTTTCTCTCTCTTCTCTCTCTCTCTCTCTCCTCTCATCTCTCTCTCTCCCCCTCTCTCTTCTCTCTCATCTCTCTCTCTCTCCTCTCTCTCTCTCTCTCACACACACACACTCCTCCACACACACACCCGTCTCCCTCCCTCCCTCACTGTCTGTATGTCTCTCTCTCCCACTCTCTAGTGTTTTTCTTCCATGAATGAAAAAAGAAACATGTGAAAGGATACACTACAAATATTATTACATCTCTCCTCTCTCTCTCCCTCTCTCTCTCTCTCTCTCTCCCCAGAATAAATGTACTGACAAACATGTAAAAGGGCGGTTCTCTCAATATCATTAATATCCCCGTTTCTGTCAGTCTGTCTGTCTGTCTTGGAAAAGGGCATTCGCTCAATATCATTAACATCCCCGTCATTGCCTGTCTGTCTCTCTATGTTATATTTTTTCTCTCCATATTTCTCCCCCCCCCCCTCCCACCATCTCTGTTGACAAGACCTTTGCATCCGACAAGTCAGATGGGACCTGGACACTTTTGGGTACGCCAGGCGATGCATTAGCCAAATGTTTCACGGGACATCCCTGTGACCCGTTGCAGTGTGCACGGGCATCATGGCTGAATTGTTCTTCCAGACTGTGGTGAATGAAACTGACGATGTTTGTGACCTTATTTCCATGACTATCCTGTCCAGTGTCACTGTGACAGATCTTGTTTCCATGACTATCCTGTCCACTGTCACTTTGTCAGATCTTGTTTCCATGACTATCCTGTCCAGTGTCACTGTGACAGATCTTGTTTCCATGACTAATCCTGTCCACTGTCACTGTAACAGATCTTGTTTTCCATGACTATCCTGTCCACTGTCACTGTCTTACGTGACAGATCTTGTTACTAACCTGTCCAGTGTCACTGTCTGACGTGACAGATCTTGTTTTCATTACTATCCTGTCCAGTGTAAACTGCCTGACGTGACAGATCTTGTTTCCATTACTAATCCTGTCCAATGTCACTGTCTGACGTGACAGATCTTGTTTCCATTACTATCCTGTCCAATGTCACTGTCTGACGTGACACATCTTGTTGCTATCCTGTCCAATGTCACTGTCTGACGTCACAGATCTTGTCATTATTATCCTGTCCATGTCACTGTCTGACGTCACAGATCTTGTCATTATTATCCTGTCCAATGTCACTGTATGACGTGACATATCTTGTTACTATCCTGTCCAATGTCACGTCTGACGTGATTTTTCAGAGCGGAGTTCAAATGGAAAGTGTTTAGGCGTAGGGATCAAATCAGTGCGAGTCATCATTTCCTTCCAATGTGTATTTTCAGGTCAGCTTTTCTCACAAAAAAATGATACGTAATACCAGGATATGGGTCTTTGGGGTTTGTTTACCTTTTGTTCTGGTATGTTCTATTCCTTTCTCTCTCTCTCTCTCTTCTCTCTCTCTCTCTTCCTCTCTTCTCACGTCTCTCTCTCTCTCTCTCTCCCCTCATCTCTCTCTCTCTCTCTCTCTCTGTAGTGCTGGTGGTATAGTAGTAGTAGTAGTAGTATAGTAGTAGTATAGTAGTAGTAGTAGTAGTAGTAGTAGAAATAGTAGTAGTAGTATAGTAGTAAGTAGTAGTAGTAGTAGACGACATTCTTATTTTTGTTCCTGTTGAGATAGTTTTATAAGGAGACATATTGTCAATCTTGCCCCGGGGTTTACAGCAAGAAAGAAGAAGAAGAAAAGAAGAAAAGAAGAAGAAGAAGAAGAAGAGAAGAAGAAGAAGAAGAAGAAGAAGAAGAAGAAGAAGAAGACGAAGAAGAAGAGGAAACCTTACCTTTCTGTTAGAATGCATTTATATTATCTGAGATATTCCCAAGCCTCAAGAGCCCATGCGTGTACAAGTTAGGATTTTTAGGTTCAGAAGAAAAATAAATATTTAAAAAGTTTTCTTTCTCACCCATCTGTTCCTTTTTTAAAGATCTGGCAAACTAGGAATCCCTGGAGACTGTACGGCTGCAGGTCCTTGCATTCCAAAGAAAGTGATAAATCCCAAGAGTGTCTGTCTACTTGACATAAGGCATGCTCTGAGTCTTCTTTTGTCTCCCCTACCCCTGCCATTACACACACACACACACACACAAAACACACACCACACACACACACACACACACACACACACACACACACATACACGCACGCACGCACGCACGCACGCACACACGCACGCACGCACGCACGCACGCACGCACAATTTTTTTCAGCTCCATGTTCTCTCCCTACCCTCTCTCTTTATATTTATCAATTAAAGTATCCCAGTTTCTTGGGTGAACAATACAGGCTTCAGATGTATGTTGTGTATTTTTTCTGAAATCACTCATAAGCATTTCAATCCCATTAAGATGTATGTTTTTTTTTTTGAAATCACTCATAATAAGCATGTTATTCCTTTAAGAATTATGTTGTTTATTTTTCTGAAATCACTCATAAGCATTTTTTCCATTTAGTTTCCACTTTTTGAGATTCCCTGCTCCCTCCTCTCGTCTTCTCTCCATCCCTGTTCCCCCAATCTCTGTTGACAAGACCTTTACATCCTTTACGTCAGCTGGGACCAGGACGTCTATTGTGGAACTCCAGGCCATGCGTTAGCACCATGTTGTTTCACAGCCCAACAGACATTCCCTCAACCCGTTGTATTCTGCGCGGCAATAAACGCTGAATGGTTCCTCTAGACTGTGAAACTGCAAAACCGACAGTCTGTCATAATGATGTTTGTGGATTTCTGACAACGTTGAAGGTGAAAGGTAAAAGGATGAAAGGTCATGCTGAGTTGGAAGGGGAGAAGACCTGTGAGTTGATTGGGGGGAATTGATACCAACGGGGTACAGACTGAGTTGCTTTGGCGACAGAATATATGTCCATACTCAACGTCCAGCTTCACTGTCTGACACGACTGATCAGAACTGAAATCAGAGCTGAGCTGAAAAAAGAAATCTTGGACTTATGGGTCACACCAGCACAAGTCATTTGTTTTCTTCCTGTGTGTCTTTTGGGATGATGGTCAGGTTTGATCACAAAAGGCAACATATAATACCCTGATGGAGACGTTGGATAGTTGTGTTTTTTGATCATGTGTTGTATATGTTCTCTCCTCTCTCTCTCTCCTCTCTCTCCTCCTCTCTCTCTCTCTCTTCCTCTCTCTCTCTTCTCTCTCTCCTTTTGTCTCTCTCTCTCTCTCACTCTCTCTCTCTTCTCTTAGCCACAACTCTGAGGTTCACCACTTGTCAACGTTTGTGTATTCGACCGATCTTTAAACCCCCCTCCCAACCCCCACCCCCACCCCATTTTCGTAATTTACGTGGATGTCTAATCAGACTGCAACTTTTCTTTATTCGTGAACGAGTTTACGCATACGACCTCGCATTCAGGCCTCATCTCACAGAATGGAAGGGACAGTAGTGTGTGTAGATGTATCTCACAGAATGGAAGGGATTGCAGTGTGTGTAGATGTATCTCACAGAATGCAAGGGACAGTAGGTGTGTAGATGTATCTCACAGAATGGAAGGGACAGTAGTGTGTGTAGATGTATCTCACAGAATGGAAGGGATTGTAGTGTGTGTAGATGTATCTCACAGAATGGAAGGGATTGTAGTGTGTGCAGATGTATCACACAGAATGGAAGGGACAGTAGTGTGTGTAAGATGTATCTCAAAGGATGGAAGGGACTGTAGTTTGTGTAGATGCAATGTGTGTATATGTATCTTACAGAATGGAAGGGACAGTAGTGTGTGTAGATGTATCCACACGAATGGAAGGGACAGTAGTGTGTGTAGATGTATCTTACAGAATGGAAGGGATTGTAGTGTGTGTAGATGTATCTCACAGAATGGAAGGGACAGTAGTGTGTGTACATGTATCTCACAGAATGGAAGGGATTGTAGTGTGTGTAGATGTATCCTTACAGAATGGAAGGGACAGTAGTGTGTGTAGATGTATCTCACAGAATGGAAGGGACAGTATGTGTGTATATGTATCTCACAGAATGGAAGGGACTGCAGTGTGTGTAGATGTATCTCACAGAATGGAAGGGACAGTAGTGTGTGTAGATGTATCTCACAGAATGGAAGGGATTGCAGTGTGTGTAGATGTATCTCACAGAATGGAAGGGATTGTAGTGTGTGTAGATGTATCTCACAGAATGGAAGGGACAGTAGTGTGTGTACATGTATCTCACAGAATGGAAGGGATTGTAGTGTGTGTAGATATATCTCACAGAATGGAAGGGACAGTAGTGTGTGTAGATGTATCTCACAGAATGGAAGGGATTGTATGTGTGTAGATGTATCTCACAGAATGGAAGGGACTGTAGTGTGTGTAGATGTATCTCACAGAATGGAAGGGATTGCAGTGTGTGTAGATGTATCTCACAGAATGGAAGGGATTGCAGTGTGTGTAGATGTATCTAACAGAATGGAAGGGATTGCAGTGTGTGTAGATGTATCTCACAGAATGGAAGGACTGTAGTGTGTGTAGATGTATCTCACAGAATGGAAGGGATTGTAGGTGTGTTAGATGTATCTCACAGAATGGAAGGGACTGTAGTGTGTGTAGATGTATCTCACAGAATGGAAGGGACTGTAGTGTGTGTAGATGTATCTCACAGAATGGAAGGGATGTAGCGTGTGTAGATGTATCTCACAGAATGGAAGGGATTGTAGTGTGTGCAGATGTATCACACAGGATGGAAGGGATTGTAGTGTGTGCAGATGTATCACACAGGATGGAAGGGATTGTAGTGTGTGCAGATGTAATCTCACAGAATGGAAGGGACTGTAGTGTGTGTAGATGTATCTCAACAGAATGGAAGGGACAGTAGTGTGTGTAGATGTATCTCACAGAATGGAAGGGACAGTAGTGTGTGTAGATGTACTAGGAGAAATTCATTCAGCCTGCAACTCTCGAATTGGAATCGAATCCCAAACCTTGGAACAAGAGTCCGTCTGACGCCTACTCAGTAGACCAGCCGGCCACTACATGTAGAAATAATTTCGGTCATGAGACAATTATCGCTTTGAAAGATTTCTAAGAGTTCGCGGCAGTGTGGGTGGAAGGTGGGAAGGAATGGGGACGGGGTAAGCCATATCACGTTCAATGAGCCCTCAATGGCACCACTCCAGTGCCCTGTACCCTCCCCCCCCCCCTCCCCCCTCCTTCCACCACCTCCTGTCTGCCTCATCCAACGTATCAATGCTTCTTGCAATCCAATTCTATTGGAGATGCCAGTCGTCTGTTTGGACATGGGAGACTCCAGTCGTCTGTTCGGACATTGGAGATTCTAGTCGTCTGTTTGGACATTGGAGATTCCAATCGTCTGTTCGGACATTGGAGTTTCCAGTCGTCTGTTTGGACATGGGAGATTCCAGTCGTCTGTTTGGACAAATCGAACCCTTAGAATTGTTCGGGCTGCAACAATGTTTGTCTCATCCAGCGTATACCAGCGCCGGTGGTTTCAACGGGGGTAACCCCGTCACGTCAGTACCGCGGTATTAAGAAACGTATTTGTATCTGATCAACCACAGGCAGGTACTACTAACTCTCTTCTGACCATTCCTCAGCGGCACGGGCAGACGGATTGAGCGTTCCACTGTCTGGCACAGACTGCCACTATCATCCTCCAGCCAGTCCTCCCGAGCATTGAGGGCAACAATCGCCCAAGTTGCAGGAGACATCTCAGCAGCCACTATGGTGTATTGCTCGTGACTAGCATTCCACACACGACCCATCCCTAGACCCGTAAATCTCGCTGCCGTCATCTGCAGTAGCACAATCGTTTATTGACACTCGATTTCCGCTAAGAAGATCGGTCATCCTGTTCACGAAAGAATTTGTAAAAAAAAAAAAAAATTAAAAAAGAAACAAAAAGGTGGGAAAATAGATGTGGATAGTTTGGGGCCTATTAGTAATCCCCCCCCCCCCCCCTCCCGAGACTACATCTGGAATACTGTCAGGAATGATCGCATTTCCTGGTGGCAGTTTCAGCAGACCACACTCTGCCAAGGAGTAATCCCAGGGTGACGTTTTTCTACACTACCTTTATCTTTTACACAAAAGCTTAAACAGCCACACATTTCCTATCCTAGCCAATCTGAACTGCCGAAGTGTCGTTTTTGCTTCAAGAGAGTTGAGAGAATAGCTTAAACACCACACATTTCCTATCCTAGCCAATCTGAACTGCCGAAGTGTCGTTCTATGCCAATCTGAACTGCCGAAGTGTCGTTTTTGTTCCTATCCTAGCCAATCTGAACTGCCGAAGTGTCGTTTTTGTTCCTATCCTAGCCAATCTGAACTGCCGAAGTGTCGTTTTGTTCCTATCCTAGCCAATCTGAACTGCCGAAGTGTCGTTTTTGTTCCTATCCAAGCCAATCTGAACTGCCGAAGTGTCGTTTTTGTTCCTATCCTGGCCAATCTGAACTGCCGAAGTGTCGTTTTTGTTCCTATCCTAGCCAATCTGAACTGCCGAAGTGTCGTTTTTGTTCCTATCCTAGCCAATCTGAACTGCCGAAGTGTCGTTTTTGTTCCTATCCTAGCCAATCTGAACTGCCGAAGTGTCGTTTTTGTCCTATCCTAGCCAATCTGAACTGCCGAAGTGTCGTTTTTGTTCCTATCCTAGCCAATCTGAACTGCCGAAGTGTCGTTTTTGTTCCTATCCTAGCCAATCTGAACTGCCGAAGTGTCGTTTTTGTTCCTATCCTAGCTAATCTGAACTGCCGAAGTGTCGTTTTTGTTCCTATCCGAGCCAATCTGAACTGCCGAAGTGTCGTTTTTGTTCCTACCTAGCCAATCTGAACTGCCGAAGTGTCGTTATTGTTCCTATCCTAGCCAATCTGAACTGCCGAATTGTCGTTTTTTGTTCCTATCCTAGCCAATCTGAACTGCCGAAGTGTCGTTTTGTTCCTATCCTAGCCAATCTGAACTGCCGAAGTGTCGCTTTTGTTCCTATCCTAGCCAATCTGAACTGCCGAAGTGTCGTTTTTGTTCCTATCCTAGCCAATCTGAACTGCCGAAGTGTCGTTTTTGCTCCTATCCTAGCCAATCTGAACTGCCGAAGTGTCGTTTTTGTTCCTATCCTAGCCAATCTGAACTGCCGAAGTGTCGTTTTTGTTCCTATCCTAGCCAATCTGAACGCCGAAGTGTCGTTTTTGTTCCTATCCTAGCCAATCTGAACTGCCGAAGTGTCGTTTTTGTTCCTATCCTAGCCAATCTGAACTGCCGAAGTGTCGTTTTTGTTCCTATCCTAGCCAATCTGAACTGCCGAAGTGTCGTTTTTTGTTCCTATCCTAGCCAATCTGAACTGCCGAAGTGTCGTTTTTGTTTCCTATCCTAGCCAATCTGAACTGCCGAAGTGTCGTTTTTTTGTTCCTATCCTAGCCAATCTGAACTGCCGAAGTGTCGTTTTTGTTCCTATACCTAGCCAATCTGAACTGCCGAAGTGTCGTTTTTGTTCCTATCCTAGCCAATCTGAACTGCCGAAGTGTCGTTTTTGTTCCTATCCTAGCCAATCTGAACTGCCGAAGTGTCGTTTTTGCTTCAAGAGAGTTGAGAGGCATTCATAAGAGAAATCAGACAGAAGAAGAACCACAAGAACAGGAACAAAATGACGAATGAGAGAGGAGGAGGAGGCGCGGATGTGATGAATGATGATGATGATGATGATGATGATGAATGATGATGATGATGATGATATGATAATGATGATGATGATGATGATGATGATGATGGTGGTGGTGGTGATGATGATGATGGTGAAGAGGAGTAGGAGGATGAAAGGAGGAGGAGGAGAATAATGGTGATGATGATATGATGATGATGATTGATGATGAAGAATGATGATGATTTGAGATGATGATGATGATGATGATGATGTGATGAGATGAGAGGAAGGAGGAGGAGGAGGAGGAGGAGGAGAGGAGGAGGAGGAGGAGGAGGAGGAGGAGGAGGAGAGGAGGAGGAGGAGGAAGGAGGAGAGGCGAAGGAGGAGATGATAAAGATGATGATGATGATGATGATGATGATGATGATGATGATGATGATGATGATGATGAATGATGATGATGATGATGATGTGAGATGATGATGATGATGATGATGATGATGATGATGATGATGATGAAGATGATGATGATGATGAGACGGTAATGAACATTAAAAGCGAAGAGAAAAAGAAGAGAACGAAAAGAAAACAAGAAAACAAGGGGGGAGGGGGTGTAGCAAGGAGAACGATGAAGATATGGAGAAGAAAACAAATCCTGGTAGTCGCTTGTAGTCCTTGTTGGTGGGAAAAAGAAGAAAAGGTAGTAGTAATAGCAGCAGTGGTAGCAGCAGCGGCAGCAGCAACAGCAGTAGAAGCAGTATCAATAGTCGTAGTAGAGGCGGTGGTGATAATACTACTGGTGGTGGTAGTAGTAGTAGTAGTAGTAGTAGCAGTAGTAGTAGTAGTAGTAGTAGTAGTAGTAGTAGTAGTAGTAGTAGTAGTAGTAGTAGTAGTAGTAGTAGTAGTAGTAGTAGTAGTGGTAACTGCATTTTTGTTGTAGTACTATAAGATACTGTCCTTCATTCTAAGAGCGAGGGGGACAAGATTATGTTGACAATTTTCAACAGAAGAAGATGAAGAAGAAGACGAAGAAGAAGAAGAAGAAAAGAAAAGAAGAAGAAGAAGAAGAAGAAAGAAGAAGAAGAAGAAGAAGAAGAAGAAGAAAGAAGAAGAAGAAGAAGAAGAAGAAGAAGAAGAAGAAGAAGAAGAAGAAGAAGAAGAAGAAGAGGAGAGAGGAGGGGAGGAGGAGAGGAGAGAGGAGGAGGAGGAGGAGGAGGAGGAGGAGGAGGAGGAGGGAGGAGGAGGAGGAGGAGGAGGAGGATGGAAGAGAGCTACTTGATATTTGATTGCTATCGCCTGACATATTTCCAAGCCTCAGCATTTTATGCGTGTACAAGTCCCAATTTCTAGCTTCAGAAAAAAAAGAGAAAAGTTGTCTTGCTCTCCCATCTTTTCTTTCTAAGACTGTGCAAACCAGGAATCTCGCGAGACTCTGTACGGCGCACGACAACATGTCTGGATTTTGCTGGAAGAGTTGCTTCCTCTCGTGTTAAAAAAGTTATAAATCCCAGGAGTGTCTGTGTTCTTAACATAAGGCATGAGTAGCGTCTCCTTTGTGCCCTCCCCCCCAACCCCACTATCACACACACACACACACACACACACACACACACACACACACACACACACACACACACACACACACACACACACACGCACACAACACACATACACACACACACACACACACGCACGCACGCACGCACGCACGCACGCACGCATGCAAGAACACACACACACACACACACACACACACACACACACACACACACACACACACACACACACACACACATACACACACACGCACGCACGCACCCACGCACGCACGCACGCACGCACGCACGCATGCGTGTGCACGCATGCACGCACGCACACATGTTCCAACTCCTTGTTTTTTCCCCTATTCTCTGCCTTTAGAGTTCCTTTAAAGTTCTGTCTTCCAATAAACCGACCAAATTTTGGCTTCTGTGTATGCATCCCCCCTGCCCCCTGAAAACACGTTCATACATTTCGTTCCTTATGTTTTCACCTCTTTCAATCCCCGTTGTACCCTTTGGAATTCG
>CM031596.1:113877082-113879582 GCA_018398815.1 Conus ventricosus
AACAGTCATTACCTTGATAAATAAAATTCAAATGAAAAAACATGAATGGTTACGAATCGCAATGTTGAAAAGTTAAAGACGATGCCCATGTGTATTGTTCAAGAAAATGTTTTATCTACAAAGGGGGTTTACAAAAGAATCTTGCTTGATTTAATGTGCTAGGATAAATTCAGGAGATTTTTCTTTTAAATCATTACTTAACAAATTACAAAGGTCAAACATTAAACATACTTTCAGATGGTATTCTGCCATAAATTTATCAGTTAAGCTTCATATTTGAGGCAATCAAATAGAAAATGAAATTCATCGCTGTCTTTATTCGTAATGCATCTCGGCATGCCTTTTTCTTCTTCTCTCAGGAATATGTGCCGTCGTTCTTTTTATTCTTTTTTATTTCAGTCTTATGATTAGGACGAAATTTCATTAATGGAAAAATGTAGTGATCCGGAAGTTCTGTTGTAAACAGTCTCTGCAAAAAGCAGCTCTTAAGTGTGTGTATGCCCGATTTGTTTAAAAAACAACAACGAACAAACAATTTTATTTGCCTAACATTAGGACAAATCGAGCAAGTATGGTGCACCAACTTTGCCTGTCTGGAAAGTTTCCTTGTTGTCATGACAGTTTGACTGGTAAAGTGGCTCTACCTTTCAGTGACTGGGCTAGCCGATGCTTGGGGAAAGGGAAAGGAATGAACACTACGCTGTTTCAGAGCTTGGCGTCAAACGGAATTCTCTGAATATCATTAACACCCTCTCTCTCTCTCTCTCTGCACGTTATTTTCCGTCTTCACTACCCCCCCCCCCCCCCCCCCCCCCCCCCTCCCCCCCAGTCTCTGCTGACAAAACCTTTGCACGCTTCAAGGCAGATGGGACCATGAAATCCAGTGGGGGAAGTCCAGGCAATGCATTAGCACAATGTTGTGTGACGGTGGAACGGACCTCGCTTTGACCCGTTGCATTGTTCACAGGAATGGACGCGGAATTGTTCCTCCAGACTCTGGGAATGCAAAACCCGACAGCCTGTCATACCGACGTCTATGTATTTCAGACGAGGGTCGAAGAAGGGTGAAAGGTCAGGCTGAGTTAGAGAGGTCGGGAGGGCATCACGAACGGTGAGTTTATTGAAGAATGATTCCAAAGGGGGCACATGCTGAGCTGCGTTGGTAACACAGCATGCTGTCACACCCTTCTGCAAGTTCAGTGTCTGAAGCGATTGACCCGAACTGAATCTACGGTTTCAGTTTCATCAAGGAGGTGTCACTGCGTTCGGACTAGTCCACATAGGCTACACCACATCCGCTGAGTTTTGAGACCACGCTGTGTATGATCTTAAGCTGATGGATAAATGAATTAATGACTAAGATGAGAAGGAGGAGGTCTCGAGGCTACGACTTTACTTTGACCTACGCGTTAGTCCAACGCCCTGGTCATACCTTGAGTGCCTACCTAAGACTGGTTGTGTCATTATCATTGTATGTGTGTGTGGTGAGTGTACAATGTGTGTGGTGTGTGTGTGTGTGTGTGTGTGTGTGTGTGTGTGTGTGTGTGTGTGTGTGTGTGTGTGTGTGTGTGTGTGTGTGTGTGTGTGTGTGTGTGTGCACGTGTATGTGTGCGCACGTATTTTTGTGTGTTAATTATGCTTCTTTGCTTTGAATGAAAAACGTTCATATTCTGTTCATAATGTTTTCTTAAATGTCAGTACAACCTTGAGTTAATCTGACAATAAATTGGTTTCAGTCAGTCAGTCAGTGTTTGTGTGTGTGTGTGTGTGTGTGTGTGTGTGTGTGTGTGTGTGTGTGTGTGTGTGTGTGTGTGTGTGTGTGTGTGTGTGTGTGTGTGTGTGTGTGTGTGTGTGTGTGTGTTTGTGTGTGTGTGTGTGTGTGTGTGTGTGTGTGTGTGTGTGTGTGTGCGCGCGCAGTGAATCTACAGCTGAACGACATTGGAAAGGGTTGAGGGCTTTGGGATCACACCAACGGGAGTCTTTTGTTTCTTCCAGTGTGTCTCTGGGAATGCCGGTCAGGTTTTATCACAAAACATGACATGCCATGACCAGATGTTTGGTGCTGGGTGTCTGCATATGTGCTAATGTTCATGCGCACGTTCTTTTTTTCGTTTTAAACGTAAGGACAACCTCTCTGTCTGTCTGTCTGTCTGTCTCTTTCTCTCTCTCTGTTCTACCTCTCTCTCTCCCTCCCTCTCTCTCTCTCTCTCTCTCTCACACACACACACACACACACACACACACACACACACACACACACACACACACACACACACACACACATGTTGGCGTGCGGGCACGCACACACACACACACACACACACACACACACACACACACACACACACACACACACACACACACACACATACACACTTTAACATAAACATACAACACATCCAGACACTAAATAAAACTCACATACATTCATTGGCGTACATATGCACACACACACACACACACACACACACACACACACACACACACACACACACACACA
>CM031596.1:113889582-113904582 GCA_018398815.1 Conus ventricosus
AGCCTTTGCCTGCGATTCCTTGATTTATCACATAGTCCATGAGCCAAGAGGTGAAACCCTCCCCCCTAGTGGGGAATTTTGCAGACAGTGATTTGTGTGTAGCTGGGGACATGCCATTTTGATTTCTGCTTGTTTGCCAGCTGAACTCTGCTGGGTGTGGCTGCAGCGCTTGGTCAAAGTTACCATATCAAACAAACACAACGCTCAGACCATCATATCAACAAGTTCATTTTCTCCTCGTGTTGGCCAATGGTGGCAGTAAAATGATGTGCTGCAGGCTTCATGAGTGTCTCTGTATTCTGAAAACACTTTATACTCTTCCAGATTGGACCATCTCGTATCTGTGGCCTGTTGTTTTCCAATGCGCGCTATCGTTTTACGCAAAATTTGAAGGTTTCAACTTCCATACAAGAAAAACAGCGATCACAAGTACTGTTTTTTGTGTATTTAATGTAAGACCAAAGTACCAAGATCATTTACAGCTACTTTCAAGATTCTAGAGCAATTTAGTAGATGACGATGACAGATATGCCACCCTACCCCTTAAATGATAAAAAAAAATAATAAAAATAAAAAGGCACAAACTATCCATGTAGTTTTGAATTACTAGCAAAGTACTTTTTATTTCTTAGCTGGTTATTCGTATGAAAAGATCCCTCTAAAATGGTATTAGGCTTCATATCCACAGTTCAGCATGGCTGTAGCATTGAGGTTCCTGTATATTGCATCATTTAACTGTCTTTGAGGTGTTCACTTCTTCATTTCCTTTCGAATTCTCACTGTTCAGCTGTGGGAATTTTCTAAAAACAGAATACAATGTATGATTGTTTTGAAGAAAATGAAAATGTCTAACTAAATAATTATCATCTCTAACCCTTTGATTAGGGATAACAAGTATAACAAAACACACAGGTCTTTTGGCAGACACACTCCTCCTATACTGCCTTTCATAACAAAATCAGAACAGCTTTTCTTTATAGCATGTCTGAGAAGAAAGTCATCTCAAGCATCAAATCATTCTTATCAAAGAGAAAGGTGCTAAATGAAACATTGCTAAAAATGGTACTCTTTGAGAACTTTCAGTTCCTTTCTGACAAGATAAAAGGTCTTAAAACACAGCAGATGTAACCGTGAATGACCAACAAGAGTAATGTGCTGTCAGTCGTTCATTATTGGCAGAACACAGAGGATGTACTCTAGCCGCTACTCATTGTCAATGAACACAAAGTCAGTGTCAAAGTTGGTTAATCTGGTGCATCATCAACTTCTGGGGCGGGCGGATTCTCCGCTAGGACATCCACAAGCTCTGCAGGCATGAGAAGGCCACGTGTCCATGTCACTTCAAGTCCTTCAGATGTCTTTTGCCATCCATGACCCTCTGGTGATGGGATGTGTGGCTTTGGCTCGTGAGAATGGTTCCATATGAGTGTCTGGTAGTTCACTCTCTCAATGTGCATGAGCAGAGAATCTCTGCATGGTGGCAACAGACTCATGTCCATACCATCGTAACAGGTCAGCAGTTCTTCACTGGTGTTGAATCGCTCTAGGAATTTCTCATGTCGAAGCTTGTTGATGTCTTTGGTGCATGAACCCTGCCCTCTGTACAAGACACAGGTGAACTCTTCAAGTTCTTTCATGACGGTTGGGTGAATCTGGGCCGTGACACCAAGCTGAGTAAATGTTCTGGTATACTCGGATGCTGTTTGAGGGTCTTGATTGGGGCAATGTTCCCTTTCCTGACAAACGCACTCGTCGTGTCGCACCCGCTGAATGCATGGACAGCAGGTAACACGGAACAGATCTCTTTGCCCACAGTCAGCGCAACGTTCTTGATGTCAATGAGTCTCCGCTTATTTCAGACTCCTGTATCAAAGAGAATCTTCTGGGGATGCTTTCAGCGTACTTGAGAAGAAGGATGAAGTCATCTGTGTCTGGAGATCTCACAGTGATCGTTGAATCTTCAGAAGAGTTATCGGCAATATGGAGACAGTGCAGCATCGTCATCCTTTCAACATGACCCCTTTCAATAATGCTGTCTTGAACATAGCACACTAAGCTTGCAAATGCATCAGCATGAGCAGCCCGTTCTTCTGTCACATTTGTGTCTCCACTTGAAGTCTGTCGCCTTCGATCCTCCTCGGATTGTGTGTATGCCCTACGACAGGAATTATGATAGTGGGCTTCCTTGGCCACCAGGTCTGTATCCTGCACCTTTGCCAGAATTCGTTCATCCTTCTTTTGTTCAGCACTCTTTTGATTGATGCTTCTGCCGTCTTTGTCACACACTTCACAAGGTTTTCTTCTTTTCTTTTCCGTACTAGTCGCATCTTGCCACAAAACAAACACTCATCTGCTGGGAAAAGGACGCTACTTGATGACGGTGCAACTGTACGAGTCCTTTGAAAAGTAGATGTCGAGTCTTCATCAGATGTGCGCTTTCGTTTCAGTAGTTTGGTCGTGTTTGTGAAATTCTGGTAACACCATCTGTGATAGCCATGAATGTGAGAGAGGTACTGTTCTGGCACCTGACAACAAATGCTTGGTAGCTTCAAGTTCACCTCCTCTTGCAACTGTCAAAGTGCAACTGAATCTTTCATCTTTTGAAAACTTGTTTCACATAAGGGTCTTACTTTAGTGTCCGATTTGTTCTGGGGGTAATGAACGATGCATGTAGGACCACTAAATGTCTTTTTTGTGCCCCTTGATGTGCCTGATGTTAGCTGAACAGGCTTCTCGTCTGTTTTCTTTTTCTCCATTGCTTGCTTTATTCTTTTTTGGCTGAGTCTGTGTAGGGAACCTACACAGACTCAACCAAAAAGTAAATTAGAAAAATGGAAACATAACTGAAAATCCAAAAAGTACTTTGATATTGAGAAACAAAAATCAAGACAGCTGTTGTAGGGAGAGTGACTAATTTGTTATATCTAGGCAGCGATTACCCAACCTGATATTTGTTGATCAGTTCTGGGCGCAAAATTCTCGCTGGTAACTTACTTTGACCATTCACCAAAAGTGGCACCCAATTCAACAATCATTTTCACCTTCTGACTGTAGGGTGGTAGTGGGGTGTCCAATAAACTCTACAATGAATTCTTTGTGGTCAAAAAAATTGATCTACGTACTCTATCGTCTGTCTTGATGGCTTACGCTAAGCTTTGTAACACTTTTGCCACAAATGACTTTGAAAATGACCTTTGACCTTTAAAATTACCTTCAAACAGAAAATAAGCACCAGGAATAGATTTCTCACACCCAATAACATGGGATGGAAGGTAATGGTCACATGTCTAGAGCTAATAGAACCTGAGACAAGACGTTTTCTATATTCATGGCGGCCATTTAAAAAGCGGGGGGTACCTAACTTTGAAAATTCACCACACCTACACCCAGCAACGGATCGCTGGCAAACAACCTGATTTCAGTAGCTTAGATGTTAAGCTTTCCAATGGTACCTGTCTGGAAAATTCCCCACAAGGGGGGAGGGGGGGGGGTATAGGACGGCTCATGGACTAACAACGCAAAAAGACAAAACAGCTTTGTACGGTGAACATCAGATCAACGAAGGAGCAGGAGGCCGGAGTCCAACCTTCTGCCCTCACGTCAGCCGATGTATGTCTATCTGCTTACAGGCTAAGGGCTGTCCGACGTGTGCCCCATAGAAATGATCAGATATTGGCCGCAGCAGGCGTTCTGGTGACAAGAATGGCGTTCTGGGGACCGGATAGCTCAGTTGGTAGAGCGCCGGACTCGTGATCCTGGGGTTGCGGGTTCGCATTTCGGTATAGGGGGATTTTTCCCTCGGAGTTAACATTGGTTCTGACTCCATTCCCATAATAGTCGTTCGGATGGGACTATAAACCGAGGTCTAGTCTGTGTCACATGCACTAAGATCATACACGGACTCTAAAGATCCCGATGCTCATGTCCTAAGACGGGTGAGTACCGGCTACACGAAAATACACAATGCATGCAACCTGTGTGCCAGAATAGTCTACGTGAAGACTGTCGGCACGGGGCAGGTTAAACATCCCCATCTGGAAGAAGAAGAAGAAGAAGAAGAATGTGTGTGAATGTCTGAGGAATTGGGGAAAGCGCTTTTGGCCTTCTTTTCTTCTCTTTGTCCAACTCTAAACGGTGCTCTCTCTCTCTCTCTCTCTCTCTCTCTCTCTCTCTCTCTCTCTCTCTCTCTCTCTCTCTCTCTCTCTCTGTCTCTCTGTCTGTCTGTCTGTCTGTCTCTCTCTCTCTGTCTGTCTGTCTGTCTCTCTCTGTGTCTGTCTCTCTTTCTCTCTGTCTGTCTGTCTGTCTGTCTGTCTGTCTATGTCTGTCTGTCTGTCTGTCTGCCTCTCTCTCTGTGTCTGTCTGCCTGTCTGTCTCTCTGTCTGTCTCTCTCTCTCTCTATTTGTCTGTCTGTCTCTCTCTCTCTCTGTCTGTCTGTCTCTCTCTCTCTCTGTCTGTCTGTCTCTCTCTCTCACTCTCTCTCTCACTCTCTCTCTCTCACTCACTCTCTCTCTCTCTCCCTCCCTGTCTGTCTGTCTGTCTCTCTCTCTCTCTCACTCTCTCTCTCTCTCTCACTCACTCACTCACTCACTCACTCGCTCACTCACTCACTCACTCACTCTCTCTTCTCTCTCTCTCTCTCTCTCTCTCTCTCTCTCTCTCTCTCTCTCTCTTCTCTCTCTCTCCTCTCTCTCCGTGTGTGTGTGGTTGTTTACCTTCATAATTATGTCCCACGGAAACGTTAACAGGCTTACAATGATTTATGCATGTTTGTGGAAACGCCGCGCCTAAGCCCAGTATTTGCATTTGAGGAACATGGAATCATTTCTAGCCTCTCTCTCTCTCTCTCTCTCTCTCTCTCTCTCTCTCTCTTCTCTCTCTCTCTCTCTCTCTCTCTCTCTCTCTCTCTCTCTCTCTCTCTCTCTCGCTCTCTCTCTCTCTCTCTGCGCGCGCGCGTGTGTATGTGTATGTGTGTGTGCGTGCGTGCGTGTGCGTGTGTGTTGTGTGTGTGTGTCTGTGTGTGTGTGTGTGTGTGTGTGTGTGTGTGTGTGTGTGTGTGTGTGTGTGTGTGTGTGTGTGTGTGTGTGTGTGTGTGTGTGTGTGTGTGTGTGTGTGTGTGTGTGTGTGTATGTGTGTGTGTGTGTGTGTGTGTGTGTGTGTGTGTGTGTGTGTGTGTGTGTGTGTGTGTGTGTGTGTGCACGCGTACGCGCGCGTGCGTGTATGTGCTATTTCCTCCATCACTGCGTGGAGATGTGATAAACGAGGAATGTAATGAAAACCGTAATTTAACAATGTAATGAACAGAGAGAGAGAGAGAGAGAGAGAGAGGAGAGAGAGAGAGAGAGAGAGAGAGAGAGAGAGAGAGAGAGAGAGAGAGAGGAGAGAGAGAGAGAAGAGAGAGAGAGAGAATGACAATGACAATGCTTTATTGACAATAGTTAAACAACCCTTATGCCAAGGGTGTGCGTGTGCAATTTCCATTCAGTATTGCCAAACTCTGCCAACATTAGAAATGCGAGTCAAAAAGAAGCGTACACACAGAAAACAGTTGAACAATACTAATAACTAGAAAATGAAGAAAAAGACCATACATCAAACAATACTCTCATCACAATAAACCACTCATTGCATAATCATGATTTACAATCACAGCTTTCATATTAAGCAATTTCTCTCTGAATCGAAAAGCGTCCGCTACAAACTTAGCGAATGAGTTTACAATGTCATTTTCAGAGGATAAAATACCAAAGAGATTTTGGGCTTGACCGAAAAATGACTTAAAGCCAGAACAATTACCTGCAAATTCGTTGTACTCTGGGCATCTAAAAACGAAGTGTTCCTCGTCTTCAATTTCTTTTGAGCAGGATGGACACATCAAATCACTTTCCGCGTGCATGAACCATCTTTTCTTTGCTTTAATCACCAGGCTTCTCGTTCGAAACCGAGCGAACACATCTTTAAATCGTTATCCAGAAAATGACGTGAGATAGTTCTCAGCTTGAGAAAGGCCTTTAAATGAGTGATAAAACTCATACTTGTCACTTTCTTCCATGTTACTATACCAATCGTGCATATGGCACGCACTCAACCTATCTTTAAACTCTGCCAAAAAACTGACTTCGTCACCAACCGTTTGAGTCATACATACAATGCCAAACACATTTACAGATAGAACTCTCTTTATTTCGAATGCCCAATTCTGACGACCTAATTCTAATTGAGTTAGTGTCATGCAATATGCCTGTTTATTTACCCTTGTCATTGGTAATTTCAATAGTTGCAACCAATACTTCAAACATTTGACAACAATTCTAACATATAAAGGAAATCGACCCGTTTCACCCTGACACATTTTATTAGAAGTAAGGAACCATTTGATAGCAAAGTTATGTACAGTTTCCATTTGCTCATTTACGTAAATGCCTCAAACGTCTGCGCAGTATGTTAAAACAGGGTGGATTTGTGTCAAACAGTTTCCAAAACAATGAAGGATCAATAGAATGTAATTTCCTCATACATCGACAGATTTCTATTACATCCTTTTTCCATTTTCGATACATTTCTGACCAACCCATACTAAGACACAATTTGGTAGTAAAGACGATTCCTAAGTATTTATACGAGTTGGTAACTCTAATTTCATTCCCCCTATACCGCCATTTCTCACAAGCAGCCTGATGCTCATCCTTTCTAAATACCATTACATTCGTTTGATCTGAATTAACTTTAGGTCCAGTTTATCTGCTACTTGTTTCAATAAGGTTAACAGATTTTGTAATCCCACCCCAGATTCAGAGGAAAGGATGACGTCACCAGTAAAGAGTAACAGGAAATATTCAATAGGACCAGAAATAAACTGTACCCCATGCTTGCCTTTTTAGATATTTCAATAGCCAATTTATTTATAAAGAAAGAAAATAACTGGGGACTAAGAATACACCCTTGTTTCACACCTCTTGGACACTCAAAGTAATCTAAATATAAACCTTTATCACGTACATTAGCTGTTACAGTGTCATAGACGGCCTTCAAAGATTTATATAACTTCCCACCTACCCCCACTCTTCTTAAAATATCCCATAATTTATTTCTGTTAATTGAGCCAAAGGCCTTTCTTAAGTCTACAAAGGCTACATAAAATTTAGAGGTGTTCAGTAAATGCTATTATACATCGGTAAGCAGAGTATAAATGTGGTTCAGAGTACTATAATCCTTTCTAAAACCAGCCTGTTCTTCTATAATCGTTTTTTTTCTCTGTTGGCTCATGCATCTAGACGTTTGTTCAAAATGTTAGTATACACTTTACCCAAAATATTGGTTAAAGAAACACCCCGATAATTATCTGGCTTGTTTGCATCTCCTTTCTTGTCAATAGGCGATACCATTGATTTAGACCAATCCTCTGGTAAAATCCCCTTATCACACAGTTCATTGAAAAGCTTTAACAGAAAATCACCAATGTCGTCCTTAGCATGTACTAGCATTTTATCTATAATTTTATCTGGTCCCCCGCTTTTACCCAACTAAAGTTGTTGTTTTTTAAACACTATCTAATACGAGAGAGAGAGAGAGGAGAGAGAGGGAGAGAGAGAGAGAGAGAGAGAGAGAGAGAGAGAGAGAGAGAGAGAGAGAGAGAGAGAGAGAGAGAGGAGAGAGAAAGAGAGAGAGAGAGAGAGAGAGAGAGAGAGAGAGAGAGAGAGAGAGAGAGAGAGAGAGAGAGAGAGAGAGAAAGATAGAGAAAGTGAGAGAGAGAAAGAGAGAGAAAGACAGACAGACAGACAGACAGAGCATGGTCTGAGTGAACGCGAGATCCATGTTTGTTTCCAGCAGGATCCTTCAAAGTGTTCACTACAGCGGATGTCTGCATTATACAGCCAACTTGGGACTCTCTCTCTCTCTCTCTCTCTCTCTCTCTCTCTCTCTCTCTCTCTCTCTGTGTGTGTTGTGTGTGTGTGTGTGTGTGTGTGTGTGTGTGTGTGTGTGTGTGTGTGTGTGTGTGTGTGGTGTGTGTGTGTGTGTGTGTGTGTGTGTGTGTGTGTGCAAATCCACCGTGAATATCGCACCAGTGACCACGTAACACTTTAGCACCAGAATCATGTACAAAGTTATATGTCACCTATCACCTATCCTCCACTCCTCTCGGTTCTCAGACGCTCTTAGGCCGTTGCTGAGTGTGAGGCCAGTCCATGCACTGATGTTGTCCTCCCATCTCTTTCTCTGTCTTCCTCTCCTTCTGCCTCCTTGCACTGTTCCTTATAGAACGGGTTTGGCAAGTCCTGTTCATCTTGATAGATGACCATATCATCTCGTATTCCTTCTCTTCACTGTGGACAACAGGTCTTCGTATGGTCCAATGGCTTGCCTTACTCTCGTCTGGAATATCCACATTGGTAACGTGGTCTTTGTATGAGATGCCAAGGATCTTGCGGAAGCATCACATCCCTAATGTCTGAATCCTTCTCTCAAATTCAGCTGTCATAGACTACGTATTTGTCTGTTATATACAACAGAAGAAAGGAAAAGAAAACATATCGTCCGTTTCTGTTCATAAAAAGATCAGTTTCATGATATTTCTTCACGATCCACTTGTCAATCAAACTGATGAAATAAAAAGGCACTTGAAACACAGGATGAAAATCAAATCAGGTGGACTATACGGGAACGAAGTCTTCCTAGACTTTGTGGTAGAACGCATATGTGGAAAAATCAAATTCCAGGTTTCAGTAAGTAGCTGTTTTGGACTCACTGGTCCTTCATAAAGGTATGCATCATGACGTTCTTCATTCTGTACGAGGTAAGAGTGCGTAGAACAAGGTACGTACGATACATAGACAGCATTACACTGACACCCCCCCCCCCCCGCCTCCCCCAACCCGCCCATCTTCCGTGTTTCCGAAGGCAGATGGAGGAAACTCCTTCAAGACAGGACATATTTCAACAAAAGACTTGCCTGTGAAATCCATTCCTCTTGAAATAATTTTTCCATTTGTCTTTGGAGTATGGGGTAATGGGCACTTTTTCGAGTTTTTTTTCCCTTTCGTTTGTGCTATTTTGAAGAATGTCATTGCCTCGAACATCTAAAAAGATGCGATAAATGAAGGGAAAAGTCATAAACAGTGTTCATGTATGCATACCATGCCCACCCTTCTCTCCCAACATGCCCTGGAGAATGAATGAAAATGCCAACAGCTCTCGCTGCAAATCACAGAACGTTATCATTTGTGGCGGATGGGGGCAACACAATGACTGACATGAATTTTTCCAACATCCCTTCCGACTGCTAGTTCTTGAAAATAACATGAATCTTGTCTGTATGGAAGACAACGTGGATTTCAAGGGGGACGAAGCTGGATACGAAGCTGAATTGTTTCCACTTCGTGCTTAATTTTCACCTTTCCCTGTTTATATGTATCGATAGTACTAGGTTTGTTGGCCTATAGGGGTTCACCGAACTTAGTAAACTGCCTTGTGATTGGTAGAGGAAACTGTCGGGATTCACACATTGTTGGCCAGCTGTCACTCACTTTTGTATGTCTGGTTGATGACGTGGGAGATGATCTCTCTGCCGTCATACAGGTCCTTGCCCTCTCTCAGCACAGCATCGGCAGCACGTGCATACAGCCACACGGCGTCATACAGGTAGGCCGCCTCCGGCCGGATCTGAAAGAAGATGACACGATATATGCTGGCATCCTCTGGCCGCATCTGAAAGAATAGTATTACGTCATACAGGCAGGCATGTCTGGCCGGACTCGAAAGAATGACATCACATCATACAGGTAGGCATCCTCTGACCAGGATCTGAAAGAGTGCTATGACATCAAAGCCGGATCTGAAAGAATAGTATTACGTCATAGAGGTTGGTGTCCTCTGAAAGAATGATTTTACCTAATATAGGTAGGTAGGCCTCGCTGGATCTGCAAGAATAATATTACATTAGATACGCAGGAATCTCCAATGGGGAGGAAACTCACTAACATATAACTCCTGGGCTTTTTATGAATGCTTACCTCCCCCTATTTCTTCAATCTAAGACATAAGAGCAAGCTTTGTTTATAATTGAATATTTCTTGCAGTCATTGCTTATAATTGAATATTTCTTGCAGTCATTGCAACACCAAGCTGCTCTGTAAGTTGCTGGAATAGAGCTCGGTACTTATCCTTGGAATTTATTAGTTTATTGTAATTTAGTCCCTTGCAGATTCATTCCAAGAACTGGCCCTCAGCACTTGTGTCTTAAGAGGTTATCTTTTCTACTTTTCACAAGAAAATGTAGTTTGTTTTGCTCTTTCATTGTTTTCTTTTGCTTCTAATGTGGCACCTTTGGTTGTTTTTTTAAAAACTCAACAAACATACAACGGTATTGCACACCAGCCTTTTTCCGGGATAGCATTCTTCTTAAAACCGAAAGGCAGAGGAGTCAAGTTACCACTTTCCGCGGTCACTGAGGAGAAACAATCAGGTTTTGAAATATCAGTGTCTGACCAGGAGTTATATGTTAGTGAGTTTCCTCTTAGTTTGAGATTGTCTCCCCCTTGGAGACTATAAGCTTGCTGAAGGCTCATTTTGAGAAGCATTTATTATTCCCCATTCACCCACTCAAGCACATACTGTTAGTTAGGCAGACTTACCTACCACTGCAGAAATGAATGCTTATCTCCCCCTTTTCTTCAATCTAAGACACAAGAGCAAGCTTTGTTTATATATATATATATTTTTTTTTCTCTTTTTTTTTTGAAAAGCACTCATGAGGAAAGGCAGCAATCTGTTACAGCTGAATAAATGACTTTGAAATGCCTAGTAAGTAAATAGATGGCAAATTGTTTGATCCGAACTTCTCAAACGGACGTTACTAGTAAAACGTCTCTGAATAGGAAAGGATGTCTATGATATTTAGGGACACTAGAAGAGAGAGAGAGAGAGAGAGAGAGAGAGAGAGAGATGAATAAATAAAAGAAAGATTCATTTCACAGATGGACAATACATACTCTGTGGCCGTCCTAAGATCGATTAATATTCAAGATGACAGACGATGCCATCCTTATTACTCCATATACCTGTGTCCCAAGCACGGGCAGGTCACACGAACAGACAACAGGTTCCAAAGAAAAAGAAAGAAACAACACTCTGATTTTCTCGTGATATAAAATGCGCCTGAGGGGACAGAAGGACAGGGGGAAGGGAAAAGAGGACAAGCCTTTTAATTCAGGGAAAGAAATACAGAAATACATGTGCTAGAGCGAGAGAGGGCACAGTGACAGAAGAAAGAGAGAGAGAGAGAGAGGGGGGGGGGGTCGGGAGGTACAGAGAAACAGACTGGAAAAAAGAGGGGGAAGGAGACAGGCAGAGTGAGAGCCAGAGATTTGTAGAACATTTAATGTACTTTAGAGAGTGAGACAGACAGACACACACACACACACACACACACACACACACACACACACACACACACACACACACACACAACACACACAGAAGCTGACAGATAGACAGACAGAGACAGATACATGACAAAATTCTGCTCTCGCTGTTTTCATTAAATTGCTAAAGCCACACATGCACAATTCATATTAGTTTGCTATCTCAAGCAGTCCAATGAGTACACCCTGCCATACACGAAGCACACTTGTTGTACAGTGCAACTGACTGATGACCATGATGATGACGACGACTACAGAGACAGTGGTAATCATCACGACGATGATGCCGATAATGATGTGACGACAATGATGAGGTGAAGGAAGAAGACAGCATCGATAGATGATAATGATAATGGGGATGTTGTTGTTGCTGTTGCTGTTGTTGTTGTTGTTGCTGTTGTTATTGTTGTTGTTGTTGTTGTTGATGATGATGATATCGACAACGACGACGATGACCATGATGTTGTCGATGAAGAAGAAGAAGAAGAAGAAGAAGAAGAAGAAGATGATGATGATGATGACCACGACGACAACGACATCGACAAAGACGACGACGACGATGACCATGATGTTGACGATGATGATGATGATGATGATGATGATGACGACGACGACATCGACAAAGACGATGACCATGATGTTGACGATGATGATGATGATGATGATGATAATGATGATGATGATGATGATGACGATGATAATGATGATGATGACGACAACGACGACGACGACGACGACCATGATGATGGTGATGATGACAGCATCGATGAGGTGTACGATTTAATCCAATTGGTTGTTTTATTACAACAAACTAAAAAAAAAGAAAAATACTTGAACAACAACAACAAGAACAACAAATCTGAAAAGCAACATCAACAACCACAACAACCAAACCACTACTACACAGAAAAGCCAGCTGAAAGACCTTTCTGGTGCCGTTGATGTTGCGCATGGGGTTGGTCTGGTTGAAGGGCGGCCTCTCCAGGTGCTGGTCCACGACCCTCTGGAAGGCGGAGTAGCCCGGCTCCACGGGCGGCGAGTGGATGAGGCCCACGAAGTGTCTGAAGGCCAGGGAGGTCTTCTCTGTGGCCCGGGTGCTGAACACCCCTGCAAGGCAACACAGGACCCCGTGGGAATAGCGGTGCGTCGTGGAACAGGAAGAGAACGAGGCTGCTAGCCTTTGTTTTAGTCGATGGGTGTATTTGTTAGGTCTTGTTGCTAGAAACCCCTAGGAGATCTTTCTATCTGTCTGTCTGTCTGTGTCTGGTCTGTCTGTCTCTGTTTCTGTCTGATCTGTCTGTTTGTCTCTGTCTCTATCTCTGTTTCTGTCTGTCTGTCTGTCTGTCTGTCTGTCTGTTTCTCTGTCTGCCTGTCTGTCTCACTGTGTCTGTCTCTGTCTGTCTGTCGGTCTGTCCTCTCTCTCTCTCTCTCTCTCTTCCTCTCTCTCTCTCTCTCACTCTCTCATCTCCCCCTCTCTCTCTCTCTCTCTCTCTCTCCTCTCTCATCCTCTCTCTCTCTCTCTCTCTCTCTCTCTCTCTCTCCTGTCGTAGCTATTTTCTGCAGCAATGATGTCGATTTGTTATTTATATGGCATACTCCTCACCCCCACCCTGCCCATGGTGATTGCCCTTTACGCTTTTTTTTCTTCTCCGCTTGTTCTTTACAGTTGATTGTCTCTAGACGTCATGCATGCTTCTTGCATTTCCACGAAGTGCGTGAAGGTCAGACGTCTTCTGTGTGTCCTTCGTGCTGAACACCCTTGTTGGGTGACGGTGAAGTCCTCAGTGGGAACTGCGGTGCATCGTGCTGCGGGAGAGGAGAGACTAGTGGTGATTGGTCCATCGCATATTCTCGGTAATGTCTCCAGTAATGTCGTTTTCCTGCCCACCCACGCTTGAGAAATTTATTATTGACGACAGTACCGTAAAGTCTACTGCTGATATTCTGACAGCAATGCCTCTATAATTACAAGGTTCTTTTCATCGACTTTTGTACAATGTAGGATAAAAGACACTCCAGTTATATGGAAAAACACCTTTTTTTAAATAAAGCATTTAATAAAATGACCACAAAAAAATCAATAACGTCATCACATGCACATTTAAGGAGCTAAACCAATTAGTTCATTTGATCCAGCAGATTTGCCCAGTTTCAGTGTCTAGCTAGAAGGATTCCCTCTTTAGAGATGGGGCAATTAAAAACATGCTCATCCTCACTATTAGCTTCCTTCACGGCATCACATGTAGCGTCATTTGAATCAACACTTTCGACTTCCTTTTCAAGTAATGTCTGAAAATGTTGAAAACAATCATCGATTGTAGTATTTTCTTATGTACCTACGTTTAGGAAAAAATCTGTTGACGTTACTCCAAAATTCCGGCTGAGTTAGTACAACTCAGTTAAAGATTTAACAATGCTGTTACTAAAAATCTCTTCCTTCATTTAAGTAGGTTTCGTACTCTTGTCTACTTACACACATATTCAACACACGATCACTCACATCCAGTGTGCGCCGCCATTTCTTATAAAACATCATGACCGTTCGATTCTTTGCACTACATTCTTTATCATTCCAGTCTACTGATTTCAATTTGTTATTGACCACAATACGCGTTTTGTTTCTCCACTATGCTGCATTCTAATGCATTCATTCAATAAACACGGAAAGCGCTTCGTTAACATCGCCAACAGTTTAAATCAATGGTGGCATTCAGATACAAATTTCCATCCACAGAATGCAAATATAACTCTGTATTTTTGTCAAAAGCATAACTTTCTTCTTTTTCAGAACAGGAGCGTTTCATTTGGTAAACGCAAGGGCATTCTTACAGGCATATGATCCGAGTCAATTCTTTCTAAAACAGACACAAATCACACAGCATCGAAAAGAAATCGCATGACATCACAAACTAATCAACAACACTACTCTCAACGACAGAAATGTACGTACAGCAACCAAGGAGGTCGCATCACACATACTGTTTCAACATGCACCAATCTAAAGCAGTGCCTAAGTCTAGTAAACATTTAGTATAAGGGTTTACAACCTTATCTTATGATTGGCTCCCAAAATGAAAACATGAAAAGAGAGTTTTAGGCGACACTTCGGCGATGCAGATCGTTTTGACTCTGACTAGAGACTAACACACGATGAGACAGAGAGTAAGAACATTCAAAAAGACAATAACTACGTAAACGAAAAGACCAATTCAAAAGCATCGGGTCGGTACGAACAAAAAGGGAAAAAAATCAAACAATGTTGTCTGAGCAGAGCAAAAGTTCAGTAGTCTATCAATCGACTGGGTTATATTTTGAAGTTGGACAATGTTCGAAACGAAGGACGAAACTGTCGATCCGGATGACAAAATACTCCATCCAAATGGCGAGATAGGATTCAGACTCAGACAATCAGTTCGACAATGATATAAAGAGTGGACAGAAGAAAGGCACTGACAGATTCAGACAATCAGTTCGACTGTGACGTAAAGGGTGGACAGAAGAAAGGAACGGACAGACTCAGACAATCAGTTCGACTGTGACGTAAAGGGTGGACAGAAGAAAGGAACGGACAGATTCAGACAAT
>CM031596.1:113927082-113929582 GCA_018398815.1 Conus ventricosus
GCTAATTGAGAGAAAATTGGCTGCTGCTATTTTGTTGTCATGAAGCTAACTTGAGAGAAAATTGGCTGCTGCTATTTTGTTGTCATGAAGCTAACTTGAGAGAAAATTGGCTGCTGCTATTTTGTTGTCATGAAGCTAACTTGAGAGAAAATTGGCTGCTGCTATTTTGTTGTCATGAAGCTAACTTGAGAGAAAATTGGCTGCTGCTATTTTGTTGTCATGAAGCTAACTTGAGAGAAAATTGGCTGCTGCTATTTTTGTTGTCATGAAGCTACTTGAGAGAAAATTGGCTGCTGCTATTTTGTTGTCATGAAGCTAACTTGAGAGAAAATTGGCTGCTGCTATTTTGTTGTCATGAAGCTAACTTGAGAGAAAATTGGCTGCTGCTATTTTGTTGTCATGAAGCTAACTTGAGAGAAAATTGGCTGCTGCTATTTTGTTGTCATGAAGCTAACTTGAGAGAAAATTGGCTGCTGCTATTTTTGGTCATGAAGCTAACTTGAGAGAAAATTGGCTGCTGCTATTTTGTTGTCATGAAGCTAACTTGAGAGAAAATTGGCTGCTGCTATTTTGTTGTCATGAAGCTAACTTGAGAGAAAATTGGCTGCTGCTATTTGTTGTCATGAAGCTAACTTGAGAGAAAATTGGCTGCTGCTATTTTGTTGTCATGAAGCTAACTTGAGAGAAAATTGGCTGCTGCTATTTTGTTGTCATGAAGCTAACTTGAGAGAAAATTGGCTGCTGCTATTTTGTTGTCATGAAGCTAACTTGAGAGAAAATTGGCTGCTGCTATTTTGTTGTCATGAAGCTAACTTGAGAGAAAATTGGCTGCTGCTATTTTGTTGTCATGAAGCTAACTTGAGAGAAAATTGGCTGCTGCTATTTTGTTGTCATGAAGCTAACTTGAGAGAAAATTGGCTGCTGCTATTTTGTTGTCATGAAGCTAACTTGAGAGAAAATTGGCTGCTGCTATTTTGTTGTCATGAAGCTAACTTGGAGAAAATTGGCTGCTGCTATTTTGTTGTCATGAAGCTAACTTGAGAGAAAATTGGCTGCTGCTATTTTGTTGTCATGAAGCTAACTTGAGAGAAAATTGGCTGCTGCTATTTTGTTGTCATGAAGCTAACTTGAGAGAAAATTGGCTGCTGCTATTTTGTTGTCATGAAGCTAACTTGAGAGAAAATTGGCTGCTGCTATTTTGTTGTCATGAAGCTAACTTGAGAGAAAATTGGCTGCTGCTATTTTGTTGTCATGAAGCTAACTTGAGAGAAAATTGGCTGCTGCTATTTTGTTGTCATGAAGCTAACTTGAGAGAAAATTGGCTGCTGCTATTTTGTTGTCATGAAGCTAACTTGAGAGAAAATTGGCTGCTGCTATTTTGTTGTCATGAAGCTAACTTGAGAGAAAATTGGCTGCTGCTATTTTGTTGTCATGAAGCTAACTTGAGAGAAAATTGGCTGCTGCTATTTTGTTGTCATGAAGCTAACTTGAGAGAAAATTGGCTGCTGCTATTTTGTTGTCATGAAGCTAACTTGAGAGAAAATTGGCTGCTGCTATTTTGTTGTCATGAAGCTAACTTGAGAGAAAATTGGCTGCTGCTATTTTGTTGTCATGAAGCTAACTTGAGAGAAAATTGGCTGCTGCTATTTTGTTGTCATGAGCTAACTTGAGAGAAAATTGGCTGCTGCTATTTTGTTGTCATGAAGCTAACTGAGAGGAAATTGGCTGCTGCTATTTTGTTGTCATGAAGCTAACTTGAGAGAAAATTGGCTGCTGCTATTTTGTTGTCATGAAGCTAACTTGAGAGAAAATTGGCTGCTGCTATTTTGTTGTCATGAAGCTAACTTGAGAGAAAATTGGCTGCTGCTATTTTGTTGTCATGAAGCTAACTTGAGAGAAAATTGGCTGCTGCTATTTTGTTGTCATGAAGCTAACTTGAGAGAAAATTGGCTGCTGCTATTTTGTTGTCATGAAGCTAACTTGAGAGAAAATTGGCTGACGCTATTTTGTTGTCATGAAGCTAACTTGAGAGAAATTGGCTGCTGCTATTTTGTTGTAATGAAGCTAACTTGAGAGAAAATTGGCTGCTGCTATTTTGGTCATGAAGCTAACTTGAGAGAAAATTGGCTGCTGCTATTTTGTTGTCATGAAGCTAACTTGAGAGAAAATTGGCTGCTGCTATTTTGTTGTCATGAAGCTAACTTGAGAGAAAATTGGCTGCTGCTATTTTGTTGTCATGAAGCTAACTTGAGAGAAAATTGGCTGCTGCTATTTTGTTGTCATGAAGCTAACTTGAGAGAAAATTGGCTGCTGCTATTTTTGTTGTCATGAAGCTACTTGAGAGAAAATTGGCTGCTGCTATTTTGTTGTCATGAAGCTAACTTGAGAGAAATTGGCTGCTGCTATTTGTGTTGTCATGAAGCTAACTTGAGAGAAAATTGGCTGCTGCTATTTTGTTGTCATGAAGCTAACTTGAGAGAAAATGGCTGCTGCTATTTGT
>CM031596.1:113934582-113953839 GCA_018398815.1 Conus ventricosus
AAAAAAGGAGAAGGGAAGAAAAAGGAGGGGAGAAGGAGAAAGAGAAGTAAAAGGAAAGGGAAGGGTAAAGGAGGGGAGAAGGAGAAAGAAAAGTAAAAGGAGAAGGAAAAGTAAATGAGGGGGGAAAGGAGAAGAGAAGTAAAAGGGAAGGAGAAAAAAGGAGGGGGAAAGAAGGGAAAAAAAGTAAAAGGAGAAGGAGAAGTATAAAAAGGAAAAAAGGGAAAGAAAGGAATAAAGGGAAGGAGAAGTATGAAGGGGGGAAAAAGGAGAAAGGAAGAAAAAAGGAGAAGGAGAAGTATAAGAAGGGGGGAAAGGGAAAGAAAAAGTTAAAAAGAAGAGAAGAAAAGGAGGAGGAGAAGGGAAAGAGAAGTAAAGGAGAAGGAGAAGTAAAGGAGGGGGGAAAGGGAAAGGAGAAAGAGAAGAAAAAGGAGAAGGGAAGTAAAAGAAGGAGGAAGGAAAAAAGAGAAGTAAAAGGAAAGGAGAAGTAAAAGAAGGAGGAGAAGGAGAAAGAGAAGAAAAAGGGAAAAGGAGAATAAAATAAGGGGGAAGGAGAAAGAAAAAGAAAAAAGGAGAAGGAGAAGAAAAGGAGGAGGAAAAGGGAGAAAGAAAAGTAAAAGGGAGAAGGAGAAGTAAAGAAGGAGGAGAAGGAAAAAGAAAAGTAAAAGGGAAAGGGGAAAAGTATAAGAAGGAGGAGAAGGAGAAAAGAGAAGTAAAGGAAAAGGAGAAGTATAAGAAGGGGAGAAGGGAAAAGGGAAAAGTAAAAGGGAAGGAGAAGTATAAGAAGGAGGAGAAGGAGAAAGAGAAAAAAAAGGAAAAGGGAGAAGTAAAGGGGGGGAGAAGGGAAGTAAAAAAAGGGGGAAGGAAAAGGAAGGAGAAGGGGGAGGGAAGGAGGGGAAGGGAAAAAGAATGAAAAAACGCGAAGGAAAATAGGGAATTAACCACAAGGGTGGCTTTTCTCTTCATTTTGTTTTCGGGAGCTTTTTAAAGGGGGACCAGAAAAAGAAAACAAAATCTTTTGCTGATGATATACTGCGTTCAAGGGATGCCTTTCAACACAACCAGCTGCAGTTCGTTCAACGATCGACAGAAAATGGTCAAACGATGCGGAATTTCTACGCCCGTTTCTTGAACGCGTCTTAACGGGGGGGCCCACGTTACGAATGATCTCCCTGACAGAAAGAGAGGGAGGAGAACGTTGTTGGCCGGGTGCTTGAAGAACGAATGACTTGCTTTGAAATGGGAGGAGTGGGGGGAAAGAGGGAAATGGGTAAGAAAATTTATGTATTTTACATGTGTGTTGGCTGTTTGGGTTTGGGTGCGCGTGCGTGCGTGCGTGTGTGTGTGTGTGTGTGGGGGTTGTGTGTGTGTGTGTGTGTGTGTGTGTGTGTGTGTGTGTTGGGGTGTGTGTGTGTGCGTGTGTGTGAAAAGAAGAACAAAAAAATATGGAAAAAAATGGGAAAAGAAACGAAAATAAGAGATAAAAAGGGAAAGAAAGACATGAGAGAAAGGGAAAGGAAAACGAACAAAACAAAAAAACACAGGGGAAAAATACAGTAAGATATTAAAGCAGAAAAGAAAAGAAAGAAACTGTCAAAACGAGAGAAAAGGAAAAAAGAGAAAAAGAAGAAAAAGAAGAAGAAGAGAAAAGAAGAAAGAAGAAAAAGAAGAGGAAGGAGGAGGAGGAGGGGAGGAGGAGGAGGAGGGGAGGAGGGGGGGAGGAGGAGGAGGGGAGAGGAGACACAGAGAGAGGAAGGGGAGGAGAAAGGGAGAGAGGAGAGAGAGAAGGAGAGAGAGGAGGAGGAGAGGAGGGAGGAGAGAGAGAGAGGAGAGAGAAAAGGAGAAAGGAGGGGGGGGCAGGGAAAAGGAAAATAAAAAAGGAAAAAAAAGAAGGGAAGAGTAAAGAAAAAAAGACAAAAAGCAGAAAGAAGGAAAGAGAGAGAGAAGGAGATAAACGAAGAAAAAAAGGGAAAGAAAGAAAGAAAGAAAGGAAAGAAAAAAATAAAAACGAAAGAACGAAAGAAAGAAAGAAAGAACAAAAGAAAAAGAAAAACAGAAAAAAAAGAAAAGAAAGAAAAGAAATAGAAAGGTTGCAGAGAAGGGTGTGCAAGCTTTCACTTTCCCACTCTAACACTTTACCACTCGCAGTTCAAGGGGAAAGGCCACATAAAGGGCTTCATATGCTTATGTCTTTTCCGGCCCGGGCCCCCTTCATTTTTGGTTTGCCCCAGTCCTGGCACGAGAAGCAGCGGCACCTTTCTGTCATTACCCCCGTCACAGATGAGTTCTCTGACCCGGTGCAATTTGGGTGTATGAAACAGATGAAAACCAAATGATAGTTTTGACACTTTATTGATGCAGAAGATGATTACAAAAGTGAATGAAAACAGATTGGGTTTGACTCGCGGACGAGATACTTCCCCGGTCATTGAGCTGGGAGAGCAAGTGTATTTCAGTCTTTTCCCCTCTGATGCGCTAGTTTGCGGAAGAGAGTTATGTTGTGTTAGCCCCCGACCGCAAAAGGGCATATTGGGGGTCACCGCGTTGAAGTCAAATCACAAGTATTTTTAAAAAAAAATTTTTATAAAAACCCCTTTTAAAAAACGCACTCTAGAACCACCCGGGGCGTTTCGTTAAAAAATTTTTTCCCAAAAAATTTAGTCGGAAAAATATGGTCTTTTCAGAAACAAGATACTCAGGTAGGGGGCATCTCTGAAAAGGTTTAAATGGAGTTGCTGTAAAGTGTTTATGCCTTCGTCAGCAGGTCCCAAAACTCTGAAACAAAATGTTTCACTGCGGGGTGGTACAGACATGGAATGCCCCGGAGATCTTCACCTTTCAAAAGATAAGAAAGGGGGTAAAGGGAGTGACCCGCGTGGGAAATGCAAAGAGTTTGTCTTTTGGCCGTCCCCGGAAAAGGTTTTAAAAAAATTTTTAGGGTTTGGGGGGGAGACTTTTTGGGGTTTTTCGAGTTTCCATTCCCCCTGCCCGAGGTCTTCAAGTAAGCTGGGCTTTGGTTTGCCCTCAGGGAGGGAGGACATCAGCTCAACTCTTTCTGGGTGGCACTCTTGGCAAGCCTTTACAGGAAAGCAAATGCCTCATGGTGGAGAAAACCCCGGGGGCTGCAAAGAAGGCTCCAGGAATAATCTGACAGGGGGAGGGAGGAGGAGGCGGGAGGGTGATGGGGGGGGGGGGGGGGGATGGGGCAAAGCAGAGCAGCAAATGGTCAAGGCAGATAAATGGTCAAGGCGAGATCAAGAGACAGAGAGAGACATCAAACACGAGCTTACAGGGAGGAAATCTCCGTGAAGGCAAACTCTGCGACCATTGATGACGAGGGATTTATCCTGTCTTTTTCACTGATGGCAACAAGCAGTGATTATGCGACTACTGAGTGGTCACTGCCACATTAACGCTTACATCTACAAAGCTGGCCCGGTGCCTTCAGCCTCTGCGGTCCAAACAGTCTGGCATTTGTGACACTGTCTGACCTGGCCAGCGCTAAATGGAATGAGACACTAAACCGATGTTGAACAGGTTCCAAAGTTATCCTTTAAAGTTACTAGCACCTGGTCATATATATGATATAATCTTTGCTTCCATGACAAGACCAAAAAGCAATGTAAAACACTCCAACAGGATACAAAATGTTTGTCAGTTTCCATCAAGGTCTCTCTCTCTCTCTCTCTCTCTCTCTCTCTCTCTCTCTTCTCTCTCATACTACACACACACACACACGACTCATACCCGTACATACGTACCTGTGATATTTCATCATTAAGGCAAACTGAAACGATCGGATCACTTCTTTATCTCGGAGACACACACACACACACATATATATAGAATTATAAACAAAGCTTGCTCTTATGTCTTAGACTGAAGAAATAGGGGGAGATACGCATTCATATCTGCAGTGGTAGATGATTCTGCCTAACTAACAGTATGTGCTTGAGTGGGTGAATGGGGAAAAATGACATAAATGCTTCTCAAAATGAGCCTTCAGCAAGCTTATATTCTCCAAGGGTGAGACATCCTCCATTAGGGAGGGAAACTCGCTAAAATATAACTCCTGGTCATATACCGATATTTCGAAACTGGTTGTTTCTCCTCAGTGACCGCGGAAAGGGGTAATTGACTCCTCTGCCTTTTCAGTTTTAAGAAGAATGCAATCCCAGAAAAGGCTGGTGTGCAATACCGTAGTATGTTTGTTGAGTTTTCAAAAACCAACCAAAGGTGCCATCTAAGAAGCAAAAGAAAATCATGAAAGAGCAAACAAGCTACATTTTCTTGTGAAAGTAGAAAATATAAAAAGATATCCTCTAAGACACAAGTGCTGAGGGCCAGTTCTTGGAATGAATCCGCAAGGGACTAAAATACAACAAAACTAATAAATTCCAAGGATAAGTACCGAGTCCCGTTCCAGCAACTTACAGAGCAGCTTGGTGCTGCAATGACTGCAAGAAATATTGAATTATAAACAAAGCTTGCTTTTATGTCTTAAAATGAAGAATGGGGAAATGGGGAAAAATGGGGGGTTTTGGGGTTTTTGCTTTTCTTTTTAAAACGGGAAAAGGCAGGGGAAATTAAAATTTTCCCCTTTTTCCGGGGTACTGAGGAAAAAACAACCAATTTCGAAATTTCGGAAATATACCAGGATTTAAATATTTTAGCGATTTTCCCCCCCTTTTGGAGGATTTTAAAACCCGGGAGAAATAAGCTCTGAAGGTTTATTTGAGAAGAAATTTATGCCCTTTTTTTTCCCCATTCCCCCACTCAACACTTACTTTTTGTTGGGCAAATCATTCCCATTTGGCAATATGAATGCGTATCTCCCCCTATTTCTTCAGCCCTAAGACAAAAAGGAAAGGGCTTTGTTTATAATTCAATTTTCTTGCTAAAATTGCAACACCAAGCTGCTCTGGTAATTTGGGGAAGGGGGCTCGGTACTTATCCTTGGTTTTATTATTTTTTTTTAAAAATTTATATAAATTATATATTTATAAATATATATATATTTTTAAAATATATATAAATATAAATACAAAAAAAACAAGTTAAAAGGGGATTTTAAAAAACTATCTACAAATTTGTTTCAAGCGTGTTGCGCTGTAAACGGATGGCTTTTGGTTTCCCCACCGCCGATTTTATATGGTTTTGGGCCCCCGTTTGCGGTTGTTTTGCACGTGGGGGTTTGGGGCTGCCGTTTTTTTTTGGGGCTTTCAGGTTTTTTTTTTGGGGTGTGTTCACAAACACGTTTTTCCATTTATCCCTTTTGTTTTGGGGTTTACAAATTTTTTTTTGGGTTTTTAAAAGTTGAAGTATCGCCCCTCACGTTGAGCACTGTGGCTGAAGGTTTTAAAAAAATGGGGAAACCAATTTTTTGGGAAAGTCAACAAAAAATATCCCGTTTTTCAAATCCGAAACATATAAAAAAAAATTAATAAAAAAACGGGAAAAGTTTTACAAAAAAGGGAGATGGAAAGCTTTCTTTTTTTGAACCCAAATGAAAAAAAAAAGGAGGACAAAAACCCCTACGTTTTTCAAATATGGCGATTTTCCCCACCCATAGACGAAAAAAAACCCCTTTAAGATCAAATAAAAAGAATGTAAAATATTGAATTAAAAAAATCAAAAAAAAGGGTTTTTCCAAAAAACCCACAAAAAAAAAACCAAATAAAACAAGTACAAAATGACAAAAAAATTTTTTGTGAAGGCTGATAAAACTAGAAATTTACTCCCCCAAAAGGGCCCCCAAAAAAGAATACTCTAAACCTCCTTGACAAAAAATCCAGAAAAACTACAAAAAAGCCGCCCAAACAAAAAACATGACAGTATCCGCACTAAAGAAAAAAACTTGAAAGCGCTTTGGACCTAAGTGAAGGATAGAAGCGCCCAGCAACAAAAAGCTTTCATAACCTAAAAGGACCAAAACCCAATTTTTCTAAAAACCCAAAACATGTAGACTAAAAACCCAATCCAAATCTAAATTTGGGCAAAAAAGCAAAAATTTTTAAAAAAAATAATAAAAAAACGTAAAATAAAACTTGAATAAAAATTGGAAGAACACATACGAAGTTATCCAAGGGTTTAAAAAACTCAATAAACAAAGTAATACCGTTTTCACAATTTGACATAGTAGCCCTTCAAACCCATTTAGATGAAGAACTACCACCAAACCGAAGTTTGCCAGTAACAACAAAGACAAAACAGGGTCAGAAATGGAAATCATTTCCCCACCAAAAAAAAAAACATTCCCCCCTTTAAAAAAAGCAAAAATGAAACCGGGAAAAGGAAAAAACCAACAGAAAACTAAACTTTCGAGGGGACCTTTGGGGTCATATGAGGGGTGCAGAACTTGTGAACTGGTCGATTTAATCAGGGCTGTCCAACATCAAGAAAAACCCGGAACACAAGTCGGACTATACAAATCGATGGCCTTGCTGCACGCCCAACCCAACCGAAGAAAAATTCGAAAATAAGAAGAAAGAATATGCAAAATTTTCCCAAAATCACAATTAAAAGATTCCCAAAAAGAAACAAAAAGGTGTGAATTACTTGAAAAAACCCCAATGGATCTCAAAAATTTCCTAAAAAACCATACAAAAAACCCCAAACGAAAACACCTTTTTTGTCCCAAAACCAAAAGAAATATCCACCCAATCTATATTTAAAGCCCAAAAACCCAGGGCAAAAAAAAAAGAGCCCTATCAAATGTCTGCAAGGGGAAAAATTGTTAAAAAAGAAAGCATAGAATACCGGGAGGCACAACAAACAAGTGGATACAATTAAAAATTTACAATAAAACCCAGACAACAACACAAACAAAAGCAAAAAAAAATTAGGAAAAAAAAACCATATGGAAATAACCCCCCATACGACGGGAAACTCAAAACAAACAAAAGGGAAAGAATTCTTAAAAACCCCTAAAACATTCATTCCCAAAAGAAAAAACAAACTGTCCAAAATATTTAACAAAAACATGTCAAAACCAAAGTCCCTCATGAATCCCCAACCCTTTAAAAAAACCTAATTGCGACCCCCAACCCCAAAATAAAAAATCAACACAGCAAAGAAGGGTGAAGAAAGGAAATCTTGAAAATTGCCCCAAAAAGGGGAGCGTGCCCACAAAACAATAAATGTTTTCACAACAACATTTTTAACCAGGCTACTGTGACATAAAAAAAATTTGAAAAAAAAACATACATGGGGATCATGAAAACCCAAAAAAAACCCAGATATGAAAAACCACAAACAGCCCTTTTAAATTTAAAAAAAATTTTAAAAAAACCAAAACAAACGAGCAAAAATTCAAAAACCCTTAAAGACGAAAACAAAGCTACAACATATCCTGGAAAATCAAAAAAGGGCACACCATACGCAAGGGTTAAAAAAGGGTGAAACCCTTTTTTTTTAACGAAAAAGGGTTTTTTAATTTACTATGCCAACCCAAATTTAAGCAAAAAAAAAACACCAAAAAAATTTTGTAAACAACTGCAGGCATAAATGGAAATTTTGGTTAGGAAACCCCCCAAAACAAAAACCTGAAACCCCAAAAAAAAACACGTGCACCCCAACCCGAACGTGCAAACAACCGAAAAACGGGCCCCCCAAAACCGCTATATAACATCGGCGGGGGGCAAACCAAAAGCCTTCCGATGACAGCGCAAAAACCCTTGAAAAAAATTTTTGTGGGTATTTTTAAGGACTCCTCTTTTAACTTTTTTAAATGTTGTCCCCAAGGGGTTGAGCACTAAAAAAAATTATTTTGGGCTTTTTAAATTTTTCTGTTCTTATTCATTTTTCCCCTTTTTTTCCCCCCCCTTCCCCATATGGCGAAAGGGGAGAGATGAAAAGAACTCGCCCCCGAAGCCAGACCCCCCCACCCGGCCCTGTCCTCTGCCTGGGCATCGTGTGGGGAATCCATCCTGGTCCTTTCTTTGATGTTGTCCATCCATTTTTTGGGGCTTGCCCCGTCCCTTCGTCTGCCCCCTTCCCAGCGTCCCCGGAGGGACTTTTTTGGGAAAGTGAATTGGGGGTTTTAAGACATCCCCCCCCCAACCCCCTAAACCAGGCCTTTTCCTTTTTTTTTGACTTTTTCCAAGGGGGGTTGGGGGGGCCCTGAAGTGAGGTTTTTTGGCTCCCCCAAACTCTTTTGTTTTTCCCGGGTCTTCCCCCCCCCGGACCCGACAAGCGCCTGAAGCATTTATTTTAAAACGCGGGATTTCTTGGTGGCCCTCTGCTGCCCATGGTCCATTTTTTCCGCAGCCAAACAGCAGGGGGGCCGCCCCGGGGGATTTGTACAGCTTCATCTTTGTGGGAAAGCTGTTTCCCTGCTTTTTTCCAGTCTTTTTTAAAGCTTTCCCATTGCTGCTTTTGCAAATCGCTAGTCTGGTCTTGATTTCTTTTGTAGACAACCGTCTTTGGTGAGAGTGGCCCCAAGTTATTTAAAAGGGCCCCTTTTTCAAGTTTTTTTTGGTCCGTTCAGTAGTTTTCAGCAGGGGTTGTTGGTTGGGCTGTTGCCAGGACTTTGTTTTTTTCTGTGCCCCTTTCCATTCCATATGCACCCCCCTTTTTTCTTCCGGGCCCTCTTTGGAAAGGCCCTTGAAGTTCTTCGTTCCCTGCCTCCCATCAGGTCGATGTTCTCGAACCTCGGGTTTTTTGTTGATTCTTCCTCCGATGGAGACAGGGGAGGGGAAAGGGTCAGGGGGGGGTTTTAAAGCATGTTTTTTTTCCAAAGGAAAGGGGATTGAACAGTACGGGAGATAGCAGGCAGCCTTGACGGACTAACTTTGGTCTTGAAGAAAGTCCCCTTTCTGGTTGTTGAGGAGGCTCCCGCTGCGGGCGGTTTTTTTAAAAGCGCCTGGTTGGTTTGGACGGGGACCCCCCTCTTTTTGCCAAACTTTCTGAGCCCCTCCCACAGCCCCTTGGGGCCCAAAAAACCCTGTAAAAGTTTTTCCTAAAGTCTTGAAGTTGTGGAACGGGTCTCTCTGATGTTGCAGATTTTCCCCCTCAGTATCCGGCAGGGGAAAAATCTGTTTTTCTGGGCTTTTCCCTGCCCTAAACCCAGCTTGTTCTTCGCCAGGTTTCTTCCGCCCCTTTTTCAGTCGTTTTTTTTTCCCCAAAGGAATGATTTGAAAAAGATTTTACGGGTGTGGCTTTGAGCTTATTGTTCTGTAGTTATGGCTTTGGCTTTGTTTTCCCCTTTTTTGGGGGCAGGGGTTGAGGGTTGATTGAGTCCATTCTGGGGGCCCACTTTTTTGGGCTCCCAATCTTCTGCCCAAATCGATGCCCCGCGTTATTTATATATAAATATTTATATAAAATACGCGCGGCCCCGCGAGCGAAAACGCTCGCACGCTTTCACGACACACACACACACACACACACACACAAAACACAAAACACACACACACAACACCACACACACACACAGTTTTAGTTCCCTATTTAAAAAATTTCTAAAAATTTTTTGATTAAATGTCCGAAATTTTTAGACCCCCCAAAGTTGAAGTGATTTTCTCGCCACCAGGCCGCTTTACAAATGAGGGGGTGATATTATGCTTTTAAAAGTAAATGTTTTAACACAAACAAACCCCTGTGAAAAAAAATCAATTCTAATGTGAAAATCAGTCAATCAACTATTACTATCTATCCATCTATCTATCTATCTACCCTACTATTATCTTTTCTACTATCTTTCTATCAAATTATTTTTCTAAATCTATCTGTCTGCCCTGTCTTTTCTGTCTGTCTGATGCCCTGTCTGTCGCTGTTTTGTCTGTTCTGTTGTTCTTTTCTGTCTGTCTGTCTGTCGCCCTGTCTTTTGTCTGTCTGTCTGTCTGTCTGTCGGCCCTGCTGTCTGTCTTTTTGGTCTGTTGTCTGTCGGGTCTGTCCCCTGCCCTATTATCTATGTTATATGCAAGTGTTCACAAAAAACCTGTCGAGTCCCGATTGTATTCCAAGCAATTAGGCCAGGCAAAAAAAGCGCCACCTTTCTCATTTTTTCCCTTTGTTGGGTGCCCACCCACGGCGAAGGGGACAGAACCTTTTGGGCCGGAAAAACCCAAACTCGCGAAAGTGCACACTCCCGGGCCACAACCCCCAAAACGCTCACCCCACGGCAACTCCGGGATTTGGCGAACATGCTTTTTTGAAGGGGGGGGGGGGGGGGGGGGGCGAAGTTTGTCGATGTCTGGGATCAGGCAGACTACTGAACCCGAGTCAAGGGGCTCCCCCCGCACAAAGATTGCGTCCCCCTCTGGGGGGTTTGGTTTTAATCCCGCCCTTTGCGCTAAAGGTTGGTGTGACATGCCATACGGGGATGCGACATAAAGGACTGGGTCTGCTGTAGACGTGGGGGCCCCAAAACAAACGGTGTATGAGTCATGGCACTTAGCGGGACAGAAGAAAAAAGAAAGAAGAAGAAGAAGAAAAAGAAAGAGAGAGAGAGGAGAGAGAGAGAGAGAGGGGATAGAGAGAGAGAAGGAGAGAGAGAGAAAGAGGGGGGGGGGGGGAAAAAGAGAAAAGAGGGAAAAGAGACAGAGAGAGCCCTGAGAAAACCACACACACACACCCCACACACACACACAACAACACACACACACACACGTAAAACCTGGGGTAAAGTCGATGGAGGAAGGACTAGCGCACACCCCAAACACACTCACGTTTTGTTTAACAATCTCATTCATATAAATGCATTCGTCACTTTAAAAACCACTGGAAAAGCCCTATAACTTTTTTCACATTTCATAGAACGAAACATAAATGCTTGGAACCCCAACCCAAAATAAAAAACTCTTTTTTCCCTGAACTTCAAAAAAATCATTTATCAAAAACATCTTTAAAAACTAAACCCGGGAAAAAATTTGATTTCTATTTTTACCGGGCCCAGGTGATTTTAAAACTTTTCACGAATCACGGGTTTTTTTTTTTCCTTTTTTTTTCTTTTCACTTTTACTTTCCAACCAAGAAAACAATGCTGGAAATTGGTCAGGTTTGGCCGCGGGCGTTGGTAGGTTGGAGGGCCGATGAAAGTGGCGCGGGCCAATTTTGGGAGGTCAAACCCCCCGTTCAATGGAACGTGACTATAAACATCGATTGTTTCCTTTCTTTTTTCCTGCTTTAAACGCATTCCCACTTTTCCTCTCCCTAGTTTTGGCCCTATAAAATGGACATGGTTGTTTTTTTTTTTCCCTTTTTTCTTTTCTTTTTTTTTTTTCTTATTATTTTGAAAACTCTCTCCCCCTCCACATCTTCTTTAGTCCTTCCTCTGCAGCCTACTCGGCTAATGTTTTAAACTTGGTTCTCTTCCCCCCCCCCCTTTCCCCTCTCTCCCTTTTTCGCTCGAGCAGAGTTTACACTAGAACCTCCCTCTCCTCTCCCCCTTTGTTCGTTCTCCCTCTCTCTCTCACTCACCCCTTAAAACTTTTTTCCCCCACCTACGTGCCCAAGGGGTGAGAAACCTTTGGTCATTATTTTTTACCCCCTCTCCCCGAAGAATCTCCCCTCAAAATTTTTTGGATATGAAAATCAAGACAGTCACATCTACCTGCCTTGTTCTCTGGGGTTTGGTCGGTGGTAATTTCAATAAATTCAGCTAAAATTCACCCCCCCCACACATTCCCTTTCCCCCCTTTCCTACTTAACGGGCGCCGTGTGGCTTAACTTGGGGGCCCCTTGGTCATAAAAATTTGGCTAGTGGGGTCGGGGTGGGCGCCGAGACGTCTAAACCAACCAAACGAAAATTTTTGGGTCAGCCATCAGACTGTCTGCGTTTCCTCGCTGTCAAAATTTGGTGGATGAACGAAAGGACCCTCTTCGTGGCGCCCAGAAGGGTTTGTTTTTGGGTTTAAATCCCAAAAAAACCCCGGGGCTGGCGACTGACCACGAATTGGGTTTTTTACTTTTGTCCGGCCCCAACCCCCTTTCCCAAAAGACTATGCTCCGCATTTCTCAAAACAAGGGAAAAAAAAAGACAACAACCGAATTTGCTGCCCACACAGCTCCCAGGAAAATTTTTGCAAAAAAAATTTTAAAACCAAAGGGGTTTTGCAAATTAAAAAGATAAAATCATTAGTGAAAATAAAACCCCAATGAGTTTAAATTGCGTGCGTCTTGCGTTTTTTCAACTCTTTAAAAAGAAAACCTCTGTGCGAAACCATGAAATTTCCCTTTCCTGCGGATTTGCCCCCATCTTCTTTCAAAACTACTATGAAAAGCCCCAATTTAATTTGATACGATCCATGACACTTCACTGAGGGAATCCCCATCCTAAACTTGGGGGCAAATAATGCATCACTACAAAACCCGATTTAAAGCCCCAAAGGGCATAATACATTCCCTTGAACAAGTTCCAAAGAAAATATGAAAAAGTCTCACACAAAAAATTTAAAAAACCTTAGCCAACTGGGAATGACCCCTTACCCAAAATAAACATAACTGAAACAACACATATTATCAACAAGCAACCCCCGGGTTTTGACTGACTTCCTTGAGTTGCGCTTCTTTGATACGCGACTTAAATAGTCAGTCCCACAAATTTTGTCGGGCCTGGTTTTACGCACTCGAAACCCGTTGGGGGTGCAGTGGGCCCTTTTCCCAACGCAGAAAAACCCCGCTGTTTTTCAGCTGTGGGCCCCTTGCAGGGAAAATTTTTGTGGTTTTGGGGAAACTGTCTCTAACCACGAAATTTTTTTCCCCCTACAAATATTTTTGGAAAATTTTTGCACGGGCCCCCACGACAAACTAAACACTCCCCTTCCCCTTTCCCTTTCGTACCCCTTTTTCAAAACTTTTTCAATTCCCCTAGCATACCCCACAGGAAACCGAACCCCCTTTGTGTTCCGCCCAAAAATACTGCACCAAAACCCCCCGCCTGATGCATCTGTCCGCAAAAAAAAAAGGTTTTGGGAAAAATCTGGGGCTTTAAGATGGGGCGGTAAAAACCCAGTCTTTCCAACCAAACTTCAGTGCTTGCTCTTTCAGCGTCTGACCACTCGACCCCTGCCGGGGTTTTCCCTTTCCTTGGGCCAAATTTTTCGAGAGGACTCGTGTTGCTGCAAATTTGGGAAAAAACCCCTATAAAAAACAATAAAACCTAGCAGACTCCGGGTTCTGTTTTGGTCCCTTTTTTTTCTCTGAAATCATTATTCCCAAACCCCCCCCCTTTTTGGCCGGTTTGTGTCGCCTCCCACAACAAAACCCAGGAAAACCCCGGGTTGGAAAACCAATCTGGCATTTGTTGGGTTTGGGTGTGAGATTTGGGTTGTTCAACCTTTTAAAACTGCTCCTAGCTGCCTAAAATGCTCCTCCCATGTCTCGGATGCTAACGGGAAAGTCATCCCTTTAAAAATTTACAACCCCCTTCAATCCCGTCCAAAAACTTCCCCAACATCCGAGAGAAGCTGCAGATGCGTTGCCATACCAAAAAAGGTGTTTCCGCCACGGGAAAGCCCCCTAGGAAATGGAGAATTTCTGTGACTTTCCCTTTGGTCCTCAATCAAGGGGTATTTGCCAGTAAAACCCTTTCTCGTCTATCCTGGGGAAAAAACTGGCTCTTGCCCTTTTGGGGATCTGACGAACGGTCTTCCATTTTTGGGATACCCCTGCAAGGGCCTTGGGGGACACTGTTTTGACGTCTTGTCCAAACAGAATCCCCCGCTCACCTGACTTTTTCCTCACTAAGAAGACGGGTTTCACTATTCGAAGGGTTTGGACGGTTCAATCACCCCAAGGGGCCCCATCCCTTTTTTTCCCCTTCCCCCGATCACTTGGGTTTGGGTTTCTTTTGGGATCGGGGAGGCTTTCAGGGACGGGTTTTTGCATGTTAACTCCCCCTGTACATGTCTCTAGAGTTGTCCTGCCTGGGTTTTTCGTCAGGGGGGCGCCCTTTTACTTTTTAGGAGCCCCTAACTTTCCCCCTTCTTCCCACTGTCTGCCCTTCAAAACAGTGACACTCCCCGTATGACTCTTCTCCTGGAAACTCAGGCAACAAAAACTCCCCCCTTTTTCTGCTGGGTCTCCCTTTACCCCCATCAATGATTGCTGCTGCGGTATGTGCTGAGTTTCAAAGTGAAAATTTTTTGCGGAGCAAATTTTTAAAGGAAAAGTTTTTTAATTTCCCTTTCCAAAAAACGATTCGGTTTGTCCGAAAATTTCCCTTTTTAAAAGATGGTAAAAGGGGCCCCCCCCTTTTCCCAAAGCATTTAGAGCTTTTTGTGATCCCCTGGGAAAACAGTAACAGGACTTGATCTCCCCCTTTAGGAAATTTCTTCCCCCCCTTCCCGTCTATTGCTTCTTTAACGACCCCCAGCCTCCTGCAAAAATCTCCCCTTGGGGAACCCTTTCATGTCCCCCTTGCCTATTTTCGGGAAGTCCCCCCACATACTGATAAGTGGTTTTGACTTCTTCTGACCCTTTTTCTCCGGACCCAAAAGCTCTTTTAGAATGCCAACCCCTTTTCCCCGACCCGGGCCGCCCATACAGCAGCTCCAATGGTGAAAAAACCGTGCTTTTCCCGAGGGGCTTCCCTGTAGGGGAACAGTGCCGGGTGGAATGTAGCGGTCCCCAAACTGCGGCCTTTCCTCCAAAAGCTTCTTTAAGAAAGCCCTTCAGCACACCATTTTAATTTCCCCCAAGCCTTTTCATGTGGATGGGGAATTTTGGGGGGTGGAAACTTGTGATCCCCAGCAGCCCGTTACCCCTCATCATCCTGAGGTGAAAATGTGACCCCCCGGCCCCTGCAATTTGTGCGGGGACACCCACGCGAGGGAAAAAATGTCTAACCCGCCTTCACGACCCCGTTGCGTAAACTACCCCCTTTTTAATGCAACTGCTTTGGGTATCTGGCGCGTAGTCCACGAGCGTCAACAAAATAAAAATGCCCGCCCTTTGGAACAGGGGGGCGATTGGGGGCCCAAAAGATCAAACAGCCACCCCCTGAAATTTGGTTTTGTCAATTAAAGGAGGCTGTTTTTAAAAGGGGCCTTCCTCTTCACCCCTTTGTCTGACCCCTTTTACACACTCACAGGGCATGCAGAACCCCTTTAAAGTCTCCCTTTCTCCCGGCCAAAGAAAGTCACAAAGTTTTGGTCAGCGTTTTGCCGTGGGCCGGGGGGGTGGGGCCCCCCTGAGCCGGGCTCGTGAACCCCCTGACATGACAGTGTCACGATAAAATGCTTTGGGGGCCCCTAACTGAGTTGTCACCTTTTCCGTCTTCCCCCTTGGGGAACACTCGGTACAACAACTCGCCTTTCAAAAAGAAATTTTTGTCTCACCTCCCCTTAAACCCCCGTTTCTTCCACCTTTTTCCCCCTCCCCGAATTTACGAGCGAAGGGTCCCTTTTTTCCCGGGGCTGCCCAAAATCATTTAGGGACACATCTATGCCTACTTCCTTGCTGGGAAAGACTAACGGGTTTTTCAAACCCTTTCCCCCCTTCTTGCTCCGTGTTTTTAACTGCTTTCCCCGGGAGCAGTCCCAAAAACTCGGATCCCCTGGAAACCCTTGCCCCTTGGGTTTTTTCCAAAGATCAAATCATAAAGGGGGTTTTTCCATCACCGGCAAACAACTCGCCCGGGGAATAAAGGGGGACGTACTTTTCTTACAATGGGAAAATCCCCCAAAAGTGCCATCGATTGAGTACAGGTTGGATTTGCCCTTCAAATCCCTTTCTCGACCAGCGTTGTTCTCACCACCCGCATGAACAACCCGTGTCTCGTAACACTTTCACCCCCCGTGGCCAAACCCCCCCTTTTTCCAATGGTAAAAAGAAAACCCCTTTAGCCTAGTCCCCCCTTTCCCGGACACTGACGCTGTCCAGTGCTAGCCCTGGGCCCACTCCACCCTCTTCAATCGGTACCTGGTTTGGGTTTCCCCTGCAGGTCGTTTTCCCCTTTACGACCCTTAAAACCACCCCCCTGCAAGGTTTCCCGCCTTCTTGGGGGGGCCTTTTTCATGGGACAATCCCTCGCCCCAAAGTCCCTTCTTGTGACAAAAAAAAACACCAAATTTTCCCTTTTTTCCCTTTCTGGGGGCCCCCCACTGGGTTTTTCAGACTGGGGCAGAAAACTCCCCCATCTCCTTCACTCTTCTCCCCCTGTGGCCCAAACCCGGGTTTTTTTCCCGCACCTTTTTTTCCCCCAAACCCCTGCCTCTTTTTTACAAACCCCGCGAAATTCAAAACTCCCCCGCGTCCCCCTGGCTGTCTCTCTTTTTAAATGTATAAATTTTAATTGGCTCCCAAACCCACCAAAAAACTGTTCCCCTTTTATAACCGCTCTTTCAATTCAGGAACTCCCCTTTTTTTACCACCAACTCTAAACCCTTTCTCAAAATGTGAATTTTTCGTGCACCAAATTGAAAGTGTACGTTTCACCTGCTTTCAATCTAGGTTTAAAAGAAATTTCTTTCTGAATACCCTTCCTCTGTGAGGTCAAATCCCTTCATCAACGATTCCTTCACAGCACCAAAATCAGATTGGGTGTCTGCTGGCAATGCAGTGAAAATCTGCAATGCCTTACCCGTCAATAGCGCTGACAAAATGACTGCCACTCTTCTGAAGGCCAACCCTGACTGGTCGCAAACGTTTCGAAACGACTGATGTATGCATCAATCGAATCTGTTCCTTCAGAGAACTTCGGCAACTTTGGTCGGGGGCGTAACTGCGCACAGAGTCACTGGAAAGTGAACTACCATCATCGGTGGTCTCCCTTTGTATTCTCACCTTTTCTAACTCTAATTGAATCCTTAATCTTTCTGTTTCCTGCGTTGCACTAGCCTGAATCCTTATTCTTTCTGTTCCTGCGCTTCGTTAGCCTGCTTATCATTAGCCTGAATCCTTAATCTTTCTGTTTCCTGCGTTTCGCTAGCTTTAATCCTTTCCTGCTCTGCTAATGCTATTTCTACAGCGACACGTCGTCTTTCTGCTCGCTCATCTCTTTCCATCTTTTGTTGGTTCTCAACGAATGCTCGCAACTCTTCTCCCGAATAACCTAAATCACGAGCGACGCTCACGAGTTGTTCAATAGGGGTGTTCTTTTCTTCCGCCATTGTATATCCTTTTTTTTTTTTTTTTTTTTTTTTTGAACAAGATTTTACTACTACGACAGCAAACTGGTGGTTACCGACACGAGTGACGTAATAGCACAATCCTATGAATGATAATATTAGCTTGGGACAAGTAATTAGTTTTTATAAGACGCCCAGCGCCTGACCCAACTATGAGAGCGAATTATAGGCAATCTGCGCGAAATGAGTACTCTGGGGCTGAAATGCCAAGCCTAGTATTAACTATCTTGGAAGCAATGCCAAGCCTAGTATTTAACTATCTTGGGACATACAGTAAGACAACCCCTTGTCTTAGGATTACAATACTTGAATCCCACCCAGCTTCCTCTCTGAGAAGTTGAACAATTATAATAAATGGGCCAGAATATCCTGGCAGGCTCGCCAATAAATTGTCAACCTCGGGTGATGTCGATGGAGGAAGACTAGCGCACAGCCCAAACACACTCACAGCTTGCTTACAATCTCATTCATATATCATGCATTCGTCACATCAAACCACTGGTAAAGTCTATAACTTTACTACACATGATCATAGAACGAAACATCAATGCATATGGAATCAAACAAAATAAAACATTCTCTCTTTCCTGAACTTCAACAAAATCATTTATCTAAAACATCATTAACTAACCCGGGTATAAATAGATTTCTACTTTACCTGGCCAGGTGATCTTAACTATTCACGAATCACTGTCTTTTTCTTTTCCTTTTTTTTCTTTTCACTGTCACTTTCACAACACGACACAACTGCTGGCATTGGTCAGGCTGGACCGCTGGCGTTGGTCAGGTTGGACTGCCGATGAAAGTGGCGCTGGCCAAGTATGAGGTCGAACCCCCCCGTTCAGATGGAACAGTGACTATCAACATCGATCTGTTCTCCTTTCTTTCTTCCTGCATTAAAGCATTGCACTCTCTCTCTCTCTCCTAGTCTTGCCCTATCAAATGGACATGGTTGCTTTTCTTTTCCTTTTCTTTTCTTTCTTTTTCTCTTCATTAGTTAGCAACTCTCTCTCTCCACATCTCTCTTTAGTCCTTCCTCTGCAGACTATCTCGTGCTAATGCTTCAACTTGGTTCTCTTCTCCCCCCCCCCCTCTCATCTCTCTGCTTTTCGCTCGAGCAGAGCTACACTCAGAACCTCTCTCTCTCTCTCTCCCTGTTCGTTCTCCTCTCTCTCTCACTCACGCATTACTTTATCCCCCACCTACGTGTCCAAGGGTGAGTACCATTGGTCAGTATTTTTACCGCCTCGTACCCGAAGTTATCTCCCCTCACATTTCATTGGATATGTAAATCAAGACAGTCACATCTACCTGCCTTGCTCTCTGTGGTGGTCGGTGGTCATTCAATCAATTAGCTAGATTTCACCCCACCACACACTACCTTCCCCCCTTTCCTACTTAACTGGCGCCGTGTGGCTTAACTTGTGGGCACTGGTCACTGTAAATTGGCTAGATGAGTCTGGGTAGGCGCCGAGACGTCTGACCAGACCTATCGAGACCTGTCGGTCCAGCCACTCAGACTGTCTGCTGTCTCCTCGCTGTGCTTAATTGGCTGGATGAGACGCATGGAGCCGTCTTCGTGGCGCCCAGAATGTTTGACTTTGGGCTTATGCCCAAACAACCCGGCTGGCGACTGACCACGAATTCGGTTTTCCTACTTTTGTCCGTGACACACACACACACACACACACACACACACACACACACACACACACACACACACACACACACACACACACACACACACTGCTGGCCACGACTACGTTTTCCTCGCAAGACAGACCGACATCGTAAAGGACGATTTCAGTGGAACGGGAATGAAGAGCCAGGATACAAACTTGAACAACCAAGGCGTCGTCATAATCATTAGCTTGTCTGATTCCTAATCTTCCACGACTCTAAGTTTTGTGGAAGACGGAGACCAAGAGAAACAGACTCAGGCACTAGAGATGAGATGCTTCCTCAAGATCCTTGGCATCTCATACAAAGACCAACATTTCCAACTTAGAGGTCCAGACCAGAGTAAGGCAAGCCACTGGACCATATGAAGACCTGTCTACAGTGAACAGAAGGAAAGTAAGATAGTATGGTCATGTATCAAGATCAACAGGACGTGCCCAAACCATTCTACAAGGAAAAGTGAGAGGAGGCAGAAGGAGAGGAAGACAGAGAAAGAGATGGGAGGACA
>CM031596.1:113953939-113968939 GCA_018398815.1 Conus ventricosus
CCCCCTCTTTTTTCCCCCAACCCCAAATTTTTTTTGGGGAATTTATGCCCCCCATTTGTTCCCTAGCGGAGCTCAATCATGATCAGCTGCTTGGTTACTTAGAGTGACTACTATGTCTGGTCTCATGCCACTCTTGCTGGACTCTGGGTGACTCTTCCTTTGGAGTCTGCAGTGCACTCCAGTCATCTGCTCCATCCAGCAGACCTGCCTGCATGTTTCGAGTGGCACTGTTGTTCTTGGCCATGATTTGCGCCTTCTGCCGTAAGAATGTTGCGGGGCTTTTGGAGTCCTGATCTCCCTTTTGTGTTGTTGGTACTAGCCCGACTACTTGTACAATTTCTTTGAGCCTTGGTTGTGCCTCCATGTGTACCTTCCTTGAGACAGGGCTACTTTACTGAGCTTAGAACATGCTCCACTGTTTGTTTTTCATGGCGAGGGGGCATGCGTCGTCTGTTTTCCCCCACTTCACCAGGTTTGCATTTGAGGGCGAAGGTCATATGCAGATCTGAGAATGAAGCTGATCCTGAGAGGGGCCATGTGCCAATGTCATTCCAAGTTAGACTTCTTTGGAGTCATTCTCCCAGTTGTCCATTGCCCTTGCTGGCTCTGCTGACTGCTTTTTGGAGTCTTTTTTGGTCTTCTTCTTTTCTCTCTCCTGAATCATCATGTCTCTTTTGGCTTTTCCTTGGCCTTGACCACCATTCAGTTTTGGTCACCCCCAGCCTTGTCTGTTGGTCTGTGTGTGTCCTGTTATTTCTCTGATCTTGAGACTTTCTTTTGCAGAATCCATCGCCTCTTGAACTTCCATTTTCTGCCTGTCTTTAGCTGGGGCTTGATTGCTTCCACCACCTTGTCTCCTGAGTCATCCAGCATGCTTTGAAGTCTGATCTTCCCTGCTTTGTATTCCTCCAGGATGGATTTCAGTGGTAGTTTGAGCTTTGCTTGACGACAGTACAGCGCGATGTCAGTCAGACAGGGTGGGACACCAAGCCATTTCCTTGTGAACTTGTTGATTTTGGCTTCCATTGCCTCCACTGTGCTGGTGCAGATGTCGTATATCATCAGAGGCCATAGGAGCTTTGGTATCAGCATGAACTGCAGACACCAGACCTTGTATTTGCCAGGGAGCCCACACTGGTCAATGGTCTCCAAGCTTCTTCCGCCATCTGCTTGGTTTCTTTTGCTCTTTGTGTGTCTTTCAGCGTATCATCATACCATCTTCCAAGGCTCTTGACTGGTTCTTTCTGTGACTGTTGGAATGGCCTGGTTGGCAACACTGAAGACCACAGATTCGGCCACTTTTCTTTCCCAGTACAGTGAGAGACTCCGTGATTTCTTTGGCTTGAACTTCATTCTGGATGTCACGAGTTTGTCACGAGGCCTACGACGTTCGACCCACCTAGGGCGGCGGAATTACTTATTTGTTTATTGTCGTTGCTGTTGTCGTGTATCCGTCCCTTAGGGTGGCTTGTGGTGCAGTTGCACCTTGGTGTGGTTCAGCTCAACTTCGGTTTGCTTTCTCTCTCTCTCTCTCTAATTCCACCGCCCGTGCTATTCATCCTGCAAGTACACGGGTGGCCGGTACCTTTCTCTCGAACTTTCTGTCTATCGGCCTCTCGCCTGTCTTTTTACCTGTCGCACGTGCTTCGTTTCTTTTAGTTTGAAGTATGCTCACTCTGTGACGCAGCATGGCATGTTGGCCGCCATTGCTGAGGGAGGTTAGCTCTTCACTCGAGCGGAAGATGTCTCTGGGGGCGCCTGCTCCAGTCCTGGTTCTTTACCTTATCGTCGAGAGTACAGTCAGTACTTCAATTCCTGCAGTCGGCCTGTAGGAGAGGGACATCGCTTCTTCGGTTTCCGCATCTTCGCCTCTGTCCTCTCGACTGGACAGAGGGTAGAGAGAGTCCTTTGACCCCGCCTCTTCGGGTCACCCACGGGTAGCTGGTAAGCATCAGTTTCGTGGTCTGTTTGTTTTGGTTTGTTGTTGTTAGCCGGCTTAGTCTTCGCTTTTGCGCAATTTTCTTTTGTTTTCGAAATTGTAAGAGAAATATTGTGTGAGACCTTTTCTCTGGTTAATTCCATCTTTAACCTGGCCATTCTAAATTATTTCCAAATTCTTTCTCCTGTTTATGTATCTGGTGATGCGGTAGTCGGTGGGGAAGGGAGAGAACCTGGTGATTCAGGGTTGGAACTTGCTTGGTCTCGCTCGTCCGCCCCTGTCACATTCTCCGACTTTTATCCTTCGGCCACCGTCTGTTTGTGTGTGCAAGAGAGCGAGTTTTATGTTCACGAGCGTGCGTACGCATGATTTGTCGTTCGGATGCGTGGTTGGAAATTTGTGTTATTTTTGAAATGTGTTTATAAAATGTGACAGTTGTGCCATTGAATTATTATTTGCAAATGTGGTGGCAGTTATTAAGCGATGGTCGCTGTGTTGATTTATTTCCTAAGGAAGGAAAACGTTAAGCGTGAGTGAGAGAAGAGTGAAGATAATTCATATTTGTTTTATAACATGTTGATTTAATGCAGTCTTTTGCCTGCATCGTGTGAGAAGACTTGATTCGATGGATTTTCTGTGTGCGTTGAATACACTTCCCCTCGCCCATCATGCGATGTGCTAAGATTTGACAGCAATGGTCAGACGGTACTGACGGCAGGGTTCCAGTACCCTTCTTCCTTCCTCCTTTCCTTCTTCTTTCCCTCCTCTTCGACTCTCCTCCCAGCTACGGTCCTCCCCCCTCCCGGGGCTTCACCTGGAGCACGATCTGGATGGTGCCACGTACTGGTCGAGGCCACGTTCTGGTTGAGACCACGGACGGGATGGTGCCACACGCTGATCGAGGCCACGCCTTGGTCGGGACCGGGGGCTGGTAGAGACGCCCGCCGTCTTGACTGGCCGGCCTGGACCCCCGTCCAGGACCTCCAGTAACAGCTACGTTCCCCCCCCGGGAGACGCTCTTCACTGCCCGCTTGGAAGTCGAGGGTGTCGGCTTTGAGCGACTCCCTGCGAGAACCAACCCGGCTCGGAGCACCTAGTGCGACAGGGTGCTCCCAGCAGACTCGACAGGGGCAGGGGTGTGCACGCACTCCATGGTGTTAGGAAGGGTCAATGCTGGAAATATTTCCTTATAATTGTGTATTTGTCATATGTGCTGGAATGCTGTAAGTGTGATCATGTGCGTCGTATGGCGAAATACTTATTTATAATCGTGCATGTTGTGGGTGCGGGAGTGCTTGATTGTGATTGTGCATGTTGTGTGCGTTGGAGTGCTTGATCGTGATTGTGCATGTTGTGTGCGTTGGAGTGCTTGATCGTGATTGTGCATGTTGTGTGGGTTGGAGTGCTTTATTGTGATCGTGCATGGTGTGTGTGTTGGAATGTTTATTTTGCTGGTGTGAATAAATGGGGTGTTGTATCGTAATCTTTATTGTGTGGTCTCTTGCGGAGCGTGTGAGGTCAGTCACTCCCTTCACTCCCACCTAGACCGATCCTGTCAGGGCAGACCTCCAGGGGTCGGTCGTGACAATTGTGGGGGCTCGTCCGGGATGTGAAGGGCTCTGGCTGTCTCTCTCTCGTTTCGCAGAGTACCTGTTTAGTTTTGTCTGTTTTGTATATGGTTAGTCAGTTTGTCGTGTTTGTTCGTGGGTGGTTGGCTGGGTGACTCTAGCGTGAAGGGAGTCTTGGTGGCCTGAGGGAACATCCGGTGTGACTCGGGAGTCGAGGTGGGACCAAGGGGAGTCGACCGCGTCCAGACCTCCTTCCGCCGGGTACCTCACGCAGGTACGGCCGTAAGTCTTGCCCTTCTTTTGCCGCTCAGTCTTCCATTCCTGTTTTGTATTTAGCCAGTTCTTGTTTTTTTTTCTCTACCGGGTTGTTGAGTACAGGGGTTGTATCGGACGCTAGTGTTTTTTTTTCCTCTCTCCGGATTCCGTCTGCTAGTTTTTTTTTTGTTTTTTTTTTTCGGCCAGCCCCACCGCACTGTTGCTCGTGCTATAGAGCGCGGTGTTGCCAGAGTGGGGGCAGCCGGACATAGTTTTTGTTTTGTTTTTTTTCCGGTGAGCCCCACCGCAACTGTTGCTCGTGCTGTAGAGCGCGGTGTTGCCAGAGTGGGAGCAGCCGGAACTTGTCCGCACACACGCACACACACACATACACACATATACACATGCCCCTAAAATATTTGTTTTTTTTTTTCTCTAGTGGAATTGTTTTTTCCCCTGTATTTGGAAAACTGTAGGATATTGTTGTCATGGCGACGTCCGGCGCTGGTGGTGTGGCGACGCGTGCGTCAAAGAAGAAGGGTATTCAAAATGTTACTGTAGTCCCTACTATTAGTACCAGTACTTCGACTACGGTAACTTCTACCTATTCCAGTGCTGTAGCAGGTAGTCCAGTGAGTACTTTTACTACCTCTTCGCTGGGGGTCTCCCTGTCGAGACCCCGACTGGCACTTCCGCTCGGAAGCGTCAGAGTATAGCGAAGCAACTGTGGGCTTCTGTTGAGTCGCAGAGACCGAAACCTTCTCCTCTCCAGGCTTCCCCTCGTAAGGGGCATGCCCCAGAAGACTTTCCTTATGGGAAAGTCGAGACCCAAGGGACGGGTCAGACGGATCATCCTCCCGTGTCGGGAGTGGTGAACCCCGCTCAGGATATCACCTCTGTCCTTATGTTTCTGGAGCGACAGCGACGGGAGGATGAGGCCCTGCGTAGGGAAGAGCGCAGAGAGGAGGCCGCTAGGCAGGAAGCTCTGCGTAGGGAAGAGCGCAGAGAGGAGGCCGCTAGGCAGGAAGCTCTGCGTAGGGAAGAGCGCAGAGAGGAGGCTGCTCTGCGCAGAGAGGAGACTGACAGGCAGGAGATTATGCATAAGGAAGAGGCCATTCTTCGTAGGGAGGAAGCTGCTAAACAGGAGGCTCAGCGTAGGGAGGAGGCTGCTCAGCGTAGGGAGGAGGCTGCTCAGCGTAGGGAGGAGGCTGCTCAGCGTAGAGAGGAGGCTGCTAGACAGGAGGATCGGCGTAGGGAAGAGGCTGACAGGCAGGAAGCCCTCCGTAGGGAAGAACTAGACAGGATGGAGGCTCTGCGTAGGGAGATGGAACACACTTCTTTCGCGGCCTCCCGCTTCTGTAAACCAGGGGGTTAATCACCAGGCAGGTGATAGAGTTAGAGGCCCAAAGTTAAAGCTTCCAGAGTTCAGACCTAGTGAGGACATTGATATGTTCTTAGAGCATTTCGACAAGGTTGCTTGTTCATACCAATTGTCTGAGGAGCAAAAGGCTATGCACCTTTTTTCTGGATTATCTGGTGCTGCAAGGGAGTGTGTGCTCACTCTAAATGAAGGTGCGTCTTATGCAGACATGCAGTTGGCTCTGCGTAAGCGTTTCCACCTTACCCAGAGACCTACAGGAGGAAGTTTAGGTCCATGAAGAAGAATAATGATGAGACCTTCGTGCAGTTTGGTGATAGGCTGCGCAAGACGCTAGGGTACTGGCGTCAGTTAGCTAAGTTGGAGCTGGAGGATCTGATCCTCATTGAACAGCTCACCAACACTGTGTCCCCAGAGTTGAGGATCCGGATAGGCGAGACAGCACCTCAGGATTTCGCGGCTGCGATTCACATAGCTGAGGTGTTTGCTGAAGCTCGCAGGGCTTATGGGCAATCGCCCAGATACGGAGAGGAAGCCCTCCACAGGATTTGGTAGCAATAAGGTGCCGACAACTGCTAGTGGGGGGAACAAGGCAGGCAGTTCATCGGGGATTCAGCGCCCCGACTGTGTTTTCTTTGTGGTCGTCCTGGCCACATTAGGAAAGATTGTCCTAAAGCCGCTGGTAGTCGTGGGGCTGGTCCTTTCCAACGTCCTCGTGCCTCAGCTAACGTGGGTTCCATCCCAGCTTCTGGTGATTCAGAGTGCCCAGTGTTTCTCTCTGTTGTTGGTTCCTCCTTGGTCGACACCATCAGGGATTCGGGAGCATCAACGATCTTTGTGGATAAGAATTTGGTTTCCCCTGAGGCCCGGCGGGGCGCTAGTTATGATGTGTGCGGGTTGGAGGCTGGTTTTACCTCCACCCGTCCTTCTGTACTTATTCCTATCTCCACCCCCTACTTCTGTGGCGAAGTATGGGCCATTGCGGTGGAGCGACCTATGTATTCCCTTCTCATAGGGAATACTGTTACCTTCGCTGACGGACGCAGTCAGTCCGTGTCTACGGATTTGCCCATACAGGCGTGTGTGGGAGTCACCACACGCGCCAAAGCTAAGAAGCAGGAACAGGAATTGCGTCCCGTTCTTCAGCCGATCTCTGACGAGGTTCTGGCAAGGGCCGATCCTGCTAGCATTATCCGTCTTCAGGCCAGGGACTTGGATGTCCAACGCCTGCGACAACTGGTAGGTCGTCCTGCTCAGTCTGCCCGACATGCCCAAGGTGAGCTTCAAGCTCCACAGGGGGATCCTTTTTAGGGTTTTTACCCAGGCAGATCGTGTGGCCAAGCAGCTCGTGGTTCCCCAAAGCCTGAGAGAGTCTGTCCTCCGGCAGGCCCACGATTCCCCCATGGCAGGTCATATGGGCTCCAAGCGGACTCTCGAGCGAGTTAGGCAGGATTTCTTCTGGCCGGGAATGAACTCACAGGTTAGGCAGTACTGCCGCAGTTGCGATACCTGCCAACGGACAACGCCTAAGGGACGCTTGAGGCGTGTTCCCCTGGGATCAGTGCCACTGGTTGGGGAACCATTCAGCAAGGTTGGGGTCGACCTGGTGGGGCCCATTAAGCCACCATCCGATCGCGGTCACCGCTACATCTTGGTAGTGGTGGACTACGCGACTCGGTATCCAGAGGCCGTCCCACTTAGGACTATCGATGCCCCTACGGTTGCTGAGGCTCTCTGGCAGATTTGGACGCGCACTGGCGTGCCCAAAAAGATCCTGTCGGACCAGGGGACCCAGTTTCTGTCCGATGTCATGAAGGAGGTGAACACTCTGCTTAATGTTCATAAGGAGACAACGTCGCCCTATCATGCGCAGGCCAATGGCCTTGTCGAGCGTTTCAATGGGACGTTGAAGCAGATGTTGCGTCGCCTCTGTGCAGAGCAACCTCGTGAGTGGGATCGCTTTGTTCCTGCTGTACTGTTCGCCTACAGGGAGGTTCCGCAGGAAAGCATGCGGTTTTCCCCGTTTGAACTCCTGTATGGCAGAACAGTACGAGGACCCACCAGCATCCTGAAGCAGATGTGGACCCATGACGATGTAGAACCGGTGGTTAAGGAAGAAAGTCGTTACGTGGTCGATCTGCGCAACCGCATCGCTGACACTTGCCAGCTTGCTCAGCAGCACTTGCAGTCGGCCAAAACCAAGTACAAGGCTTTGTACGACCGACGCAGTGTTGAACGCTGGTTTGAGCCGGGTGATGAGGTGTTGCTTCTCCTTCCACAAAAGAAGAACAAGTTGCAACTTGCTTGGCAGGGCCCTTTTGTAGTCTGCAGTCGGGTGGGTGACTGGGACTATAGGATTCGCGTGCGAGGCAAAGAACGCCTGTATCATGCCAACCTCTTGAAGGCATACGTACGACGAATTCAGTGCCAGGCAGGCTTCACCCCTGTCGTTGTGGAGAGTGGCGATGAGCACGCCGTGTCGGTGGCTCAGGACATCCCCACCGTTCCTCTCGTTGAGGAAGAGTCGTGGCAGGATGTTTGCTTCGGGTCTAACTCTCCTCAGCACAGACTGACCAACTGCACGGCTTGTGCCAGGAGTTCCAGGACGTGCTTACAGATCGGCCCCTGCATAGTACCCTGGGCGAATGTACACTGGCATTGACCACCGAGACCCCAGTTAGGGTCAAACAGTACCCTCTGCCTCACTCTCAGGCGTCTGTCATCCAGCAGGAGGTGCAGGCCATGTTGAGGTTGGGGGTCATCGAACGTGCGAGTTCTCCGTACTCATCCCCCATCCTTCTGGTAAAGAAGAAGGATGGCAAAATGAGGTTCTGCGTCGATTTTCGTCGACTGAATAAGGTTCTCCGGTTCGATGCTGAACCTATGCCGGATGTCGACCAAATCTTCGCTCAGCTGAGTCGGGCCAAGTACTTCTCCAAGTTCGATCTCGCGAAGGGATACTGGCAGATTCCCATGCGCAGAGAGGACAAACCCAAAACGGCATTCACGACGCCTGAAGGGCAGTTCCAGTGGAACGTGATGCCTTTTGGCCTCAAAACTGCTGGAGCAATTTTCAGTCGCGTCATGCGACAGTTTGCTTCTCCCGCTCGATACGCCAGATTTGAACAATTTCATGGACGACCTGCTACTCAGCTCAGTGGATTGGAGCTCGCACGTTTCGCTCCTCCGTCGTCTGTTCCTTCGTCTGCGCGAGGTTCAGATGTCGGCTCGTCCTTCCAAATGTCAGCTTGGTCAGGACGAGATTTCCTTTCTGGGGCATCATTTGCAGCGGGGTTTGATTGCTCCTGAGGAGGACAAGGTGACCAAAGTTGCTAGTGCCAAACCTCCTGGTACCAAAAGGGAATTGCGGTCATTCCTTGGACTTGCGGGATACTACCGCAAGTTCATCCATGACTTCGCAAAGGTTGCCTTGCCCCTCACTGACCTGACCAAAGGGAAAAAGCCAGAACGTCTGATTTGGGATGAGAGTTGCCAACAGGCTTTTGACGCCTTGAAGACGGCCCTCACTACTCGCCCAGTCCTGGCTCTCCCCGATCCTAGTCTCCCTTTTGTCCTGCGGACTGATGCTTCTGCGGTGGGGATTGGGGCTGTGTTGCTTCAAGATCAGGGGAAGGGACTCCAACCGCTTGCTTATGCGAGCAAAAAAACTCACTGACGCCGAGACTAGGTACCACACGATTGAACAAGAGTGTTTAGCAGTCGTGTGGGGCACCCGGAAGTTTTATCCCTATTGTACGGCCGTGAGTTTGTGCTGGAGAGCGATCATCATCCTCTCCAGTACCTGGACCGGATCGGCCAGTCAGTCGTCGACTCATGGGTTGGGCAGTGGAACTGCAGAGTCATGCGTTCACTTTCCGTCATATCAAGGGTTCCTGTAATACGGATGCTGACTATCTTAGCCGAGCTCCGTAGTCAGCACGTTGGAAAGTCAGTCAGAGGGACACTCCCCCTCAACCAGGGTTATATCCCCTTTTTGGTCTCTGTATCAGGTGTAGTGACAGTTTTTCACTTCAGTGATGTTAACGATAGTGAATCACCAATGGTTCGGATTGTTACTTTCGTGGTTGGAAGGTTCGCTTAGTTGTTTGATAAATGTAGTATTATGTATTTCTCGGTGTGATTCTATCGTAGAATGTTTGTATTGGGTTCATCGTACTCTGTCGATCACAGAGAGTTGGGTTCGGTCCCATTGTTGTGAAGTTGCACATGCGACAAGGTTCAAAGGAGCACTGTATCTCAGAGAAACAGATGCTTTTAGAAGGGGGGTTTGTCACGAGTTTGTCACGAGGCCTACGACGTTCGACCCACCTAGGGCGGCGGAATTACTTATTTGTTTATTGTCGTTGCTGTTGTCGTGTATCCGTCCCTTAGGGTGGCTTGTGGTGCAGTTGCACCTTGGTGTGGTTCAGCTCAACTTCGGTTGCTTTCTCTCTCTCTCTCTCTAATTCCACCGCCCGTGCTATTCATCCTGCAAGTACAACGGGTGGCCGGTACCTTTCTCTCGAACTTCTGTCTATCGGCCTCTCGCCTGTCTTTTTACCTGTCGCACGTGCTTCGTTTCTTTTAGTTTGAAGTATGCTCACTCTGTGACGCAGCATGGCATGTTGGCCGCCATTGCTGAGGGAGGTTAGCTCTTCACTCGAGCGGAAGATGTCTCTGGGGGCGCCTGCTCCAGTCCTGGTTCTTTACCTTATCGTCGAGAGTACAGTCAGTACTTTCAATTCCTGCAGTCGGCCTGTAGGAGAGGGACATCGGCTTCTTCGTTTCCGCATCTTCGCCTCTGTCCTCTCGACTGGACAGAGGGTAGAGAGAGTCCTTTGACCCGCCTCTTTGGGTCACCCACGGGTAGCTGGTAAGCATCAGTTTCGTGGTCTGTTTTGTTTTGGTTTGTTGTTGTTAGCCGGCTTAGTCTTCGCTTTTGCGCAATTTTCTTTTGTTTTCGAAATTGTAAGAGAAATATTGTGTGAGACCTTTTCTCTGGTTAATTCCATCTTTAACCTGGCCATTCTAAATTATTTCCAAAATTCTTTCTCCTGTTTATGTATCTGGTGATGCGGTAGTCGGTGGGGAAGGGAGAGAACCTGTGATTCAGGGTTGGAACTTGCTTGTCTCGCTCGTCGCCCCTGTCACATTCTCCGACTTTTATCCTTCGGCCACCGTCTGTTTGTGTGTGCAAGGAGAGCGAGTTTTATGTTCACGAGCGTGCGTACGCATGATTTGTCGTTCGGATGCGTGGTTGAAATTTGTGTTATTTTTGAAATGTGTTTATAAAATGTGACAGTTGTGCCATTGAATATATTTGCAAATGTGGTGGCAGTTATTAAGCGATGGTCGCTGTGTTGATTATTTCCTAAGGAAGGAAAACGTTAAGCGTGAGTGAGAGAAAGTGAAGATAATTCATATTTGTTTATAACATGTTGATTTAATGCAGTCTTTTGCCTGCATCGTGTGAGAAGACTTGATTCGATGGATTTCTGTGTGCGTTGAATACACTTCCCCTCGCCCATCATGCGAGTGCTAAGAATTTGACAGCAATGGTCAGACGGTACTGACGGCAGGGTTCCAGTACCGTTCTTCCTTCCTCCTTCCTTCTTCTTTCCCTCCTCTTCGACTCTCCTCTCAGCTACGTCCTCCCCTCCCTCCCGGGGGCTTCACCTGAGAGCACGATCTGGATGGTGCCACGTACTGGTCGAGGCCACGTTCTGGTTGAGACCACGGACGGGATGGGTGCCACACGCTGATCGAGGCCACGCCTTGGTCGGACCGGGGCTGGTAGAGACGCCCGCCGTCTTGACTGGCCGGCCTGGACCCCCGTCCAGGACTCCAGTAACAGCTACGTTCCCCCCCCCGGGAGACGCTCCTTTCACTGCCCGCTTGAAGTCGAGGGTGTCGGCTTTGAGCGACTCCTGCGAGAACCAACCCGGCTTCGGAGCACTAGTGCGACAGGGTGCTCCCGCAGACTCGACAGGGCAGGGGTGTGCACGCACTCCATGTGTTAGGAAGGGTCAATGCTGGAAATATTTCCTTATAATTGTGTATTTGTCATATGTGCTGGAATGCTGTAAGTGTGATCATGTGCGTCGTATGGCGAAATACTTATTTATAATCGTGCATGTTGTGGGTGCGGGAGTGCTTGATTGTGATTGTGCATGTTGTGTGCGTTGGAGTGCTTGATCGTGATTGTGCATGTTGTGTGCGTTGGAGTGCTTGATCGTGATTGTGCATGTTGTGTGGGTTGGAGTGCTTTATTGTGATCGTGCATGGTGTGTGTGTTGGAATGTTTATTTTGCTGGTGTGAATAAATGGGGTGTTGTATCGTAATCTTTATTGTGTGGTCTCTTGCGGAGCGTGTGAGGTCAGTCACTCCCTTCACTCCCACCTAGACCGATCCTGTCAGGGCAGACCTCCAGGGGTCGGTCGTGACACTGGATGAGGCAACTATGTCGTCCAGCCTCTCCAGCACATGACGTGTCTCGTCTTCTCTGGATGAAATCACTGTAGTGTCATCCATGAAGGCCTTGAGAGGAGGCATCTTGTATCCATCGCCAAGGTCTGTTTGTCTCGCGTTGTTTGTTGCTGCTTTCAAGATGAGTTCCATTGCCAGCACGAACAGTATCGGGGAAATTGCACAGCCCATTGCAATGCCCACTTCCAAGTTGATCCAATCAGTTGTGTACTCCTTGGTAGAGAACCGCATTGAGAAGCCATTGAAGTACTTCTTGAGCATGTCGCGGATGTTCTTTGGCACATGGTACATCTCAAGAGCCAACTGTATCATCTCATGGGGCACAGATCCATATGCGTTTGCCAGATCAAGCCACACTACGTCCAGGTCTCTCTTTTCTGTTTTTGCTTTTTGGATTGCGTCCCAGATCATTGTGGCGTGTTCTACACAGCCAGCCACGCCTGGGATGCCACCTTTCTGGACTGACACATCCAAGTACTTGGTAAAATATTGATGCCAAAACTTTATTATCTGATGGATTATTGTTAAGCTAATTGGAAACTTCCGAGTTCTCCAATTACAGCTAAGTTTATAGCTTTTTTGTGTACACCTACCATTTGCTTGCAGAACTTGTGTTGAGTATGTTCATGTGGTAAACTATTTGAAAGGCAATGATTAAACAGATTATCTAAATTGAAATTATCATTCAATTTTAAGCAAAAAGGTAGCCACACATCCGCGCCATACATTAATATTGGTGAAATAAGACTATCAAACAACTTTAGAACAAGTTTAAAATTAATATTTTGATTTTAAACGCTCTTTTTAAGGAATATGTTGCTTTATTACCTTGGTTACTTAGATGTTCTGCTGCAATGTCAAGTTTTCCTGATTTATGAAATATTATTCTAAGATATTTGTATTGTTCTGCTGTTTCAATGAAATTTGCACCACATTTAAAAAATAAACGACTTTTGGGTTCTGTTTTGGAAAATATTAGTATTTTCGTCTTCTCGATGTTAATTAGTAACCCCCACTCTTTACAATATAAATGTAATTGGTCTAATGTTGATTGTAAACCTAGTTTCGATGTTGCAAGGAGTACAAGGTCGTCTGCATACAATAAAGCGGATACTCTTGTATTGCTTGAATGATCCAGTGATGGTGAATCCTCAGTTGGAATCTTGTTTGTTAGATCGTTTATAAACATATTAAATAGTGTTGGACTCAAGGAGTTTCCTTGCAAAATTCCTCTTCGTACATATACTGAGTAGCAGGCTCCGTTTTTACCAACAGAAAAGATTTGTGCATTTGTGTACATGTTTTTGACTAAATCAAACCATCTACCCCGAATGCCAAATCTTTGTAATTTTATTAATAACCCTTCGTGGGAAATGTTATCAAATGCTTTCTGAAAATCGACAAAGCATGTATACAATCTGCCGTTAAGCGATTTTAATGTATGGTTTTACTATATTTTTTAAGACAAAAGTATGATCTGCAGTTCTGTGTTTTTTTCTGAAACCTGCTTGTACATTAGATAAAAGATTATTTGATTCCAAATGATTGTTTATTCGAGTATTTAGTATTTGGGCATAATACGTTGCTTAATGCACAATTAAGAGTTATTCCCCTGTAGTTGCTAGGGTTCGTTTTGTCTCCTCCTTTGTAAATAGGAACCGAAAGGCCCCTTTTCCATAAATCTGGATATTGACCAGTTTTTAAAATTAAATTAAATTGTTTTTCAATGTGGGTAGCAATTCTGAAATCCCAGTTTTTAAAAATTCATTCCTTATCCCATCCATTCCAGGAGATTTGTTTTTTATAAAATTCTTGATTAATTTTAGGATTTCTATATCTGATATCTCATAATCTACATGAACGTCACTCAGAGCTGCTTTCATACCTTTATTCCCTTGATTCTCCTCTATTACTACTTTTTTATTTTCTATTTCAACTTCTTTTCCTGTTAGTTTTTCAATATGTATCATCCATCTTTTGATTGGTAGGTGTTGTGTGTGTTCTTGATCTCCAGGGTTTTGTAATTCCTTTAAGGTTTTCCAAACTGCATTTGGATTTTCAGACAAGTTTCTATTCAATAAAGTTATTAAATTGGCTTTGTACAGTCTCTTTTTCTTTCTAATAATTTTGTTATATGTTTTCCTTGCAACGAAATATTTTTGGTGAAGTATTTTTGTTAAATGGCTGTCTGTTTAGTGCGTGTAACAAAGATTTAGTTTCTCGACGTTGTGACTGACATTCCTTATCAAACCACTTTTTATTCTTTCTTTTTCTTTTCTTCCATTTCCTTTTTGTTCTATAGGCAATACTTTGTTTGTCAGTGTCATGCAGCATTTGTGTGAACTCTTCAACGACATTATTCACCACTGTCGTGGATTTAAAATGCTTCTCGTCATCTGTTATCATAATGTCATTAATTGACTTAATGCGCTTTTTTCATTTCTGAAGATTTTAATACCCTTAGGAATTTCATATCCGAGTTTTCATCCCAAAAGAACATTACATTTTTATCCTGCAAGTCATGGTATTCTGTATCTACATGATCTTTGTCAGTTAACTGGCATTCAGTTTTGTATGGAAGATGTTGATTAATTTTTAACGATATTGGGCAATGGTCTGAATAATCTGTTAAATTATGAACTGTCATGTCTGTTATGTCCTTCAATAATTTTTGTGAACACAAGAAATAGTCGACCACACTGCAGCCTTTGGGTGTGAAGCAAGTATATTGCCCCTGCAGATCGCACAGAGTCCTCCCATTTAAAAATGCACATGTTACAGTCAATGCACAGGGATGAAAGTTTTTTTCCCGTATTCATGAACATATTTATCCATTGAGCATCTGTTTGCTGTATCACTAAAAGGATAATCTTCAGGCAAAGAATATATGTTGCTTTCTCTTTCCATTGTAATGAAATCAGGAATCGTTCCTGATCTGGCATTAAAATCCCCACATAGTATTACTTGTTCGTTCGTATATGATAATTTTACAAGATCAGCTTCTATATTATCCCAAATTTTATTTGTGTAATCTTTCCAAAAGACGAATTTTCGGTGGTATATATACACTGCCTATATAAAATGTGTTACCTGTTACTTTCATTTTTAACCAAACAATGTCACTATTATTCTGAGGTAATAGAGTAATAAATTCTCTTAGGTGTTGCTTAATAAAAATTGAAATCCCCCCTGATGCTTTCTGAGCCTTTGCTCTTTTAGAACGACAGTAATGTGTACCAGGTGCAAAATTTGGTATTTGTATTTTGCTGTAAGAGTCCTTATCCAAATGCGTTTCCTGTATGAATATGGTATCGTATTTCGATATTATTTCAATTACCTCATCCTCTTCAAATTTATTGAGTTTTTCACCATT
>CM031596.1:113982458-113984958 GCA_018398815.1 Conus ventricosus
TCTGTACGAAACGCGTTCTCTGTGTCTGTGTGACAACATATACCTATACAAAACATGTTCTGCGAGTCTGTAGGTGTGTGACAATGGGGTGACTCATTAGTTCAACTTTGCTATGGGGTGACTCTTTAGCTCAACCTTGGCATGGAGTGACTCATTAGCTCAACTTTGGTATGGGGTGACTCATTAGTTCAACTTTGGTATGGGGTGACTCATTAGCTCAACTTTGGTATGGGGTGACACATTAGTTCAACTTTTCTATGGGGTGACTCATTAGCTCAACTTTGGTATGGGTGACTCATTAGCTCAACTTTGCTATGGGGTGACTCATTAGCTCAACTTTGCTATGGGGTGATTGATTAGCTCAACTTTGGTATGGGGTGACTCATTAGTTCAACTTTGGTATGGGGCGACTCATTAGCTCAACTTTGGTATGGGGTGACTCATTAGCTCAACTTTGGTATGGGGTGACTCTTTAGCATAGTGTTTAGAACAGCAGGAATCATTTTGTGTGTGTGCTAGACGGTCGCATCAGTCACATTTCATTGCTACGATATGGCGAAACGAAGCAGTCTAGGGATTTGAAGCGGGTCTAAGTTAAAGGGGCTATGGGAGGGTGGTGGGTGGTGGTGGTGGTCCCAATGAATGGAAAGAGGATAAGGCGGGTGGGTGGTGAGAGAAAGGGGAGAGAGGGAGGAGGTGTAAGAGGTGCAAGGGATAACCTTGTTTATGTTGAAAATAAAGTGGATTTCAATTGAAAAGAAGCTACATCAGAGACTACAGTATTCAAACTGTGGATCATCTCTGTCTGGATCATTCAGATCCATTGATATATGTGTGTCCAGCGATTCTATTCGCGAAATTCTTCAATTGTCTGCGCTCTAAGGTAGGTGAGCGTGTGGATGCGTGTATGTATCAGAGAGTCTCCAAAACTACTGGGGCGGGAGATATCATACACAGGAAATGTGGCAGCAGGTCTTTTCCACTATGGGGTCAAGGTCACGACAGATGATGATGGCAAGTTGTTCATGTTAACGAGATGTTGAACTCACAAATGCCAGGGCACTTTGCCGAAGTACAGCAGTGAGGACCTGGAATGTTTGAAGAGAGCTGAAGCGATAGAGAGCGACGTAAACACTCATAAAAAGACTGAAAGATGACAATTGAGAAAAGAGACTTATTACTGAGTCAGGTGAACACTGAGAAAAAGACAAGTAGATGACGATCGAAAAACATGACTCATTTACGTATTAAGTACATACAGACAAACGACACCTGAAAATAATTATGAACATATGCTTGAATGAGATGGGAATTCAGGAGAAAACACACACACACACACACATGGATGACATATACATAAAAAGGCACATTCTTTGATGCCCAGTCAACTTGTAATTTTGAGAAATGTCTAATCACCGGAATGTTCAGTCCTGTGGTGATGAGAGTGGGTCGTCACCAACAAATGACTTCAAAAGCTTCAGATCAAATAAAAACTTTTTCTTTCTGGTTAATTTCGCTGTTTTCTAAATGGTTGGGGTATTGGAGTAGAGGAACTTATAACAGATACCATTCAATGAAACAGACGCACACCTACAATTAAACAGACAACCAATGTTGCCATGCTGAAAGTTGTGTTTTCCTTGAGAGAGAGAGAGAGAGAGACACTGACACTGACTGACACTGACACTTTTTTATTGTCCAATAGCTGTACAGCCCTTTCAGACAAGGGGGGACAATCATAATATATAAGTAAATGTTTTGTCATAAATGATCTCATATCTTTATCAAAAGACTATACACACACACGCATGAAAGAAAATATGCACGCACATGCAGGTGCATGCACACGCACGCGCTCGCGCGCGCGCACTCACACACACGCGCGCACGCAGAGATAAAGAGAGGGAAGAGAGAGAGAGAGAGAGAGAGAGAGAGAGAGAGAGAGAGAGAGGGGGGAGTGCGAGAGAAAGAGAGAGAGAGAGACAGAGACAGAGTCAGAAACAGAGAGATGCTTGCGCGAACGCGGGTATACAGATGGTGGATCATCATGTAATTTGTTGACTTTGCTCAATTAACACTTTCCTAATCTTCATTGCTTCTGCTAAAAATCTAGCCAGGGATATCGTTACATTTTCATTGTTATTTGAAAGAATATATGTTACCGATCTCTGATCAGGATTTCCTGTAAAGGAATTTAGAATATTACAGCTTTTGCGCTTTTCATTATAAGCAGAGCAATTGAACAGTAAATGAATTTCATCCTCTGTTCCATTTCCACACGACGGGCAAACGTTGTTTTTATCTTCTTCAGTTTGAAACCAATGTTTGACATTTTTTAGGCCGCTAACTCTTAGTCTGAATCTGATAAGACTAACCCTATGCCATTTATCCAATACAAATGATAAATATTTTTCTGCTTGAAAAACATTTTTGAAAGAATGAAACCACCTATATTTATCATTAGCTTCCAATTCTGAATGCCAATGCTGTTTATAGCAGG
>CM031596.1:113989958-114007458 GCA_018398815.1 Conus ventricosus
GAGAAGCGGGAGGAGGGGGTGGGGCAGACGTGGGTGGGGCATTTCATTACTGAAAATGAGACAGCAAAAAAGAACATAAACAAACAAACAAAGAAGCAGGAAGCGTCGTTCCTTAAGTCACCGGCGATATATGATTTAAATGTATTTGTAAAGTAAATATGATTTAAATGTATTTGTAAAGTAAATATGATTTCAGTATATTTGTACAGGAAGAAAAGAACAAACTGACAATGTGCACAGTCAGTCAGAAGTGTGTCTACTTTCAAAGACGGCACACTGTAATGCATGTTTGCTCGTTCTCTCAATGCCACATCAAACTGTTAGAAGACAACACTAAACGGCACGGTCGTTTTTGGGGGGATCGGAAAACGTAAGCACGTCACCAGAACTCGTGTTTTTTTTTTTAAAAACTAAGGTGAGAATGTTGAACAGAAATCTCGTTAAATTATTTTCGTCATGCTTTTGCAGTGTGTAACATCTGAACGTTTATAAAAACTGATTTATACCCAAACAACGACCAGTCCTTGGTATTTGGAATCAGTTACTCAGCACTGAAACACTCCAATAGCGACGAAGGCGCCTGTTGGTTTGACTCAGTATTGTGCACCAGAAGAAAGCCCAGGCCTCTGTGTGCTGTGGCAGGAGAGTGGCCAAAGGCAACGGAAACAACTCGATTGCAGTGGAAGTTTCGTGATCAAGGGGAAGTCACTTTTACGAGAATCACACATAGCAAGTGTTTTTTCATTTATGTTTTCTTCAGCGTTAAGGGTTAGTGTTAGAATTTGTTTAGATTAAAGTCATATTGGTTTTAGGATTTGGGCGGGGTTAGCATTCGGAAGATGCGGAGAAGATATAATTTTATACAACGTTTACTGATTGTTGCCACAAAGATGTCCTTTTTTCTATACTGGTGAAGCCGTTAAGGACAGAAGCGTGACAGCGTTGTAGGATCGTCCCTTTCACCATTCCACCACCACAGGGGGCCGCGGAGGAATCTCACTGTGATGCCTGAAACAGAAGGCAAAGCAACAATGAATCAGACCAGATCCATCAACCACGATACTTTAGAACAATGAACCAGACCAGATCCATCAACCACGGTACTTTAGAACAATGAACCACACCAGATCCATAAACCACGGTACTTTAGAACAATGAACTAGACATGATCCACAAACCACGATACTTTAGAACAGAAAACATTGAGACTTTAAGCACACCAAAGAATGATATCTCCCAACTCGTCATGATAAAGACTTTTCAAGAATAAGTGAATAATGGAAGGGGATGGGGTTATTGAGAAGCTCATCGACGACGTAGGGGAAGGGGGGGGGGAACTTGAGAAGGGAAAAAGCACCAGAGGTGGAAAGAATTTACAAAGTCGTGCCTCCAAAAGTAGAAACTTAATGTCACAACAGATTTCTCTGCATTAGATTTAGTCTGCTCTGTCCACAGAGAGAGAGAGAGAGAGAGAGAGAGAGAGAGAGAGAGAGAGAGAGAGAGAGAGAAGAGAGAGACAGACAGACAGACAGAGACAGAGACAAAGAGAGAGAGAGAGAGAGAGAGAGAGAGAGACAGAGAGAGAGAGAGAGAGAGAGAGAGAGAGAGAGAGAGAGAGAGAGCGTGTCGGAATGACATGACACCACCCGTGTTTTCTCTCTCTATTTTCATCGTTTTTTACTTATCGAAGTGTATTTTTCTATGAGAATTTCGCCATTCACTAATCCCCTGTTTCTGTGCTTTCTTTGTGCAAAGTGCGTGCAGCGCGCGGGATCTCTTTCGTGTTGTCGGAAAGACTAGTATTCAGACCAACACGTAGGATGGAGTGAAGAAGATTAGAGAAAAAAAAGGCTCAGCCCAAGGCTAGACTTGATCCGCAGATTTGAGATTTCTTGACCTCATGGACATCTGTATTTTCCACTTGGCGCAACTGTCTGATGTAAGTAAAATGAATTAAAAAAAATCCAGATCAATAGATGAATAAAAGAGCTATTCACGCCTTTTAGGTCCTCCGCAAAGAAAAAATATCATGGTTATTTTGCGCTGGCATCAGAAAATAATTCAGTGGATCTCTACAAGTGATGGAACTTTGGCTCTATGGAAGGCTCATTAAGTATGTGCCTTGGTTGCCAGCAGCAGAGAAAAAGCATGTCATGGAAAGAGATACAAACTAAAAGCATTTTCTTAAAGTGCACATATACATCCACTGAAAATATAAATGGAAAAACTCGACGGCACTCAGGAGAGCGCGAACCTCTGTCAACGCCGAACGAATCCCTGATCCGCTCTTTGATACAGATCCGCACCAACCCTTAGGAGTTCTGCCTTCTGCTTTCATGCATCTGTCCACCAGGTTTCGTTCCACCGGTTTAGCAGTTTTTGCCTTATCATGCTAAACGGATCATGGATCCGCCCACGGATTTCCAGATTGACATAACGGATCTGTATGGACTGAATGTTTTGTCCCTGGACACACTTTCCACGTTCCCACAACGTCTTTTTAAAAATCAGTCTTGTGTTTTTGACGTTGTGCTGCTAACAAAACAAATAGACAAACAGAGAAACAAACAAACAAACAAAAACAGACAAACAAACAAACAGACTCCGATGAAGACAGAATCACCGGGGCAGACGTAAGGAGGCGACTGACGCAGTCATCTATCTAATCAGTCGGGAAAAGATTGGACGCATTGAGAACATGTCGTGAGAAGACAGCTCCCTGTGTGTTTGATTAAGACTGCTCCGGAGTGACTGCTTTTTTTTTCCCTACTCTTCATCAGAAATGATTACAGCGTCAGACACGCCCGAACGTCAAAAAAGAGTACAGCAACAAGCTATGGTAGTATCGGAGTCTTGAAATGACCATAGCATGAAAAATACGCGTCTTTATATTTTGTTTACACACACACGCGCACACGCACACACGCACACACGCAAGCACGCACACACACACACACACACACACACACACACACACACACACACACACACACACATACACGCACGCACGCACGCCACACACACACACACACACACACACACACACACACACACACACACACACACACACACACACACACACACACATAGCCACAAAGACAGAGAGAGAGAGAGAGAGAGAGAGAGAGAGAGAGAGAGAGAGAGAGACAGAGACAGAGACAAACAGACAGACTGACAGACTGACAGACAGGCAGAGAGGGTGAGACTCACGGCCCAGCAGGGTGCGTGGGTTTGCCGACCATGTCCGGTTCGTCCCGAGCTTTATTGCCGACTTTCTGCTCCGAGTCCCGCCTGTGACAGACCATGGAGGTGACAACACAGTGGCCACACGCCACAATTGGGATTGGCACTAAATCACTATATCATCCTTGTAAGCGTTTTGAGGCCTGCCATGACTTTGAGCCAGCCTTTAATGTTGAACTGGTAACTGATCAGAAGGACAACTCCCCACCAATTTATTTCCCCTGTCAGCGATGCCGTCACACACAATCTTCAAATGCATGACCTTCCCCTTAGCTCACGACACCAAATAGTCCCATTCCTTTGATTTTCATCTGTTTGCTTGGAACCACCTGGCTTGTCCCTTGATGGCCATACGAAAGAAAACGAGGAGAATCAACTTTCAGACACAATACAAATTCTCAAATCAATCTAATTGCGCCAATCCATAATCCACTCCTTAAGCAAGGCCTCGGCGCGATAAATTTTGGTGTGCAGACAGTTCTGGCTTGGCTGTGTGTGGTTTGCAGGCAGTGTCAGACAGCCCCCCCCCCCCCCCCCCCCCCCCCAAACCTGGGTTGTCTCGTCAGTGATGGAGGGATCTTTTGTGGTTCTGTCACCAATTCCCAAGGAAAGCCATTCAACTAGGACACCACCTAATCCAGCTTCCTCTCCTCCACATGCACCCACACATGCACGCACGCACACACACACACACACACACACACACACACACACACACACACACACACACACACACACCACGCACGCACGCACGCACGCACGCACGCACGCACGCACGCACGCACGCACGCACACACACACACACACACACACATACACACACACTTCGTTAAAATACGTATTTTTTGGTACACTTTTGTCAGTCTACGTAACAGATCTTCCATCTATTAACGATTCGAATCCAGTTCTTGTTTTGCAGGTCGTTGTTCACACGCTTCACTGTCATGATTTCCTCCTCCTCCACCTCTTCATCAGCGTTAACCTTGTCGTCGTTATTGTCGTTACCATCGTCATCATCATCGTCGTTGTCGCTGTCTTGCCGGTCTTCGTCTTCATCTTCATCTCAATCATCATGAACGTCGTCGTCGTCAATGTGGATATTTTAAACTAAACAGGGCCAGGAGACAACTGACGAGTTGTCGCGGGATATGTAACGTCAAATAAACATGTGCTGCACATAGGATCTAGTTCCGACACACTAGCACCGGGACCACCATGTCATATCGGAGTGGACGAAGGACAAGAGTGGTGGGCATGGGGTAAGAGAAAATAAGAAACTGTGGAAGACTGGCAGAACGGGCCCCGAAATGCCTCTGTCCTGGCAGTCCATCAGGCCATACAACGGGCCCTGAAATGCCTCTATCCATACAGTCCACCAGGCCATTGAAGAAATGCCTCTATCCATACAGTCCACCAGGTCATACAACGGGCCCTGAAATGCCTCTATCCTGGTAGTCCACCAGACCATACAACGGGCCCTGAAATGCCTCTATCCATACAGTCCATCAGGCCATACAACGGGCCCTGAAATGCCTCTATCCTGGCAGTCCACAAGGCCATTGAAGAAATGCCTCTATCCATACAGTCCACCAGGCCATACAACGGGCCCTGAAATGCCTCTATCCATACAGTCCATCAGGCAATACAACGGGCCCTGAAATGCCTCTATCCATTCAGTCCATCAGGCCATACAACGGGCCCTGAAATGCCTCTATCCATACAGTCCATCAGTCCATACAACGGGCCCTGAACTGCCTCTATCCTGGCAGTCCACCAAGTCATACAACAGGCCCTGAAATGCCTCTATCCATACAGTCCACCAGGCCATACAACGGGCCCTGAAATGCCTCTATCCATACAGTCCATGAGGCCATACAACGGGCCCTGAAATACCTCTATCCTGGCAGTCCACCAGGCCATTGAAGAAATGCCTCTATCCTGGCAGTCCACCAGGCCATTGAAGAAATGCCTCTATTTATACAGTCCACCAGGCCATTGAAGAAATGCCTCTATCCTGGAAGTCCATCAGGCCATTGAAGAAATGCCTCTATCCTGGCAGTCCACCAGGCCATACAACGGGCCCTGAAATACCTCTATCCTGGCAGTCCACCAGGCCATACAACGGCCCTGAAATACCTCTATCCTGGCAGTCCACCAGGCCATACAACGGGCCCTGAAATGCCTCTATCCATACAGTCCCCCAGGCCATACAACGGGCCCTGAAATGCCTCTACCCATACAGTCCCCCAGGCCATACAACGGGCCGTGAACTGCCTCTATCCTGGCAGTCCACCAGGCCATACAACGGGCCCTGAAATGCCTCTATCCTTGCAGTCCACCAGGCCATTGAAGAAATGCCTCTATCCTGGCAGTCCACCAGGCCATACAACGGGCCCTGAAATGCCTCTATCCTGGCAGTCCACCAGGCCATTGAAGAAATGCCTCTATCCTGGCAGTCCACCAGGCCATACAACGGGCCCTGAAATGCCTCTATCCTGGCAGCCCACCAGGCCATTGAAGAAATGCCTCTATCCTGGCAGTCCACCAGGCCATTGAAGAAATACCTCAATCGTGGCAGTCCACCAGGCCATTGAAGAAATGCCTCTTTTCTGGCAGTCCACCAGGCCATACAACAGGCCCTGAAATGCCTCTATCCTGGCAGTCCACCAGGCCATACAACGGGCCCTGAAATGCCTCTATCCTGGCAGTCCAGCAGGCCATACAACGGGCCCTGAAATGCCTGTATCCTGGTAGTCCACCAGGCCATACAACGGGTCCTGAAATGCCTCTATCCTGGCAGTCCAACAGGCCATACAACGGGCCCTGAAATGCCTCTATCCTGGCAGTCCATCAGGCCATTGAAGAAATGCCTCTATCCATACAGTCCACCAGGCCATACAACAGGCCTCGAAATGCCTCTATCCTGGCAGTCCATCAGGCCATTGCAGAAATGCCTCTATCCTGGCAGTCCACCAGGCCATACAATAGGCCCCGAAATGCCTCTAACCTGGCAGTCCATCAGGCCATTGAAGAAATGCCTCTATCCTGGCAGTCCACCAGGCCATACAACGGGCCCTGAAATACCTCTATCCTGGCAGTCCACCAGGCCATACAACGGGCCTGAAATGCCTCTATCCTGGCAGTCCACCAGGCCATTAAAGAAATACCTCTATCCTGGCAGTCCACCAGGCCATACAACGGGCCCTGAAATGCCTCTATCCTGGCAGTCCACCAGGCCATACAACGGGCCCTGAAATACCTCTATCCTGGCAGTCCACCAGGCCATACAACGGGCCCCCAAATGCCTCTATCCTGGCAGTCCACCAGGCCATACAACGGGCCCTGAAATACCTCTATCCTGTCAGTCCACCGGGCCATTGAAGAAATGCCTCTATCCTGGCAGTCCACCAGGCCATTGAAGAAATACCTCTATCCTGGCAGTCCACCAGGCCATACAACGGGCCCTGAAGTGCCTCTATCCTGGCAGTCCACCAGGCCATACAACGGGTCCTGAAATACCTCTATCCTGGTAGTCCACCAGGCCATACAACGGGCCCTGAAATGCCTCTATCCTGGCAGTCCACCAGGCCATACAACGGGCCCTGAAATGCCTCTATCCTGGCAGTCCACCAGGCCATACAACGGGCCCTGAAATGCCTCTATGCTGGCAGTCCACCAGGCCATACAACGGGCCCTGAAATGCCTCTATCCTGGTAGTCCACCAGGCCATACAACGGGCCCTGAAATGCCTCTATCCTGGCAGTCCACCAGGCCATACAACGGGCCTCGGAATGCCTCTATCATGGCAGTCCACCAGCCCATACAACGGAACCTTAAATACCTCTATCCAGGCAGTCCACCAGGCCATTGAAGAAATGCCTCTATCCATACAGTCCACCAGGCCATACAACGGGCCCTGAAATGCCTCTATCCAGGCAGTCCACCAGGCCATTGAAGAAATACCTCTATCCTGGCAGTCCACCAGGCCATACAACGGGACCTGAAATGCCTCTATGCTGGCAGTCCACCAGGCCATACAACGGGCCCTGAAATACCTCTATCATGGCAGTCCATCAGGCCATTGAAGAAATGCCTCTATCCTGGCAGTCCACCAGGCCATACAACGGGCCCTGAAATGCCTCTATCCTGGCAGTCCACCAGGCCATACAACGGGCCCTGAAATGCCTCTATCTTGGTAGTCCACCAGGCCATACAACGGGCCCTGAAATGCCTCTATCCTGGCAGTCCACCAGGCCATACAACGGGCCCTGAAATGCCTCTATCCTGGCAGTCCACCAGGCCATACAACGGGCCCTGAAATGCCTCTATCCTGGCAGTCCACTAGGCCATACAACGGGCCCTGAAATGCCTCTATCCATACAGTCTACCAGGCCATACAACGGGCCCTGAAATACCTCTATCCTGGCAGTTTACCAGGCCATACAACGGGCCCTGAAATGCCTCTATCCATACAGTCCACCAGGCCATACAACGGGCCCTGAAATGCCTCTATCCTGGCAGTCCACCAGGCCATACAACGGGCCTCGGAATGCCTCTATCATGGCAGTCCACCAGGCCATACAACGGAACCTTAAATACCTCTATCCAGGCAGTCAACCAGGCCATTGAAGAAATGCCTCTATCCATACAGTCCACCAGGCCATACAACGGGCCCTGAAATGCCTCTATCCAGGCAGTCCACCAGGCCATTGAAGAAATACCTCTATCCTGGCAGTCCACCAGGCCATAAAACGGGCCCTGAAATGCCTCTATGCTGGCAGTCCACCAGGCCATACAACGGGCCCTGAAATACCTCTATCATGGCAGTCCATCAGGCCATTGAAGAAATGCCTCTATCCTGGCAGTCCACCAGGCCATTGAAGAAATACCTCAATCCTGGCAGTCCACCAGGCGATTGAAGAAATGCCTCTATCCTGGCAGTCCACCAGGCCATTGAAGAAATGCCTCTATCCTGGCAGTCCACCAGGCCATACAGCGGGCCCAGAAATGCCTCTATCCTGGCAGTCCACCAGGCCATTGAAGAAATGCCTCTATCCTGGCAGTCCACCAGGCCATTGAAAAAATACCTCTATCCTGACAGTCCACCAGGCCATTGAAGAAATGCCTCTATCCTGGCAGTCCACCATGCCATTGAAGAAATGCCTCAATCCTGGCAGTCCACCAGGCCATTGAAGATATGCCTCTATCCTGGCAGTCCATCAGGCCATTGAAGAAATGCCTCTATCCTGGCAGTCCACCAGGCCATACAACGGGCCCTGAAATACCTCTTTCCTGGTAGTCCACCAGGCCATACAACGGGCCCTGAAATACCTCTATCCTGGCAGTTCACCAGGCCATACAACGGGCCCTGAAATGCCTCTATCCAGGAGGTCCTCCACCTGGCCACTGAAAAAGTCCAGAACTGAAGTGACTGCTTAAAGATTAAAGTTTAAGGCTTCATCGCCTAATGGCTGTAGCATGGGCACAGCACCATGTAAAGCGTAGCCCACACTCTCGTTAGGCCGCCTTGACCTTCCCTGAACTTAATCAGGTACATCTTTATAGCTGAACAGATTCTGGTGTTGTTATCGATCATAATTTATGATGACAATGACTATGACTATGATGTTCATGATGATGATGATTTTGATGATGATGATGATTTTGATGATGATGATGATGATGATGGTGATGATGATGGTGATGGTGATGATGGTGATGATGATGGTGATGCTGCTGCTGCCGCTGATAATGTTGATGATGACAATGGTGGTGACGGTGATGGTAACGCCGATCATGACGGCGATGATGAGGACGAAGAGGAGAACCTCCACGACAACAACAAACATGATCACCATCTTTCCCATGATTGATAGTCCACATTATTACCATGTGTGCTGTTTCCATCTGACTCACCCACTCTGTCTTCCATTCTCTCCCCTTCCGGATGTGCTATGGTGATCCGAGCGCTCGTCTTTCTAAACGGAGACAAACCCCTCTCCTGTGTGCAGCACACACAACTTCACACACCTTACACCATCCAAGGTAACACATGATTTGTTTCCTGGCCAGATTTGGTAAACGAAAATCCACGCTGAAGAACACAGAAAGAAAAAAAAAACGCGCAAAAAATACAGAACAAAACCACTGGGTAGCCCTGCACTATAAAGTCGGCTTCTCCACAGGGAGAACAGTAATTCCAATTCTGAAAAATCCGATGTGGATAAACAAGGTGATGTATCGTTATCATCGTAATCATGGACAGTCTGTGTTCATGCGCACCTTCGACGCAAGTTGGTACCGACGTTTTAAGAACCATGTTGCAGCTAACTCTGAATCTCCCGCAACCATTGACACGTGGCTAAACTGTTCTAAACAGATTTTGGAGAGCTCACACGGGAGACAATCCAAGTCGCACGCATCAGACCAGCGGTTCCAATCCCGAGCCACAAACATAAACGACCTTCTCGGTAGTCACTTTACAATTGTGTCGTTCTGGCGGTGCCCTGTTCTGTAAGATAGATTCCCTCCCTCTCTCCCCCCCCCTCCCTTCCTTCCCGTCTCCCTCCTTCCTCCCCTCTCTCACATCTTCCCTCCCTCTTCGTATTCATTTGGCTAAGATGGTTATCCCCCTTGGGTAATGTTGCCTAGCGTGTAGGCGGGCGTGCACGTGAGACACAGCTGTAACTAACTCCAACTCTTCCCCAACGCGAAGAGCAGCGTAGCGCCGACACTCAGCGCCGAGTCCTGGCTGAAGAAAGCGCTCACCATGGTTATTGGCGGCAATCAAACACGCTGCAAGCGTTATGGGCGGACAGGGCTGTGATGTTCTGCCGTCACTAGTGGAGATTGGACAGATGGGGCACTATGGAGGTTTAAGACGCTACGTTCCTGACGTCACGGATGAAAATGGCGACTGTGTGTGCCTGTTTTTTGTTTTCTTTTCTTTCTTTTTTTTTCCAGGATGCAGTTGTTTCCTCTCGCGCTGACTTTGGTGCATAAGTCCGTTGGATGATGGTGGTCTAAAAATCTGAAACTGTTGGCAGCTCTTCACTGTCCTGGCAGAAAAGATTCTGCCACTACTGTAACACTGCGTTTTCATTACTACTGACGCACGCGTGTGAGTGTGTTTCCTTTGAGAGAGAGAGAGAGAGAGAGAGAGAGAGAGAGAGAGAGAGAGAGAGAAGAGAGAGAGAGAGAGAGAGAGAGAAGAGAGAGAGAGAGAGAGAGAGAGAGAGAGAGAGAGAGAGAGAGAGAGAGAGAGAGAGAGAGAGAGAGAAGGTTGGCGTAGGCTTCAAATGGACTTTTATGATTCAACAGGATTAGAGTTAAATTTTATACCTGCCTCAGTGTTTCTTGTTGCAATCAGGCAAATACAAAATAACAGGAATGAACATGGTGGCATTTGCATTTCTCGTACAATAGTTCGTTTTCATGAGCTATCCGCTTACAGATCACCAGGCAGACAATAATCCCCCCCCCCCCCCTCCTAAGATCCATGAAGCGTTCTTTAGATAAAAGATCGGCAAAGTTAAAAAAAATTGATCTTGACCATAAAAACAAATGTCAGGAGGGGAGGTCACACAGACACTGGAAACGAGTGCCACACTTTCACGTTTGGAGGTAGTGAACGTTCCTATGTTTGTTGTTCATTGCTTGTTTAAAAGTTTCCCTATGAGAATTACGGAGAACGTTAATGTTTCTGATGGCGGTAGTTTCAAGAGTGTCCCCATGAATGAGTATGTGCGCGCGTATATGTGCGTGCAAGTGTGTGTGTGTGTGTGTGTGTGTGTGTGTGTGTGTGTGTGTGTGTGTGAGTGTAAGAGTGTGTGTGTGTGTGTGTGTGTGTGTGTGTGTGTGTGTGTGTGTGTGTGTGTGTGTGTGCGCGTGCGTTCGTGCGTGCGTGCGTGTGTGCGTGTGTGTGTGTGTGTGTGTGTGTGTGTGTGTGTGTGTGTGTGTGTGTGTGTGTGTGTGTGTGTGTGTTTGCTTGTATATGGACGCACGCAGATACAGGCATGCATGCGTTTGTATGATTGCACGGGTGGCACACATTTGCGTTTGTTCTACAGTGTGTTCATGTGTCACTCTCTTTCCCATATGTAATGACTATGGCATTAATATATTAGTACATGACATTAATTTCAAAGTTGAAATATATGTAAATAAATAAATAATACGTCCTTACAGACGAAAAGAAGGGGGAACAATAGCAAACAAAAGATTCAATACATTCAACATAACATTAGATTGTGCATGTACAGATATACAGGACTGAACGCACACACACACAATTCAATTCAATTCAATTCAATTCAAATTTAATCCTTTGACCCCTGCTGGGGCATGGAGGATACAAATGTAACAAAGAGAAATACGAAACTCACTCAGAACAATGTGTGAACATAGTTGCGAAATGCTGAATTCTGGTGAACTGTAACGATCTTATTAAACAATCTTCCCATTTTTTAGAAACTTACTAATATTCAAACAAATGCGTCTTCCTTTTTGAAATAAATTACAAAAGTTGAAAACAGACTTTGGTTTTAGATATTTTTTAGGGATGAACACACACACACACACACACACACACACACACGAAAAGAAGGGGAACGATTATCAAACAAAAGATTCAATACATTCAACATAACATTAGATTGTGCATGTACAGATATACAGGACTGAACACACACACACACACACACATACACACACACACACACACACACACACACACACACACACACACACACACACATGCACGCACGTACTAACACACACACACACACACACACACACACACACACACACACACACACACACACGCGCGCGCGCGCACGCTCACTATCGGGACATGAAGTCCGACTAGGTATAAGAAAAGGAAAGACAACTCACTTTTCTTCCAACATCTTTGGCCTCACATTAATACCCTTTTTGCTGAAACCACAACCAGAAATTACATCAGGATAAACGTTGTTGTGCATCAGATTAAAACGCTCTCTCTCTCTCTCTCTCTCTCTCTCTCTCTCTCTCTCTCTCTCTCTCTCTCTCTCTCTCTCTCTCTCTCTCTCACTCTCTCTCTCTCTCTCTCCTTTTTTGTTCTTAACCCCTTCCGCCCTCTCTCTCTCTCTCCTTCCTCCCTCCTGCGTCACTGTCCCACCCCCCTCCCCCCTCCCCGCCTTTTCTCCACTGTCCTTGAGATTTCAGTCAATGTGCGTATGCAAACCCGCACGCGCGTGTGTGTTCTTGTGTGCGTGCGGGCGTGCGGGGCATGCGTGCGTGCGTGCGCGTGCGTGCGTGCGTGCGTGCGTGCGTGTGTGTGTGTGAGAGAGAGTGTGTGTGTGTATGAGTAGTCAGTACAATTTTGAGTTAATCTGACAATAAATTGGTTTCAGTCAGTCAGTGTGTATGAGTGTGTGTGTGTATGTGTGTGTGTGTGTGTGTGTGTGTGTGTGTGTGTGTGTGTGTGTGTGTGTGTGTGTGTGTGTGCGCGCGCGCGCGCACGCATGTGTGTGTGTGAGAGCGCGCGCGCATCTGCATGTGTAAGTTCTTCTTTCTATCTGTGTTTACTCCAAAATCTATTTACTGACTCACATTTTCAAACATGCCTTCATTCATTTCTTCAAAAAGACTAACTTCTCTGAAGTATACAAAAATTATGGCTGAACATATTTAGAGAAGACGTCGTCCTTAAATTGTAGCACTCGAAAACAATATTTGTCTCGTTTGAATCTGTGATGAAGCAAATTGTGAGGTAAAAGAAATTGTAACAGCGACGAAATTTGTTAAAACTCAGAGATCGCACACCACCTGTTCAGAACCTGACAACCTCGCACAGACAGGAGTGGCACAATGGAGGGCTTAGTCTCCCTTTGCGTACGTTTTCGTCCCAATCGGTATCAATGCTTGATGTTTTCTTTGTCTACCTGTCTGTCCCCTAAGCAAAAGACTATTAGTCGCACCAACCTCTTCAAGTGTAATGGAATAACTAAGAAGAAAAGTGAACATCCCGAGAGAGAATCGAACCACTCTGCAGCGATCTCCCCAATTCCAAGACGTTCGCTTGGAACGCTTGGCCAAACAGCTGCACCTACGAATGGAATTGTTGTTGTTGTTTTTTCGCCAAGGAGAATGCGTTTCAAAGGGCCAGGATTTACGCCATGCAGACAGCAGGCCCCCAGCCGATTACTGTTTCACGAGTAGCTAGTCAATACGCCTGTGGTGTCACTCCGTCTGTCCATGCGGAGGTGTCTGGTTCTCAACAGGTGAATCGCAGTCTTATCAGCTACCAATCACAAGGGCGTTTACAGAATTCGGCGAATCATGTAGCTCGACATCAATGCGTCAGTGAAAGGGACAGAGACGAGAGTAATATGGCGACATTCTCTCTCTACTCTATACACCACCCTGTACTTCCATTACACCACGCCACACCACTCCATACCACACCATACAACAGTACACCTCACCACACTATACTACAGTTTGACATCACATACCACACCCCTCCCTACTACACCACACCACACCACATCGCTTCACTCCATACCACACCACATCGCTTCACTCCATACCACACCACATCGCTTCACTCCACACCACACCACACCACATCGCTTCACTCCATACCACACCACATCGCTTCACTCCATACCACACCACATCGCTTCACTCCATTCCACACCACATCGCTTCACTCCATACCACACCACATCGCAGTGTTCCAGCTCTCGCCACACCGCACTGCAACTCTGCACGACATCCCTTTCCCCTTTCCATCACACCTCACCCCACCACCTTCAACACACCTTACCACTGCGCTACACACCACACCCCTCCACACCATACCACACCACACCATTCCAAAGCACACCCGACCACACCACGTCCGTCATCACCACACCCCTCCACACCATACAATACCCAAAATCCCCACATTACACCACACTACACTACACTACACCACACCACACCACATCACACCACACCACATTACACCACGCCACACACCACACTATACCACACCACACCACACCACACCACATAGGGCACTAACCCTGTCCACAGCTTGTAGCCCACCACTGTCAAGACGCCGACCACTGTCAGCCCTGCCAGAGGTCCCAGCACCACGGCGATCGACATGCCGCCACTCTCTCCACCCTTCTGTGGACACAGCGACCAGTCAATCATCAATTGATCAACCAGTCTATCAGTCTATCGATTATCAATCAATCGATCGATCAATTAATCATTTAATCAACAGATCAATCAATTAATCAACCAACCAACCAATCCATCAACTATTCAAACAATCAATTAATCAATCAAATACTCAACCAATCAACTCAATCAGCCAGTCAATTACTTAATGAATGGATCAATTAGTTAATCACCAACTGGTTAATCAATCGATCGATTTATCAATCAATCTATGAATAACCAACTAGTCAACCAATCAAAATCGATCTATCAATCACGAAGTAGTCAATCAATCATTCAATAAGTCAATCAATTCATGAACCAGCCACCTACAATTCAACAACCAGTCAATTTATTAACCCTTAGTCAAACAACCAGTTACTCAATCAATCAATCAATGAGTGAACTAATGAATCAAACAATGTGCCTACCTACAAATAAGAAAATATTTGTCACGTTATCTGACTGTCAATAACATGTCGCTCATTGACCCAGTTCCTGAACAAGGCATCATAGCATCCAGCATTTGGCCAGTGATACAGGCACCCGAGATATCGGAGTCAATTTCGGTAAACACAGCTGATCTTCTTGACGTTCATATTTTCCCCATGATTATCTTGTCAAATGTTCTAGTTAACCTTTTCCAGAGTGCACGTGCACTGATAAACAAAACAAAACAAAAACAAAACAAAATCGTCAGATGTGGAGACCGAATCAGAATCGATTACAAAGGCCCAGCGCGCGAGACATTAAGAAGCGGGAAATACAGCTAACTGAATCGGGGAGAAAAAAAAGAAAGAATTGTTATGGCCGTACGTAGACGTTAATGTAACATGACAACAGTGCGAAATGAAGATGGTGAGAGAAACACGCTCACACCACACACACACACACACACACACACACACACACACACACACACACACACACACCACACACACACACACACACACACACACACACACTCACACACACACACGCACTCTCTCTCTCTCTCTCTCCTCTCTCTCTCTCTCTCTCCTCTCTCTCTCTCTCTCTCTCTCTCTTCCTCTCTCTCTCTCTCGCACGCACACACACACACACACACACACACACACACACACACACACACACACACACACACACTCACTCACTCTCTCTCTCTCTCTCTCTCTCTCTCTCTCTCTCTCTCTCTCTCTCTCTCTCTCTCTCTCTCCTAGATAAGACATCTTAATGCCTGAAAAGTCCAGACAGTTACAGACCTTAGAGGTGGTTGTCGGTGGAGTGGCAGTGGAAGTTATCATGGGGGCTGTTGTTTTGATCATAACGTCACACAGTTTGCCTGAAATATAAAACAAGAACACGACAAAACAGACAGATGACCGCATTTCCTCCGTTCATAAAGCATTGCTCAAATCGGTTCAGCAAATCGGTTGACAGACAGATAGACAAACAAACAAACAGACGTTGGTGAAAACATAACTTTTCTTGCAGAGGTAAAAATACTAGACGAATGATATCACATAATTTTGTGACATGACGTAAACTGAAAGTACTACTATTACTGAAAATAATACTTTACTACCATCTCACATAACATCGCTAGAACTCAGAGACAAGATGCAAAGAATGTAAACGTCCTCTCATCATTTGTGACCCATAATGAACATACCTACAAATTTTCAGAAAGATCGGCCAAGTGCTTTCTGAGATTTTCCATAAAGAAGAAAACCGTTATGGCCCGTTATAGCCGTTAGTAACGGATATAACGGTAAAATAACACATCGGGCATCATCCGTGACCCATAATAAACATACCTACAAATTTTCAGAAAGATCGGCCTAGTACTTTCTGACATATTCTATAAAAAAAGAAAAACCGTTATGGGCCGTTATAGCCGCTAGTAACAGATATAACGGTAAACTAACACATCGGGCATCATCCGTGACCCATAATGAACACACCTACAAATTTTCAGAAAGATCGGCCTAGTACTTTCTAAGATATTCCATAAAGAAGAAACACCGTTATGGGCCGTTATAGCCGTTCGTAATGGCTATAACGGTTAAATAAAACATACGGCATCATCCGTGACCCATAATAAAAATATCTACAAATTTTCAGAAAGATCGGCCGAGTACTTTCTAAGATATTCCATAAAGAAGAAAAACCGTTATGGGCCGTTATAGTCGATCGTAACGGCTATAACGGTAAACTAAAACATCGGGCATCATCCGTGACCCATAATGAACACACCTACAAATTTTCAGAGAGATCGGCCTGGTACTTTCTGAGATATTCCATACAGAAGAAAAACCGTTAGGGCCCATTATAGCCGTTAGTAACGGATATAACGGTAAACTGAAACATCTGGCATCATCCGTGACCCATAATGAACACACCTACAAATTTTCAGAAAGATCGGCCCAGTAGTTTTGTGTGGAGCGAGTGGTTCTATAAGAACTGGGAGTACAAAAATACTGTAACAAGTCTTTTGAACAGAGTCTCCTTGGCCTAAAACGACATGATGCAACTTTTCACAAAGTAATATTGGATCTAAACGAAAGAGAAGAAAAATATACTGCACGTAAGTACAAGAAAAACTGCTCGGTCAGAAACTTTTTATATTCTCCAAATGAACTCAAACCATATTAGATCATCACGATGGTTGAAAATGCAACACGCTGATGTGCATACACACACGCTTACGCGATCGCGCGCGCGCGCACACACACACACACACACACACACACACACACACACACACACACACACACACACACACACACACACACACACGCACGCACGCACGCATGCACGCACCCACGCACGCACGCACGCACACACACACACACACACACACACACACACACACCACACACACACACAAGCCCGAGCACGCATGCCGTGCATACCCACGCTCGTACTCCACATACCCAAATATTCACGCGAGAGAGAGAGAGAGAGAGAGAGAGAGAGAGAGAGAGAGAGAGAGAGAGAGAGAGAGAGAGAGAGAGAGAGACGGACGGACAGACAGAGAGAGACAGAGGTGGAAGAGGGTAGAGGAAGGCATTTGATTTAA
>CM031596.1:114019958-114029958 GCA_018398815.1 Conus ventricosus
CGTCGCAGCAGCTGCCGTCCGGAAGTTTGCCGTCCTTGATGACGTAGGAGAGGAGGTGGATGCCCACACGGCGTTCCACCTTTGCTGTGCTCTGATGGCTGAATAGCCACAGCGCCGCCTGCACAGAAGGCGAGAAGAGAACAGGTGGAAACAGTAGCATCGGATGGACATGTCTCCCTCTCTTTCTGGGCGTTTGTGTCATAAACAGAGCCGTCTTTTCCAACTACCAGTAACAGCCATTCAGCTTCACTTCAATTCCTTCCATGTTGTTCCACGTTATAATCATCTTCTAGACAGATTTGTAAAGAAACACACACACACACACACACACACACACACACACACACACACACACACACACACACACACACACCATTTTCTAGAAATATATTGAAATTGCTGTAAAATCTTTCTTCCGTAAAATCTTAGATAAGACTGGCAAAAAATGGGGAAACTCAAAACTCGCATCAGGTTGGACATATCTGAATAAGATTTTCATGGAGTCTGCTGTCCAGTGTCTATGTTTCACATAATGCAAGTCCCAAGACCCTGTATAAGTTTGTGCGAATTTGGAAATGTCAGTAATCCGTCTGCGACTTCCATTCTTCTCACCAGGGAGGGGGTAGGGGGGAGGGGAGTTGACACAAGTTGAAGAATTTACTTCTGATCGGTGTGAGGGACAGACAATCTGCTCAACGTTTTTATTCCTGGCATTAAGTTTTTCAATTGCTTTATCGCCTCTAATGTCAACATAATCTGGACCATAAGTAAAAAAAAAATGGTTGTAACCATCAGAGTCTGGAAAGCAGTGTACAGGTCAAACAAATTCAGCAGTTGAAGCTCGGCCCCAGCGGAGGGTGTAATCCAGCCACATATTTCGCCTTGCCGGTTCTTGAGAGACAGGTGAGTCCCTTTGGGGTGCCTGCTTGGCTTAACGGTAGAGTACGAAGTTCGCTGTCAGACGTTTGCAAGTTCAAATCCCGCCTGCGCCCAGCATAGAAATTTAGACCTTTTCGCTTTTCACCTGAACCATGTGCTCGTTTGTTAGGGTCCGTGTGGTGTTAGCGGCTCCCAGTCCCCACGCCCCTGGAATGGTCATTCCCGTCTGCCTCATCACCTGAGGTAGGTGCGGACATTACATCTGACAAGAATGGTGAGTCCAGCAACCGTACATCCATAAAGCCCATCACTGTTGAGCCTTATTGACACCACATCAGAGTAAAAAGATTTCCTAGCAACTAATCTTTCTGTGGACTTTAGTGTTGACCCTTATTGATACCACATCAGAGAAAAAAATATTCCAGAAGAGTTACTATTGTTTCTGTGGACTTCTGAGTTAAGCCTTACTGATACCACATCACAGTAAACAGATTTCCAGGAGAGCGACTATTCTTTCTGTGGACTTCAGCCGTGTTGCTTTTATTTGGGCTAAGTAAACTGATTCTGTCTAAAATGAACGGGGACGACCCATACTGCAATACCCAGTGACCTGACCTGTTTGGTCCGGACCATCACCAACGGGCTGCCGTCTTTCTCCGTTCTGAGGCGTATAATGTGGCAGTCCAGGGGTTAGTTCACCCATCTAGCTGCCCCCCCCCCCCCCCCCCCCCACTCCACCATCCCCAAATCAGTCAGTCAATCAATCAATCAATCATTCCAACCAGTCAACAATGAAGAACTAAATCATTCAGTCGACGGCTCAGATAGTCAGACAGTCAGTCAAGTGTCGTTCGCTGGTTGGAACTACTCGTGGGGTCAGATTTTCTCCGGTGTGAAAAACTCTCTGTCCGTAAGGCGGCGGACGGAGGAGATGGTATTGTCTTTGATTATGCCATACGTCAGACATTGCGAACCATTCATTGCTTACTGCCACAGAGGCCATTAGCTTATGGGGCTCTACCCTTTAACTTGTTCAAATCAAACTGCCACAGAGGCCATTAGCTTATAGGGCTCTACCCTTTAACTTGTTCAAATCAAACTTCAGAATTGAACATTTGGAGCGTAACTTCAACTTTTTCCATGTTGCCCACAGACAAACAAATAAATGGTAATCCTCAAATCTTCCCTCCACTCAGACCTCCTTGGTTACATTAGATATCAAACCAGTCTACCAGGAACACGAAAAACTGCATTCAAATTATACCAGTCGATAAATGACAAGAGAAAAAGAAAAAGAAAAAAAACTAAGCGTCCATCCGCAGCATGTTCAAACCGATTCTTTAATCTTTTTGTCTTGTTTTGATTCTCTATGTTATTGACTTTTTACCTTTGCAAATGTCATGTTTTCACTCGCATACATATTTTTCTTTCTTGGTCTCTCTGTCACCTCGACTGCGTTAAATCTGATTAACTAATCAAGCTAAGGAAATGTGGTGAGAAGAGTGATTATGACCTAGGGACAAAGCCAATATTCATGGTGTGGATCATGTTTACAACTCTCCGCAAAAGCAACACATTTTCATGCACACTACAGCCCTCATATAGCCCCTTGCTGTCGGCTGGGCTATCAGCAACATATTCTGTCTCGTGGCCAGTAAAAACGTTCTTGTGATATCAACATTAACATTTTGTAGTCTCCATATCCTAGTCACAATGTACATTGGAACTGACCCATTCAGTTTGCACCTACACTTCTCCTGGCATAAATCACCACATTTATATTTGAAACTAAACACTCGAAAAAGTGTAAAAAGAATAAATCCTACCTCCCGACAGTATTCCTTTCTCTCATGTTACAGTCAACACACCGCTATTTTGCCTTAGTTTCTTTCTTTTAGAACGCCATCAAAGGACCCTGTGCCTTAGTTTCTTTCTTTTAGAACGCCATCAAAGGACCCGGTGCCGTAGTTTCTTTCTTTTAGAACGCCATCAAAGGACCCGGTGTCGTCGACTGGACAAACATTAAAATGACACTGAATACTCTCAAAACGTGTAGGGGTAAAGGCATTAGCAGATTTCTGCTCATAAAATGTTCTTTAAATTACAATGATGTACAAATAAGAGAAATAAAGAAAAACGTGTTCTGGGGATGAATTCTCCACTGCCACATTGTTATTTCTTTCTTTCTTTTTATACTGTGTTCATTGTAATTGTATACATACCTCCAGAAATGTACATGGATACTATGTAAGTGAGCACATATATGCGTGTGTTGTTTTTGTTTTTTGTATGTGTTTGTGTGTGTTGAAGTTTGTTGAAAACAATATCACGTTTATATCTATTGGATATATAACTGGACCAACGACGTGAATTCTCCTCCAGTTAGTTTACAATCATCTCATTACCTAGTCTTTGAGCAAGCCTGTTTAACATCCCATTTTTCCATTTTCCACAATTTTGTTTTGTTTCCCGTGCAAACATTCCCCTCCTGCTGCACTTACCAACAGAACAACCAAGTCCAACGATTTCATGACGGGAATACACATTCCGTATCTGCCGCTGCCCTCAAGTGCAGACCCGTGACAACAGACGGGACTAAACTCCACCGCTCGGTTTTGTCTTCAAGCCTGGAGAACCCAGCCAGTCTGGCCTCTTCTTGGCAACCACCTGAGAAGAACAGAAAGCGGAAAGTAGCCGACAGACCTAAATCATGGCACAGCTCCATATTGAAGCGAATTTCTCACAGCTCAAGTGGTGCGTCGAGGTAATCCCGGAGTGCGGGTGCTTGTGGGTATCTTGATTTGCGTCTTAGGATGGGGTAGGCCTTGTAGCGAACCAAACGATGAGTGGGGGAGGAGGGTGACGGGGTAGGGGAGGGGTTGTCAAGGGCAAGGTTCATTCCTTTGCATCAAGGGCTATGAAATGTATGTGTTGGCCTGTCTGTCTGTTGGACGTGCCGTCACTCAGGTGTGAGGCTGGGAGATCGCGTGATAAAGCTGTAATTGGGTTACTGGTGCTCCTCCGTCGTTGGCAAGAGCAGTCTTTGTGTCGTCATGCGGCGACTAGGTGGTCAGAGTTTAACCGCTAGAAGCGGATATTAGCTGTTTATTGTGACGTCGATTTACTGTATATAGCATTTGTATGCGTTTTTGCTGCTCTGAAATTTGTCGGGAATTTACGCTTGTTTGTTTGAGAAAGGCAGGGTCATGTTTTTCCCCCCAATAAACTATAGAAAATGCCTGATGAAATGAACATGTTTTAAGTTTTGTTTTCCTCAAACACAGCAATACTTAAACTGTCATCTTATGTTTGTTGCATATTGCGTTTATCTCTGTTTTGTCCCTCTCTGGGGATCTTTTTTTATGAAGCAGCTGCACTATACGAAGTAAATGCAATACAATGAAACTAAAACTGTATTCAGAGTGAAGTGCAATTATTGTGAACGGACTGTTAATATTATAATATTAACAGTTGTAAACTTGAAAACTCGAGAACGCACACAGCTAAAGAGTAATGCACAGCGTTGTCTTTAAGATGACTGGGAATTTCTTCACTGAAGTTTGAAAGCTACTCAACAATAACTTCAGTGGAAATTTTGTACTGATTTTCGTTAAAGGTTTTTTCCTTCTCCCCAAATCCGCACGACAGTGGGTTCCGTTCCTAGGAATGCTATCTTCCCACCATGTTTGGTGGTTCCGTTGGTTTAGTGTGATCTTTCTCGCAAACAAACAATGCAACTATCACTCGAGCAAACTCTCAGCCCCGTCGGCCCCCTCCCACTCCCACTCATACATACATGCGCGCGCATATACTCACCCCTCATCCGTCGTCATCAACAAACCCACGTCCCGCACCATCATCATCATCATCGCCGGCGTCATTGCTATCTTTACCCCCACTGCTACCACCACCACCATCATCATCATCATCATCGCCGGCGTCATTGCTATCTTTACCCCCACTGCTGCCACCACCACCATCATCATCATCATCATCATCGTGATCGTCATATCATAAACATCACCACCGCACCATATTCATCATCATCATCGTTGTCATCATCACCGCCATCATAACCACCACCACCACCATCATTATCATGGTCTCCGTTGTCTTTATTTACCAGAACGATCATTCCCCCCACCGCATCATCGCCATCACAACCAATACCATAGTCGTGATCATCACCATAATCATCGTCATCATCATCATCGTCATCGTTGTTGTTGTCTTCGTCGTCGTCATTGTCATCATCACCAACAACCAGCCAGGTACACCACCACAACTGCCCAAACCCCCGTCTTCCCAGCAGTACAAATATACGAGGTGAACAACGCGGACAGGCCCAGTAATCAACGCCTGTTGAAGTGGACACCCCTTGACTCGGACCTCTCTCTCTTTCTCCCCATCAAAGGCGACGATCGCTTTTAACTGGAGGAGGCCCAAGGTCGGCACAGACACCCAGTTCGACAGACCAATAACGCCAGCCGGTATGAAATGGATCGGCTGGTAAGAGCAGATGTCGCAGTGAAGGAGGGAAGCGGCCAGAAAGACCGCTTTGATCAACGACAGAATGATGGGGCCACCACTGACCACCCAAGATAAGAGCGGAGGGGGCGGGAGAGGGGGGGGGGGGGGGTTCCAAAAGCAGGCGGACCCCTGTTCTCGCTGTTTCTGTGTCTGTATCTCTGTCTGTTTGACGCCCTCTCCACTGCTGTCTCTGTCTGCTCTGTCCCTGTCCTACTGTCAGTCAGTCTCTGGCCAGGGGCGGATTTTCTTTCTTCTTCTTCTTGCTTCTCTTTTTTTTAATTTTTTGGGGTGGTGGTGGTAGTGGTGGTGGTGGTAGTGGTTCTGGAGATTCCGGAATGTCCCTGCCCCTGTCCCTGTCACCCGTACCCCTCATCCCCCCTTTCCCAAAAATGACAAAAGGAAAAAGGGAAAAGGATGTACAAATGCGTGATAAAGATTTACTGATCCACCAACAAAGGCCTCCAAAGCACCTCATCCATTTCTTTGCTACGGTGAAAGACACACACACACACACACACACACACATACCCTCCTCCCCCCCCCCCCCCTCCCCTCCACGTGAAAAATCCACCTGAAGCACGCGGTTCCTATGTAGACCTATGTGCACGTATTCACAAACCACAGAGTACATATATCCATAACCAGTTCTTACATGACCACCAATCATTTTGTCCACCCCCCCCCCCCCCCAAAGCAAACAAACAAACAAAAATCCACTGTCTTTCATGTGCCATTTTGATAGGTATAGTTCTATTACGTCTGTCTTGTCCTGTGACAGCTTGGTTTTAAGGAACACAGCCAACCAAAATCTGGGGGTGGTGATCGGTTGGAAGGAAAGGGTGATGGGGAGGTAAGAGAAAGGGGCGAAATACAGTGGAAAAGGTATGGCGACATTTTTTTTTCTGTGTTATTTCATCATAATTATCCATTTTTTCCCACCGATGTCAGAAGACATATGCCTGTCTGAGCCTCAGATACTAGAAGAGCGTGTATGAATAAAATATTGTAACATTAAATACATGCATAAATGCCCAAAATAACCACGAAATAAAATGAAATAGGTAGATAAAACAACATTGTTTTCCGGTATGTCACAGGTATAAATATAGACGAAAGGCCAACCATGAATTCAACCTGTCCTTCCTCACTCGCCCCCCCCCCCCCCCCCCCACCCCTTCTCTCCCTGCTGTTCCCCTTGGCTTCGTTCTCTTCCTTTCACTTATCAGCATCAAACAAATTTTGCTTTGTCTCTTCCTTCTAAAAGCAACAAAGAATTGGATTTTAAAAATCAACATTGCCAGACATCCATTCACAACTATCTTTATTTGCAACAACAACAAAAAATCTTTAAATGGCTCGCTCATGGATTTCTGTTCCAAAATGAAGCCGACTGGGAAACAGAATTGACCTTACTTTTGTTATAAACCTGAGGCACGTTCTTAAACACATTTTACTTTGTAAGCGAATGCAAGAATAAACTTATGTCTGGATTTCTCTGTCTGTATATACGCTCTATATACAGCGCTGTTCATCAGCCTCTCTTGTGGGGGTGGGGGTGGGGTGGGGGTGGGGGGTGGGGGGGGGTGGTGGTGTCTGAATGTATGTGTGTATGCAAATCTGCGCACCTACATCGTCGATCAGTTTGGAATTAGTCGAAGAGATTTAAACTGACAGAATGCGTTAGTCATCACACATCCCACTGAATGAGAGAAAAAAAAAGAAGAAAGAAAAATATCGGAATACAGAAGCGAACAGAGAAAGAATCAAAAGCAAACCAAAAAAAAAAAATAGGAAAGGAAAAAAGAAAAGTATGAAAAGCATACTAGATACCACTGATTTATAGTGCCATTTGGGACGATGCCAAAGTTTTGACCCTAAAACTACGAGAATCGTAACAACAGACAATGCTAAGTGTAACCAAACAGCCGTTAACACTGGGCTAAAATACCCCACAAGTGATAGAATACCGCATAAGTGGTCACCAAAGTCCGACAAGCCTTTGATCGTGGTGCAAGCTTCTGTTTACACTGGGTATGAGTGGGCTACAGAGAGAGAGAGAGAGAGAGAGAGAGAGAGAGAGATCCCCATGCTACACTGACTACCATCTGAGGAGCTTTGTGTGGTGCATTGCTGTTTGTTGTGTATGATGTGTGAAGAAGACATATTCGTCTAAATTAGCCCTGTTTGTGTCATTCCGTGTATTCAGTAAGTGTTACTTTGAACACTGCTGTGTGTGTTTATTTGCATTTTGGTCAAGAATATTCAAGACTCAAGAACCGGGAAACGTATTACATCATCGCACAAAGGGTAAAAAGGGTCAAAAAGATAAACAAATACAGAAAGAGAAATGTACTTACAGATTTCAACTATTCCAGCACCTGCATGAAATTCACAGCCGATTTAAATCTCAAGCCCAATTTTGCATTTTCTCATGCTCCCTGACCTCCATGGTCTCTTCAATCCCTTCTTCCACTCCCTCCTCCCTTCTTGATGAATGCACTCCTGTCAGTCACAACTACCAATGCATGTACATGCAAATAAACAGTATGTCTCGGCACACGTTTATACTTGGCTCTTCGCATCCTTTCTATCACCCATCCTAACCAACTTACACCAAACCCATTGTAGTTGTTTTGTGTTTGCATTTGTTTATTTGTTTTTGCACGTTCAGGTGCCGATCAAATGGAAAATCGATGAATTTGTAATTCTATCTGAGAAATGAGAGCAGTGTAACAAGTTATTTGACCATAAAACATTCAACATTATTGTTAAATGATCTGAAATTATATAACATTAATTTTGTAGACATATATTATTTATTTGTATGATAATCATTTATGTATCAGTTCCGTTTATAATAGCTTTATTTTCACATCATGATCTGTTTATGAGTAGGACGCACTATTGCATTCCTACAATTAGTTCATTTGTTGCTGATTGTGTATTTAAATCTTAATTATCATAGTATGCAAATATTACGTTAAATAATTTGTGTACACAAACAGCATCACGCTATTCATATATCCAGCAGAAGAATGTCCCATTTCTCTATAATCCAACTTAATACGCTAACTGCCTGCACTCAAAAGGGCATTCACGATTACGTGTTGTTTCTAGGGCATTCACGATTACGTGTTGTTGCTCTTTCTTGCACAACTGCCTCAAATTAAAGAGGTATTCAAAAGCAACAGATCGGGTGTTTTACATGAAGTAACTGATTAAAAATGGCTATTAGACATTTAATTGTCCATTTGTTAACCAAATATATACCTCGGAGAACCTTAACCAAATACTGAGGTATAAACCAGCACACACAGTTGTTTACTATTCGCCTTTGTTAATTCTGCAATAGAATGAGTTTCCGGAGGATGCAAAATAAGAACAATGTCTTTCTTCACGCATGACAACGGCTGGGCTTTTATCAGCATTTAGCGCCAGTTCTAGATATTCAGAGCAACTGTATACAGCTCTAATCTGACTCTGTTGTCCCGCTGGTTTGACTTTAGGACTTTTTTACGGTCATCAAAGAATTAAACAAATAAATCAGTTTTTCTTTGCTAGGAATAGACCGGCGTCATTTCAGCCATTGTTGAATACGTCTATGTTTAATTCACTCACTGGTAAAGAACAAAAATATAATTTGGGTGGCAATTTCTCCTTGCCTAAAACTGCGAATGATACTACTTCCATCGCCTGAGTAGACAGACTGTCTCTTAGTTTGGATCAAGGACAGTGAGTAGACAGACTGTCTCTTAGTTTGGATCAAGGACAGTGAGTAGACAGACTGTCTCTTAGTTTGGATCAAGGACAGTGAGTAGACAGACTGTCTCTTAGTTTGGATCAAGGACAGTGAGTAGACAGACTGTCTCTTAGTTTGGATCAAGGACAGTGCAACTCTACAACTCTTCGTGGCGAAGGGGCAAGCAAGCCACACTGTCGCTGAGCATCCTGTGTGTTTCTGACAGCAGCCAGCGTTTGGTTAGCGTGCGTACGCTCCTGTTTAATTTTAACATACCTGGAGTTGCCATTTCTTGTTGCACGGCTCAGATGGATACAAACAAAAAAAAACCCTTTCTTTCCGGAAAATACCAAACGAAAGGAAGAAATGATGAATGGATTGAAAAAACTAGTACAGAAGATTTGCAGAATTATATGTTGTCTGCTACTGAAGCCTCAATTGTCATCAGCCAATTGGAATACTCTTTATAATGACAAATCGCAACGCAGCTTCGTACAGCTGCGGGATGACTCTTTTACGTCTGCTACGGCGATGTTCAATGTATAGATTTGAATTTAACAGATCAGTCATACACATGACCTGGTCAACCCAGAGAGAGCAACGATTTGTCCGGAACGTGTCACACATAAATTTTGTGCTTTGTGACTTTATTTGTATTTTGGCTGATTTTCAGCCGTGCTACAGTCTGTTTCACTCTTGTTATAAGTTTATGTACCATTGCTAGTGGTATCACACACACACACACACACGCACACTGGAAAGAACAACATCTACAGTTGTTTCTTCAGCAGGTCTACGTTGAAAACAACGTTTTTTTTTAATTCTTCATTTGCAAGTCTTCGACTCGGCTCG
>CM031596.1:114047458-114057458 GCA_018398815.1 Conus ventricosus
AGAGGATACTGTTTCCTGTACTGCGCTCCAACGATGTGACAAAGAGGAAACTGTTTCCTGTACTGCTCTTTCCTTTGGCGTTGTTTGTCACATTCTTCTAGGATTTCACCAACCCCAAGTTTCCTTGTGCAGGCGGCTTGTTGGTTTAGGTAAAGAAGTAAAATGGGGAAGAGGGGGGGGGTGGTGGTGGTCACGGATGTATCTCCATTATGTTTACTAAGGCGCACTTGACAAACTGATAATAATTTCTTGAAAACAGGTCATTGTTGGTGTTCTTAGTTTAAACACAAACAGACAAACAAAAAACCGCTGCCCGTTATCTGTTCAATGCATGCGTCCCGCGGAGAAGACGGTGGCATCTGACCATGCATGCCTTTCTCTCCATGCAACGTGGCTATGCGACATGACAGCGAGGCCCGCGGAGAAGACGGTGGCGTCTGACCATGCATGCCTTTCTCTCCATGCAACGTGGCTATGCGACATGACAGCGAGGCTAGTTTGAATTCTCTGAATAACGCGGACTGTGCTGTATGCATGTGGTATTAAAGCAAATCGGTGAATCCTGACGCTTTACGCAACCTTTCATTAAATGCAGAAATGTGTCCCAAAAAAGAATGGATTCAGTTTGCACAACACGTGCTGGTGTAACATGAACTCCTCCATCAGAACCCCAAATTTGTTGACAATCTGAACGTTGACACATGATGTACACATAGTGTACACGTAGCGACATACTCTTAGCACCTTTATCCGTATGACCTGCTGGAGGTTTCGCTCTACTTGCCATGAAATGACCTTACTCAGCATTACTTTCAAAGTATACGACAGACAAAGAAAGAAACAAAAGTTGACTGCAGGATTCGTGGTAAAATGAAAAAAATAATACAGTTTATAAAAACCTTTTGGTGGTAGTAGAATCCGTTGGAGAGGAAACTGACGTTTCAAGCCATAGGCCCGTTGTCAAAATGAAAAGAAGAGGACAGTGTAGACAGGAAAGTCCATGTGAGAATTGGGTGAGAACATCTCATTTAATGATTAAGTTGGACCAAAATAAAGTCACTAATCAATGTTCAGGTGTATTGAGCACACACAGACACACACCACAGTTCACACAAAGACACAAACACACACATGCGCACGCACCCTGCACCCCCCTCCCCCCCCCCCCCCCCACACACACACACACAGCCCCCATAAAACACACAACACCACACACACACACACACACACACACACACAACACCCCACCCACCCACACACACGTTGAGGAGCATCTAACATACTCACGCACATATGCAGTTTTGTCTGTCCTGAAGATGACTGTTCTGAATGAGCATTTAATGTATTGTTTTATGTAATAGATATAGGTCTTGTTTGTTTGTTGTGAGTTTTGTGCCATAACGCAAGTGACTTCTCTATAGTTTGATCCGTGGTCGTACCCTTGAAAGGGCCCCTTTAGGACTGTAACAGAACTGGAAATGAGATGTGCAGCCAAGACTCAGCAGGTGTAACGTATATGGAATAGGCTGCATGCTGCATCGCCTTCTTGATGAAATGAGAGCTGACAACCTGAGATGCTTCTGCTCTTGTTTCCTTGTTCAAAGTTTCTGATGCGCTACGATTTATGGTGTGTTTGTCAAAACTTGGGATACAAAGATAGGATAAATACCCTTCATTTTGTTTGACAAAACTTGGGATACAAAGATAGGATAAATACCCTTCATTTTGTTTGACAAAACTTGGGATACAAAGATAGGATAAATACCCTTCATTTTGTTTGTCAAAACTTGGGATACAAAGATAGGATAAATACCCTTCATTTTGTTTGTCAAAACTTGGGATACAAAGATAGGATAAATACCCTTCATTTTGTTTGACAAAACTTGGGATACAAAGATAGGATAAATACCCTTCATTTTGTTTGACAAAACTTGGGATGCAAACATAGGATAAATACCTTTCTTTCTTTTTTCTAGTGTATTCCGTTCTACTCAATGTTCGATCGACTGTTGTACGATTTATAAACATGGTCTTCGGAAACTGATCCAATTTCGATCGTTTCCACTTTGATCTTCCTCCAGTTCATGCAGTCTGTTCACACACAGGACAGCCCTGTCCCCACAGTGACAAAGGAACAATGGCAACATGACCTCGATCTTTCCCTCCTATTGAAGGAGTAAAAACACCCAGCATCCATCATTGTTTGTGTTTGCTCTTCACGACAATGTGATACACATGATATTGCTTTCTTTGCGTTTCTTTCCATTTGTTTTAGTCGTCACATAATTCGACCACTTCACCAATCCTTTGTTAGTTCCTATGCAGAGGTCGCTCAGACGAGGGGGGGGGGGGGGGGGGGAGAAGAAGGAGGAGGGGGAGGGGGGGAAGGTTCCTTGTTTTCAGGTCAATTTGAGAAACGAACTATAATCATTGAAAAGAGGCTTTCATCGCATTTTAATGAGTTTTTAAAAACTGCTTTCTATAACTATTCAAACGGAAAAGCAGTGACGTCATCCTATGGATGTCTTTCTTTCTGAGCAAGGGGACAACAAGAATCGAAAGCGACGCAAATGAGCATTCTATGACAACTTAAGGTCGCGCTGTATGCGACAGTAAGACCTAATATCAATTAAGGGTATTGATAGCTTTTGCGCAAGTTTTCAACAGACACGGACATATATCAAAGATGGATTCAATGTGTGCACATGTGCTGGCCTAACCGCCAATCCTCCACAAGAACCTCAAAGGTCTTTACCACATGAATGTTGATACGTCGTGTGACATTATAGTGAGAGGTTCATCCACATTTTAGTGAGAGGTTCATCCACATTATAGTGAGAGGTTCATCCACATTATAGTGAGAGGTTCATCCACATTATAGTGAGAGGTTCATCCATATGATGTGCGCATGATTTTCCCAGCATCAGATGAAATTAAATTACTGGGCGTGAGTTAACAATATAAAACAGACGTTTACTAGCATCTCAGACACTTACGCACACAGCTTAGTTTTCATCCATCTTCGGGATGACACTAGTGTGAATTATCTTATCATCAGCTGCGGTTTAAACAATGTTTTATTTTGCTAAAATTTGTTTTGTTTGTTTGTTCGTTTTTGCCACAACAGAAGTGACTTCTCTTTGTCTTTTCTCCTGCGTCGTCACAACCCTGGAAAGGCCTCATGAGCTCGATTGGTTTACAATGACATTGAAAATGAGATCGGAGTCAAAGGTCAGCAGGCGTATATGGACTTGTCCGCACGCTGTGACGCCTCCTAGATGACCCCAGAAGTGAAGCAGGACAGAGCAGCGCATGCTGGTCTAAGCGGAGTTTTCTCATGATCTACGCTTCACGCATTGTTTGTCAACACTGTGCAAACGAACATCAAACAAGACTTTTATTTGTTTCTCGTGTGTGTTCTCTATTGCTTGTGCTGTGCGTTTGGTGTTAGATCACTGATACTGCGATTTACATACTCCCATGAGAAACTGAACGAGTTGCGATTAGATCTATTTACCATTTTATCTTAATCATCTTTGTACAGTATATTTTATCTTAATCATCTTTGTACAGTATATTTTATCTTAATCATCTTTGTACAGTATATTTTATCTTAATCATCTTTGTACAGTATATTTTATCTTAATCATCTTTGTACAATATATTTTATCTGAATCATCTTTGTGCAGTATATTTTATCTTAATCATCTTTGTACAGTATATTCACGCACTTAAAGGCCCGTGTCCACACTTCAAAAAAGCAAAGCAATTGGAATAAGACCTCAACATTTTTATTGTGCAGAAGCAGCAAAAAGCAGTGTTTTTATTTCTGTAATGTTTGCTTTTGCTATGGGTAATGAAGGTATGCTGGTTACCTTTTTAATTTTTTTAAACTTTTTTTAAATTTCAGTAAGCTATTATCTTTCTTACATATAGTTTTCCGATTGTTTTTCTTTGAATGCTACTTTTTTCATTTCATATGAATGCCTTCACTGAAATATGTAATCATGTAACCACTGGTAACTGAAGATCACGGTCGACATGGCCTACGAACGCATCACAAAAGAAGTCCACACACACGAGAAAGAAAAAGAAAAAAAAATGCATTGTTCTCGTTTGCAGCTGTAAACAAATAAAACACACACACACACACACACACACACACACACACACACACACACACACACACACGGTGGAGGAGGCATGCCAGGGGGATAGTGGGAGCGAGGGAGCTGGATGAAAGAGCAACACGGGATCGAGTCTGTGGTAAGACCCATGAGGGAGAAGGAGAGAGAACAGGTGTGTTTACAGTGAAGTGTATGTGGGCACACGTGAGGAGCGTGCTTGCAATGGCTGAGCACGTGAGAACGTGACTGCCCATCGTCACGACTTGCGCGCCATCTTCTGCTCATGGCGGATGTTGATCTTTCCAGGTGACATCATGGTGTTCCATGCCCCCAGCCCCTCTTCCAGGCAGCAGTCCTGGCGGGTTGTCCACCCGTCACTCCACCTGCTGGTCCTTGGTCTGGTGCTGGAGCTTCAGGTGCCCGGGGTGGTGGGTCACGGGCGACTCCTGGAGCCCCCGTCCAGGTCCAGCATGTGGAGACAGGGCTTCAACAACCCGCCCAACTACGACGACAACCAGCTCTTCTGTGGAGGATTCAGCGTCAGTGGGGGGAGACCTGGGGGGTGGGGGTGGGGGAGGGTGGAGGGTGCATGAGGGGGGGTTCCTGTCCAGCTCTTCTGTGGAGGATTCAGCGTCAGTGGGTGGAGACCTGGGGGGTGGGGGTGGGGGAGGGTGGAGGGTGGATGAGGGGGGTTCCTGTCCAGCTCTTCTGTGGAGGATTCAGCGTCAGTGGGTGGAGACCTGGGGGGGGGGGGGGGGCAGGGTGGAGGGTGGATGAGGGGGGTTCCTGTCCAGTCCGCTTCAGACTTACAGCTTGGAAATGTTTTGTTTGTTTGTTTAACACGTGACGGTTTGTACACGATTGAACAAAAAATCTTTCTTAAAAGATGTGAGTAATACACCTGCCAAACATGAACAAAATTTAATCAATCAAAAAAAAAAACAAACACGACGCGTTTCGACCTCTCAGGTCTTCGTCAGGCAAGATAAACAACACTCAGGGCAATGGGAACGCTCATCTTGCGCCGAATTTGAAGAGATAAGTGGTTGCTCGTTCTTCATTTTCGTTGTCCTGAGTGTTGTTTAGTCTTGCCTGAGGAAGACCTAAGAGGTCGAAACGCGTCGTGTGTTGTCTTATGATTCATTCGCTCATGCTTGGCATATGTGTTACTTCAACTTTTTAAAGATTTGTTTAGATTCCGTTTGAAGTCGCCTCACTTAGCAACTAAAAATATGTTTGACATGAAACAAAGAAGTAATACAATGCTATACCATCTTGAAAATGATAAACGAATAGCTAAGTAAGAAGAAACAAAGGGATGTTAAGTATCAATGGGCTTAAAGCATACGTATGAAACTCACGAGTGGTAGAGCAAGTGACTTGGGGAGAAAAGAACATTGATTTATAGTAAGAAACGGTGTTCGGTATTCTGCAAGGGAAGTAATCTGGGTCAGAGTTTGCATTAGGCGAGAGTGACCCCGCCGTTTTCATAGGACAGATATCGCTGGTGGACATGTTCAAAGGAATGCTGTCCCATCAGTCAGCCTAGCAGTTCAATCAGAAAGAGAGAGAGAGAGAGAGAGAGAGAGAGAGAGAGAGAGAGAGAGAGAGAGAGAGAATGTCAGAACATGCATGTGAAACTGTGTACCTGTAACGCAGACACTCGATATCCCGATGGTTACCGTGGCGAGCACTTCAAATAAAACATTTAACTCTCTAGATGTTTAAAAAAAACTGTGTAAAATTAACTCTGTAACAGAAACTAAACCCCCCCCCCCCCATCTCTCTCTCTCTCTCTCTCTCTCTCTCTCTCTCTCTCTCCCTCTCTCTCTCTCTCTCTCTCTCTCTCTCCAGTAGCTTGACTTACCTTATTATCACTCCAACCCCTCCCTTCATCTCGTCATCCCTATTCTTCCCGCTGCTCGTTCGGTCATTACCACTGCCTCCCCGCCCCCCGCCCCCGCCCCCCGCCCCCCTCCCCCTCATACTCCTGTCCCCTTTCTTATGATCTTTCCCCTCCTCCTTCCTTGCCAGTCCTGCCCTCATTCGACTCTTACCAAACCTCCATCCCGCCATCCTGGCTGTCGTAGTTCCCCCACACAATTGCTTCTTCACCGTAATAGTGGACTTTGGTAGTTTCCCCACACCATTGCTTCTTCACCGTAATAGTGGACTTTGGTAGTTTCCCCACACCATCGCGTCTTCACTATGATAGTGGACTTTGGTAGTTTCCCCACACCATTACTTGTTCACTATGATAGTGGACTTTGGTAGTTTCCCCACACCATTGCTTGTTCACTATGATAGTGGACTTTGGTAGTTTCCCCACACCATTGCTTCTTCACCGTAATAGTGGACTTTGGTAGTTTCCCCACACCATTGCTTCTTCACCGTAATAGTGGACTTTGGTAGATTCCCCACACCATCGCATCTTCACTATGATAATGGACTTTGGTAGTTTCCCCACACCATTACTTGTTCACTATGATAGTGGACTTTGGTAGTTTCCCCACACCATTGCTTCTTCACTATGATAGCGGACTTTGGTACTTTCCCCACACCATTGCTTGTTCACTATGATAGTGGACTTTGGTAGTTTCCAACACCATCGCGTCTTCACTATGATAGTGGAATTTGGTAGTTTCCCCACACCATTGCTTCTTCACTATGATAGTGGACTTTGGTCGTTTCCCACACCATTGCTTGTTCACTATGATAGTGGACTTTGGTAGTTTCCCCACACCATTGCTTCTTCACTATGATAGTGGACTTTGGTCGCTTCCCCACACCATCGCGTCTTCACTATGATAGTGGACTTTGGTAGTTTCCCACACCATTACTTGTTCACTATGATAGTGGACTTTGGTAGTTTCCCCACACCATTGCTTCTTCACTATGATAGTGGACTTTGGTGATTTCCCCACACCATTGCTTGTTCACTATGATAGTGGACTTTGGTAGTTTCCCCACACCATTGCTTCTTCACTATGATAGTGGACTTTGGTAGTTTCCCCACACCATTACTTGTTCACTATGATAGTGGACTTTGGTAGTTTCCCCACACCATTGCTTCTTCACTATGATAGTGGACTTTGGTACTTTCCCCCACACCATTGCTTGTTCACTATGATAGTGGACTTTGGTAGTTTTCCCACACCATTGCTTCTTCACTATGATAGTGGACTTTGGTACTTTCCCACACCATTGCGTCTTCATTATGATAGTGGACTTTGGTCGTTTCCCCACACCATTGCTTCTTGACTGTGATAGTGGACTTTGGTAGTTTCGTACGTCTTTGCTACTTCTCTGTAAAACTGGGCTTTTCTGGTTTCCTACGCCATCGCTTTTTAGATGCTGAACTTTGGTAGTTTGCTACGCCATTTTACTTTACTATGATACTGGACTTTGGGAGTTTTCAACCCCACTCCTTCTTAACCATGATACTCGACTTGGTGAGTTTCCTACGCAATTACTTTTCATAATAAAACGTTCGTAGTTTCCAACTTCGCTTCTTCACTATCTTAATGGATTTTCGTCGTTTCCTACGCAATTGCTTCTTTGTAATGACACTGGAGGTTTGTCGTTTCCTACGCAATTGATTCTTTATGATGATATTGCACACTTTGGTAGCTTCCTACGCCTTTGTTTCTTCACTGTGACACCAGGCTTTGGTAGCTTCCTACGCTCCTTCACTGTGATACCAGACTTTGGTAGTTTCCGACGCCATTGCTCCTCCACTGTGACACAGCTTTGGTAGTTTCCTACGTCATTGCTCCTTCACTGTGACACCAGACTTTGGTAGTTTCCTACGTCATTGCTCCTTCACTGTGTCATCAGACTTTGGTAGTTTCCTACGTCATTGCTCCTTCACCATGATCTGAGGGACCCACTACACTGGACTGACCACTGCCCCTTTGTCCGCCTTGCAGCTGCAGTGGGAGCAGAACGGAGGCAGGTGTGGTGTGTGTGGTGACCCTGGGCGGGACCACGGGACAATGAGCCCGGGGGCAAGTACGCTAACGGCATCATCACACGGGACTACCGCCAGGGCCAGGTCATTGACGTGCACGTGCAGCTCACCGCCAACCACAAGGTGTGGACTCTGATGTGTTGGTGATGAATGGTGGTTATGGCTGTCATGGGACAGCGTGGGAAGGATGGTGTGTTGGTGATGAATGGTGGTTATGGCTGTCATGGGACAGCGTGGGAAGGATGGTGTGTTGGTGATGAATGGTGGTTATTGCTGTCATGGGACAGCGTGGGAAGGATGGTGTGTTGGTGATGAATGGTGGTTATGGCTGTCATGGGACAGTGTGGGAAGGATGGTGTGTTGGTGATGAATGGTGGTTATGGCTGTCATGGGACAGCGTGGGAAGGATGGTGTGTTGGTGATGAATGGTGGTTATGGCTGTCATGGGACAGCGTGGGAAGGATGGTGTGTTGGTGTATGTGGAGGAGAAAACGGATGGAGAGATATAGTGGCATGTGTGTGTGTGTGTGTGTGTGTGTGTGTGTGTGTGTGTGTGTGTGTGTGTGTGTGTGTGTGTGTGTATGAGTGTGTGTGTGTATATATATATGTGGGGGGGGGGGGGGGAGGGGAGAGGGGGCATGCGCACGCCTGTGTGTACATGATGTGGTGTACGCGCTTATGTGTGTTCTCTCTCTCGCTCTCTCTCTCTCCCTCCCTCACACACACACACACACACACACACACACACACACACACACACACACACGCACGCACGCACGCACGCACGCACGCACGCACGCACGCACACACGCGCACGCGCGCACACACACACTCTCACACACACACACACACACACACACACACACACACACACACACACACACACACACACACACACACACACACACGCACGCAAGCACACACACACACACACACACACACACACACACACACACACACACACACACACACACACACACACACACACACACACGAAAAAGGACGATATCTATTGGAAATTTTAATTTCATTGTGTGTGTGTGTGTGTGTGTGTGTGTGTGTGTGTGTGTGTGTGTGTGTGTGTGTGTGTGCGCGCGCGTGCGCGTGTGCGTGCGTGACAGGTAGATCGATTCTCAGATGACTTTCCATCTTTTAATGTCTTCGAATTAGTTTTTTTGTGTTTGTTTTTGTTTTCATGGTTATTCAATATTTCTAAGACGAATCCCAATAATACCATTGTTATTCTTTCGCGAATTTTTTCTTTAACAACAGCCATCAGTAATTCTATGGACAACCGTCTCTTTAACAATAGCCATCAGTTCTTCTATGGTCAACCGTCTGGCCTATTCTTCGTTTATCTTTTAAAAGGTTTATCAAAGCAGACAGTCACTAATATCTTTTCCTGGAACATTTTTTCTCTGTGTACATGTCTGCTTCCCCTCCATTACCCAACCACAATGGAATCTTCCCACTGTTTAAGACCTGGTGTTCTGGACCCCCCCCCCCCCCCCGCCCCCGCTTTGTCTGTACTAGATTTACGATTAAATGTTGAGGGTCAATGTCCCATAGGCTGTAGGGGGACAAAGAACGTGTTTTAGATTCAGGGCACGGCATTAGGAAAGACGGGGCCCATCTTTTTCTTTCCCTCGCTGTAATCTTTGCTGGACTGAATCAGGTGCCCGTCCACTCTTTGGTGAACCACAAGGATTTTCAAGCTGTGAAAAACAGGAACCTATGAATGGTTGGAACTCACAGCTATGTCTTCTACAGCCTGACACTTTCATCATTCGACTACCAGCTCCTCTATACTAGATTGACCTCTCCCCCTCCTCCCCCCCTCCCCCCCCCCCCCGATTAATCTTCCGATCAAGACGGTTTTTCTTTGCATACAGCAGAGTGATCA
>CM031596.1:114062458-114077458 GCA_018398815.1 Conus ventricosus
ACGTTTTCAATATGCGTTTTGTGTTCTTCAGCATTAGCTGGTACGTGCACGAGGCGAATGCTGAACACCAGTTAGACATAATTGGTTATTTTGTCAGGGAATAGCTCTTCATGTGATTTCTTCTTGTCTAATTAGGAACCAGGGCCCAAACAGCGCCACAGCTATCGCTACAGAACGTTTCGGACGTTCGTGGCAAACATTCTTTTGCCCAGCCTGGGATAGAGCGCCAAACCCTGTCGCAGAACGCTGTGTGTGGGAATTGCAGGAAATAAATGTAAGGGATGTGTAGCAGACATTAAAGAGGGAGATTTTCCATATCATACATGCCAGTCCGAAAGCATCAACCTACAACCCCTCCCCTTTCCCCCCTCTCTCCCCGTCTATCATCCCGTGAACAATGTAGCAAGGGAGACAAACATGGCAGATATTATCAGAAGAAACGCGTAGTTATCTCCCCTGAATTTGAGTGAGTTTACCCTGTGGAATGTGAGTTACCCACTACACGTTCTGTATTAGTGTTGTTATAGCTCTACCGCCCACACACAGTAATTTCAAGGCTGCCATTCTTTGGACTTTAATCATGACTGTATTGCGCGTGCCCGCACCACACTTACACCACACACACACACACACACACACACACACAAAACACACACACACACACACACACACACGCACACACACACACACACACACACACATACAGACACACACACAAGGGCACGCGCGCGCGCGCGCACGCACACACACACACACACACACACACACACACACACACACACACACACACACACACACACACAAGCATACACACACACACACGCGCGCGGGGGTGGAGGGGAGGGTGGGGAGGATGATGTGGAAAAAACGAACGAAGGAGACAAAGGCTTGAGGTGAGAAAGGGCAGGGGGGGGGGGGGGGGGGGCGGGGGAGAGTGGAGGGGTGGTTAGAAAGGTCAGAGTAGAACAGACTGGGGAATGTTGAAGTTATGTTGTATCTGTTTCTGTTGTGTACCTGTAGAGCTAGCGGGCCCCTTCATTTTCCATCCCCCCTCTGTCTCTGTCTCTGTCTCTGTCTCTCTCTCTCCTCTCTCTCTCTCCTCTCTCACACACACACACACACACACACACACACACACACACACACACACACACACACACAAACACACACACACACGCACACAATGCACACACGAACACACACACACACACACACACACACACGCACGCACGCACGCACGCACATTGTGTGTGTGTGTGTGTGAACAAGAACAATAGAACAAGAACAAGAACAATTCTTTATTGCCGTCACCTTTGAAAGATATTTGGCACAAAACAACAACGACTACAACAAAAAAGAGAGAGAAAAAAAAGTTCTTCGATTATCAATTTCGCCTGGCTTTGAATGCCTCAAAAACAAAGCTGGCTAATATCTGTTGGTGTTCCCTGGAGTTTAATAGAGCACTTGGTTTGAAGTCACTGGCACAAAATATTCTTCTTCCTGGGTCATCCGTTAGATCTTGCATCTGTTCTACTTGTATCTTTAGTTTTGTTCTTAAGTCATAAAATATTCTACAATTATCTAAAAAATGAAATTCGTCTTCTATTTCATTACATGCTATACAAAATCTTTGATTTCGTGGAATACCTGCATAGCGACCTTTCTCAACATTTAAGTCATGCGAGCTAACACGCAATTTACATAGCGCTTGTTTTTTCGTACTGTCCATATCAGTCAACAAGTAATATTCAATATGATATTCAGATGATTTGATGACATTGTAAAACTCTAAACGGCTGTATTTTGTCTTTTCCTTTGCCCAAAATTCAATATACCTGGCTTTCAATTGTTGTTGTATAGTGAATTTCAGTCTATGCTTACTCAGTGTTGACTGGTTCAACCAAACATGGTTTAATCCTAAACTGTAAAGAATGTTTTTGATAAACAAGAGCCATGGATATTGCATTCCCTTGTCTTTATTCATCATGTCGTTGTATACCCTTTTTAAATATGTTTCTTCCGACTTATCTAAAATATGCAGCCAAAAGCCAATGGTTCGACAAGCTATGTGAATCCCAATTGGAAATCTTCCTAGTTCACTTAGAGTCGTTAAATTAATTGCTTTTGAGTGTAAACCAAGAAGACGTTTACAGAATTTCACATTTAAGTTTTCATGTGGGTGTTTTGAAGAAATACTATTTCGAAAAAAATCAGATATGTCAAATGAGTCCATGTTAGACATTGTACTTTTCTCAGACCATGGCAACCAAACTTCTGCTCCATATGTTGCTATAGGAGTAACCAAAGTATCGAAAAGTTGTAATATTGTATCAAAACGAATGTTGGTTCCTCTGATTAATCGATATAATGAATGTGAAGCTTTACTTGCTTGCTTGGCAAGTTGAGTTTTTGCCATAATAAAGGAGCCGTCAGAATGCAAAGTTATTCCCAGATATTTGTACTGATCAGTTGTCTGAATTATCTCAGTACCAAATTTAAATAAGATGGGAACTTTGGGTTTTTTATGTGTAAATATCAATACCTTTGTCTTTTGTACATTAATTTTCATACCCCAAGTTAAACAATATTTATTCAATCTGTCAAGCTTGTTTTGAAGACCTTTCTTTGTTTTAGATAAAATAACTAGGTCATCTGCATACATTAAACATGATATAGGGGTCTTTTCATCAGTATGCAGACTATCTGTCTCCCCAATATACTTTGGAATATCATTTACGAAGATATTAAATAAAGTTGGACTAAGAACATTTCCTTGTAATACTCCTTTACGTACGTTTTATGTTACGGATAGACCTTCATTCGTTTTTGTGCATATTTTGGAATTTTCATACATGTTCCTAATAACTCTGAAACAGTTTCCCTGTATGCCTATTTCATGTATTTTTAAGAAAAGTGCCTCATGCCAAACGTTATCGAACGCTTTTTCAAAGTCGATAAAGCAACCATAAAGGCGATTTTTTCTGCTTTTCATTATATCATCAACAATTTTCTTTAACACAAATAGATGATCTGATGTTCTGTGTTCTTTGCGAAAGCCTGCTTGTTCTCCTGCTAGTAGATGATTTTCTTCCAAAAAGTTTGTTATTCGGCGATTTAATATATGGCAGAACAAATTACTGAGAGAGTTATTAATTTTATACCTCGATAATTTGAAGGATTGAAGGGATCTCCTGATTTATGAATGGGGACATTTATTCCCCTCTTCCATGCTTCAGGTATGCTCCTGAGTAAAACATACTTTGAAATAAAGTTCTAATTATTTCACCTGTATCGGGTAAACTAGTTTTATTATTTTCATTAATAATCCCATCTTCTCCAGCCGCTTTTTTGTTACGCATATTTTTTGAAACATCTAAAATTTCTTTAGATGATATTGGAAAATCAAGATCAGAGTAACTTAATTCTGAAGAGAGTTTTTTCCAATTTAGAATTTACTTTTAGTTTTGCCTCTGTCTCAACATTTACCTCTGTACCAATAAGATTTTGTAAATGGTCTAGCCACTTTGTACTACTTATCGCTCCATGGTTATTTCCGTTTTGAGAATCTGCTTCATGTAATTGTTTTAATGTTTTCCACACATTGTTTGAATCTTGTAAATATGCTTCATTCAGACTCTGAACTAATCTGTTCTTATAAATCTTTTTTCTTCCTTTTCAACAAACGTTTGTATATTTTCATTTTGTGAAAGTACTTTTCATGTAATGTTTTTATTTGTGGATTTCTGTTCAGTGCATTTCTTAAAGATTTTAGATCTCGTCTTAGAATATAGCAGTCTTGGTCAAACCATTTTTTGGAGCGTTTTCTAAATTTTCTTTAGTTATAAGCTTATGTCGTAATGCCAATTTTGCAGCATTCTTTAATGTATTGGTAAGCTTTTCCAAAACAAGAGTGGCTAAATCAACTGTGATTGGTTCATCAATATGATTTTTAATTTCTTGTAATGATTCACTAATTTGCTTTGTTTTTAAAGCTGTACAGAAAGCATCAGCGGAGTTATCATCCCAGTAAAATTTTACATATTCTTCCTTTTGACCATTAGTTTGCTTGTAAAATGTGCTCTTACTGAAATAACTCCTGTCTTTTGTTACATTTTTCATTATAGGTAAATATAGTGTCATACTGAGTGGACAATGATCTGAAAAATGGTTTAGGTCCATAACTTTCATTTCAACTATATTTTGTGTAAGTTCTTCTGAACATATAAAGTAGTCTACCACACTACTACCTTGTGTATATGACAAGTGTATTTTCCTTCCAAATCACCCAGTGTCCTACCATTTCGAATAAGAAGGCTGTTGTCCGTACAAATGTTGATTAATCTCTTACCATTTTTGTGAACAATATGGTCCATAGAGCATCTACTGTATGTTCTATTAATTCGATTGTAGTGACCTGGGATAAAACAATCATGAATTGAGTCTATTTCCGTATAATCTATCAATGTTCCAGTCCTAGCATTAAAATCGCCACAAATGATAATGTTGCCTTTCAGCGAAAAATGTTCTATATCATTTTGTAATTTATCCCATATCAAATCCGCATTATTTCTACCATATGATGAGTATTGTGGCGGTATATAGCAGCAACATATATAAGTGTCTTCTCCCTGTTTGTCTACATTTGGTATAGACATCCAAACTATATCTCCATTACTTTGTGGTAAAAATTTGACTTGTTCTCTTATTTCATGTTTTACAAACACTGAAATCCCTCCTGAAGCCTTACACGCTTTCTTGTGTTGTTCACGACAATAGTGAACTCCAGGTGCAAAGGTGGAAAATGTATATTCTTTGTGTCTTCATATGTTAAATGAGTTTCTTCCAGGAACACTATATCATATGATTTTGTTTTTTGAATAAACTGCCAGTCTTTGTATTTGTTTGTCTTAATACCATCAATGTTTCCTATAAAGCCATTAGTATTCCATGACAGGATACTTATTTTTCTTTTCCCCATACTGTGCTTATATTATGTAACGTAGTTGCTAAGTTACTAGCAGATTTATAAGTGGTACTTTTCTTCATCACGTTTTAATTACATCAAAATTAATACATTAATCGATCATTTAAGTGTCACTGATTACAATCGTGTCTGTTGATATTATTTAGTTACTTATTTTAACTTGTATTTTTCCAAATATATACTCAGAGGCATAAAAAACGCGAAAAAATAGAGACAGTGCACGATTGTTCACATTGTGAACAGGACGTAAGCAATGTCGTTGGCACGTGCAACATTAGCAGTACGTGGTGTCTTGGCCGGTTGTAACCTCGTAACAGTGGGTGAATGTTGCCGGGTCAGCGTTTTTGGCACAGGAGTGCATTGCCATGTGGACTACCTACGCCACGTGCATCAATGTGAATTGCAACTCAATGTGGCCCCCATTGTGGGGCTATAAATTTCCAAACCCCCAAAAGTTCAAATCATCCCTTCCAGAGGCGCCAACATAATGCCGAGACTTTCTCGTCAAGATCGTTGCATAGCAATGGGGCAACTGCAGGCCGGGGTTCCAATGAGGCAGGTCGCTATCGCATTCGGAGTCCACATTTCCACCGTCTATCGCCTTCTGGACCGCTTTCAAGCAAGAAACACCACTGATGACAGACCGAGGAGCGGCAGACCGAGGGTCACCACAGCAGCCCAAGACCGCCATCTTCTTCGTCAGCATCGACGGGAGCCTTACCAAACCGCTGCCAACACAGCCAGGAACACCGTCGGCAACCATGGCAGGCCAATCAGCAACAGGACCGTGCGTCGCCGACTGAACACAGTTGGTCTCCAATGCAGGCGTCCAGCCCGGCGACCTATCCTGACACTCCAGCATCGCCAGAACCGTCTGCAGTGGGCACAGATCCACGTGCATTGGCGCCATCGGGACTGGGGCCGAGTCCTCTTCAGTGATGAAAGCCGGTTCTGCGTCGACCCAGGCGATGGCCGCATCCGGATCTGGAGAAGAGCGGGGGAACGCTTCACGGATGCCAACATCACCGAAAGGGACCCATGGGGTGGTGAAAGCATCATGATCTGGGGGGCTATCGGCATAAATCGTCGTATTGGGCCAGTCATCTTCCAGAATGTGGGTCCAGGACGTGGTAACGGGGTCACTGCTGTTCATTACATCGACCAAGTCCTGAGGCCCCACATCCTGCCGCATTTCCAGCGGCATCCACAGAACCTGTTTCAGCAGGACAACGCAAGGCCGCACACTGCCCGTGCTACGCAGAACTTCCTGAGGCAGAACAACATCAATCTGCTGCCTCACCCAGCCCGTTCTCCCAACCTTAACCCAATAGAGCATTTCTGGGATGCCCTTCAGAGGCAGTTGAACCAGCTCAACCCCAGACCCCAGACAGCAGCTCAGCTTGCTGTTGCTGTGGGCCAGGTGTGGTGGCAAGTCCCCCAGAGGCAGACCAACACTCTGGTGCGCTCGATGTACCGCAGGTGCACAGCTGTGATCAATGCTCGAGGTGGTCACACCAGATACTGACATTCTGCTGTTAACACAGGGTCAAGGTCAAGTTCATGTGACCTTATTTTCTACCAGAATGAACTTTGAAAGGACACTTTTGCGGTGTTCGATTGCTTTTTCTCACTTTCTATTACCAGTTCAAAGGAATCGGTAGCCAAATTACATCAAAATTTCTATACAGTTTGTTTTCGCGTTTTTTATGCCTCTGAGTATATTACTGTCCGTTTCACTTTTGAGCTTTTGGTAACAAACGCTATGTCCTCTTTCTTCTTTAGCGACTGTACCGCTGGTTTGGAAAGTCATTGTTGTTCATCGGCTGGTATTTGAACTTTCGTTGTGGAGTGTAGTCGCCATCATCATACATTTCCCATAATGTGTAATTACGATTTGCATAGTGCTTAGCATCTCGACCCTGTACAGAATTCTGATGGTTAGTGTAGCTCGTTTCTTCTTGGTGCTCTCTAGTCAAATCATCATTGTTCCATTGATCCAAGTTGTGTAATTGGGATGTGTTGATTCTCCTTCGTTGCCGTCCATTTCTGTTGTCTCGTTGTTCACGTATATCCCTTGAATAAGATGAATGATTTCCGTACCTTCTTTCATCCGTCCATCTCTGTTGATAGTAGTCTTCATTCTTTGTTTGATATCTGTTTCTTCCGTACAGGTCAATTTCTTCATCACGTATTGTTGGCTTAGCATCTTCTCATACTGCCAGTCAGTTTCATTAGCTCGTCGCCGACGCCAGTCTTCATTACCTCGATATCTGTCTTCGTTATTTTGTCTCCGTTTTTGTTGACGGAAGTTTCTCCCTTGTAGATGTGGGTATTCAAGGTTGCATTCCTGTGGGTACCTATTAACATGTCTTTCTCCATGAGTCGTTCTTTCTTGCGAACCAACTGGAAGATATCTTCTTTGCTGTTTTCTTTCATTTCTTCCAAAATATCTGACCTCACGATGTTGTTTCCATTGTTGTTCACATCCGCATCCTTGTTCTTTGCCTTGTTGCAGCAGTTTTCCTTGGTATGAGTAATCTTCATTGCTTTGTTCTTGTCTTCTTTCTCTTGAGTGTTCAATCTCATAATTGTTTCGTTGCTGTGGTTTTCTTTCACGTTTGGTCTCTGCTTTATGTCTTTGTTGTTCTGACGTCTTCCATCCTATGCATTCTAATTCATTGTGATGACTAGAGCTGGGTTTATGGCAGAAGTCTTTATCATTTTGCTGCAGTGTTCTTTCATGCACATGAATGCCTTCTTCGTCTTGAATTGAGTTATGTTGAGATTGAAATGCATCTCTTCTGCATTGTCGACATGGTCGTTCATGTACATGTTCCTCTTCTTCATTTCTTTGCAGCTTTCCAAATCTGTATTCAGTTGTTCAAGTTGATTTTCCATTTGTTCATTCGCCTGTAAGGCTTTCTTATTTCTTTGCGAGTCACGCGACTTCTATTCTTCAATTGTTTCTTTTTTGATGGTTTTTCCCACAGAATATTGTCTAAGTGGCGTCCAAGGCCAGCCGCAATGATACTGCTTCCTTTTCGGTTTGGGTGGAAGTTGTCTTTGAGATGATATTGCGGATAGATGTGGTCGTGTCCAATGAATGTTGTGTTTTCCAAATCATGCAGTTCTGTCACCAGCAGAGCATTGAATAGATCGACCTTTTTTTGCATGAATTCGTTCCGATTCTTCAAGGCCTTACTCACTACTATATGGGTAGTAGGTTTTACTTTTGCACGCAGTTCCCTCACAGCACTTGCTAGCTTGTTGCTTGCTGTTTGAGGCTCACCATCGTTTAAGTCATTCACTCCGATGTGTACTAATACCACGTCTGGAGGAATGGAAGTTTTGTCGAATGTTATCTTGCAACTTTCTGCTGTTGGTGCTGCTATCATGTCGACGTTAAATCCGTATGAATGACCAAGTCTTTCTGGGTCAACTCCTCTAAGAACAGAGTCATGCAAGATAGTTACTGATGGAAGCAGAGAGTTGCCGATTTTTGTTTTTTGTTCACTGGAAACGTCATCTTTTACCAGTGTGTTTGAGTCACTGCCGTTCTCAGTCTCAACATCTGAGCTTTCTGACCCACTACTGTCATCCCCACTGTCCTCAACCACAGAGTATTTTCTTTTCCTTCTGATTTTTCCATCTGCAAAATTGTTTTTTTGCCATTATCGGGAGAAAGAGGATTGTTGGATTTTATATTTTCTTTGTCTTGTGGAACAGTATTCAATTCATTTGCAAGTTTTTTCGTTGGATCTGATTGAGCAATTTTGGGAATCCCAGAGCTCTGTGCTATTGTAGATGTCTGTAAGATTTTCTGACCATCAAGTCTTCCGTTTGTGTTTCTGTGTCCCTGCTGTTTGCTGTTAACATCATCATCTTGTTTCGACAAGCCCTCTTTTTGACATGTAGAAGGTATCTCATGGGAATGACTTTCCACATCAACAGTCTTTGGTTTTGACTTTGTTTTGGTGTTGGAGCAGAGGATCTGTAGTTTTGAGTTTTCGTTGGTAAGATTTGGCCTTTCAGGCGTTTGTCTACTCTTGACGATCACGTCTTCTGTTTGTGTTTCTGCATCTCTGTTGTTTGCTGGTGATCCTCTTGTTGAGTTGACATTTACGGTTCTTCTCTGTTTGGTAATTTTGTCCAGTTTGTCTATCATCTGCATTAGCTCAGCTTTTTCATGTGACCGAATGTCTCCTATTTGCGAAGCCAAGCTGCATACTGCAGATTCTAATTTTTTTAGGTTTGACGTCATAATGGTGTTTTGACACGTCAGAAGTTGTTCTATGGAGATAACGTCACTGTTGTTTTCTTCTGGTTCTTTAATCTTCTGTTTTGGTGTCGTTTCTTCTCGTTCTTTTGTCTTTGTCGTTTCTCTGTCCTGTGCGACTGTTGTTTCATTGCCACTGTCAAAGCCTATGTCTGTGACTGGCTCATGAATGCCCGCTGCTTTCAGAGCCGCCGTGGCCTGCTCACGAGTGTCATAAGCCTTGTGGGCAGCTTGGGCGAAGCCAGTAACTGATTTGCTGGCATCGTTCCACGAACTAAAAATTCCAACTTTACGGCCTTTACTTACTGCGTAAAATTTGTCGCCTTTTTTCTTTGAAGCCTTTGATGCCATCTGATGATCGTAGAACTTATCTAAACCCACTAGAACCTTTGATAAACTAGCACAGTTGAGATCGGCGTCCTGCCATTGCGTTGCTAACCGGAAGTGTGTGTGTGGGTGTGTGTGTGTGTGTGTGTGAGAGAGAGAGAGAGAGAGAGAGACAGAGACAGAGACAGAGACAGAGACAGAGGGGGGATGGAAAATGAAGGGGCCCGCTAGCTCTACAGGTACACAACAGAAACAGATACAACATAACTTGAACATTCCCCAGTCTGTTCTACTCTGACCTTTCTAACCACCCCTCCACTCTCCCCCGCCCCCCTCCCCCTTCTCACCTCTAGCCTTTGTCTCCTTCGTTCGTTTTTCCACATCGTCCTCCCCACCCTCCCCTCCACCCCCCTCCCTCCTCCCCCTTCACACCTTCTCCACCACCCCGGTCGATCGTATTGTTGTGGCTGTATGCACAGCCTAACTCCTAGCTGTCACAGGCGATGAACGAGTCTGCGATTGACACAGTCTGGTCATCATGTTGACACCTGTCACCGCCAGCCCACCAATCAGCGGCGAGGCCCTGGAAATTGATCACGCTGTCAGTCTGACTCACATCACCGAAGTCATGCGCGGCTTTTTAAAACAAAGTGGAAACAGGATGGGGCAAGATGGCCACAGATCGAATGATACTGTCGTCGACAGAACAGGTTTCAGATAGATTTCTCCTGCCCTTATTTAATTAGGAGCTGCACAATGGATCGACACCCAAAATATTGACATCACCTTTGGTCTATTATCATTATTGTAATATTTACTATCAAGGAGAGCACGTCTATAGCACCTGTCCTCTGACAAAGACCAGGCTCAACGCTTTTCAATGCACGTTCTCATTTACACGACGGGCTGCCTATCTGGGGAGAGCCGTTTGAAGGACTGCTTGATGTTGGTAGATGGAGTGATTTTGTGTCATTCAACTGAGCACACACACACACACACTCACACACACACACACACACGCGCGCGCAGAGGGGGGAGATAGATAGGTAGATAGATAGAAAGATAGAAAGAGAGAGAGAGAGAGAGAGAGAGAGAGAGAGAGAGAGAGAGAGTAAATTGTTGATAGTTCAGCAGACTATGGAGACCATATCAGAGCTGGCAAGAAAAGCGAAAAAAGGGAAAAAGAAGCAGCAAAACGTTAGAATCAAAACAAGTACACGTTAAGCCAAGGTTAAAATTCCCACAGGATGTCAGATTGTGAAACTAGAAAGAAACAAACAAAACGATGTGTTCACGGCTTACGTTTGTAACAACCAGATCTTATAAAAGAATATCACTGTCCTTTAATAACTGAAAAATAGTATCAGCTGGAACAAGATCTTCACGGATTCTACATTGTTATTACCATCATCATTATCATCAAGAGTACTTATATAGTGCCTATCCTCGGCAAACATTCTACGCTTTCCTTTACACAACGGGCTGCCTACCTCGGTAGAGCTACCTGAAGAGCTTCCTGCTAGGCCACAATCAGCTGTTCTCAGCGTCATGCAGTGTGTCGGTCAATCAGTTTTTCGTCGTATTTTCACATTTCGGTTCATGCTATTTGTAGGTAATCCATACTGACGGCCATACTTGTCTTCTTTTCCGAAAGTTGGTAATGGAATTTTACATATGTGCAAGATGTTATGCGTGCTTGCACACAAGAAACTTCGGTTTATAGTCTCATTTTAGAGAGAGAAAAAGAGGGGGTTAGTTACCGCCAAGGACACAGACAAATAAAGAATAAAGTACTGGACAAAACACAATGAATTTCCACCTCTTGGGTCTTCTTCAGGCAAAGACAAATACCATTTTGGACAGTGAAAACGAAGAACGAGAAACCCTCACTCCAAGGACTTTTTGGGGAAGTGGAGTCAGACCCAATGTTAACTCTAAGCCAGGGACATGACTCTATTTTCAGCAGAATCGAGAAATTAAAAAAAAAAATCCTTTAAGGCTTTCTGAACCCACATAACATTTACATTCTTTCTACTGAGGACGAATTTGGATTTAAATGAAAAAAACACACACCTGAATTAGAAACTATATTGTTTCCTCTTGCGTCTGGGTTTCGATATTCTATATGTCGGTCTACGTGATACACCGAATTCTGTCAACTCTCCCGCCATCGATAGACAGACCTACGCTTTCACCTGTTGTCACATCGAAGGTCGCTCTTTCCTTTACGGATAGAAAAAGGGCAGACAACTCCACCACTCTCACAATAGGCATGGACTTACTCATGGTTTTGGGTAGATAACTGCACCACTTTCACGATACGAACAAATTCAGGAATGTTTTTAGCTGCACCACTTCCACAATACGAACAAATTCAGGAATGTTTCTTTGTGGTAAGTGTTATACACCATGGGTTAGGTTAAGGCTAGGAGAGGCTCAGAATGTTGTGTAAGGTTATGGTTAGCATCAGGTTGACGTTAGGGACATTAGGCTAGGAGAGGCTCAGAATGTTGTGTAAGATTATGGTTAGCATCAGGTTGACGTTAGGGACATTAGGCTAGGAGAGGCTCAGAATGTTGTGTAAGATTATGGTTAGCATCAGGTAACGTTAGGTGAAGGCTAGGAGAGGCTCAGAATGTTGTGTAAGATTATGGTTAGCATCAGGTAACGTTAGGTGAAGGCTAGGAGAGGCTCAGAATGTTGTGTAAGGTTGTGGTTAGCATCAGGTTGAATTTAGGGACATTCAGTCCGGTGTTCGAACATCGTCCAGCATTCGTATTGAAGCTGCCCCCCCCCCCCTCCACCTCCACACAACACAACACACACACACACCACACACACACACACACACACACACACACACACACACCACACAAACAAACACTCACACAAACACACACACACCCTCCAGCATACTGCACACACACCTGCCGATCCTGATCACGATGTGCTGTAGGGTATTTCTCCATCATCTGTTGTCAGTTGCAAATGACCTGACGTATTACACGTACATCTCGTGCAACAAAATGTGAGGACTCATTAATTGTAAGAATTATTGAAACTTTCACAGACAGACGACAGACAGAGAGCAGACAGAGAGGCAGACAGACAGACAGACACACACCACACACACACACACACACACACATACAAGCAAGCGCGCACGCACACACACACACACACACACACACGCACGCACGCACGCACACACACACACACACACACACACACACACACACACACACCACACACACAGGGAGATACGCATTGCACACACACACACACACACACACACACACACACACACACACACACACACACACACACAAAGAGAGAGAGAGAGAGAGAGGGGGGGAATCTTTCGACGTTTAAAGCCTCCAGCAAGACAAAGCCATTAACAAGCAGGGGAGAGGGAAGAGAGGGGGCAGGGGAGAGTGTAGAGGAGAGGGGTGAAGAGTGTGTGTGTGGGGGGGGGGGGGGGGAGGGGGGCGACAGACGAATTCGCTGAACGACATCACTAAAGGGCAAGGTAAATAGAATCTAGATGAAAGAAACAAAACAACAGAACACCACAGCCTGAAAAGATGCGCACAACATTGTTGAGAGAGAGAAGAGAGAAGAGAGAGAAGAGAGAGAGAGAGAGAGAGAGAGAGAGAAGAGAGAGAGAGAGGGACAGAGAGAGAGAGAGACAGAGACAGACAGACAGATAGAGAATCTAGATCGAGGAAAGCAAACAACAGAACATAACAGACTGAAAATTTGCTCTCAACATTGTTGCCAGACAGACTACAGTCATTCTATGATGTACACTAACTCACATGTGAACGGTTTAATTAATCCGGCTGAAGAGAGAGAGAGAGAGAGAGAGAGAGAGAGAGAGAGAGAGAGAGAAAGAAAGAGAGAGAGAGAGAGAGAGAGAGAGGGGACTTTGATTCAGACAGCCATGTTCCCGCCCTGCCCCTGTGATAACCCTCCCCAGGCTGTTCCCAGGGCCGTAAGGCACCTACCTGTTTTCGGACTTGCTCAAGTGTGGCCGCCCTCTTTTCTGCCCGGACAATCAGCCGGCTTCATAGTCATAGTGCTGTAGGATGTCAAGCCAGCTCGACAGCCGTGGCTGCCTGCTACCTTCAGCTCACGCATCATTGATAGAGTGTGCAAAGATGGGACAGTGTGTGTGTGTGTGGTGTGTGTGTGTGTGTGAGTGGAAACAAATAAGGGAGATGAGGTGGGGGGAACGTACATGCATGCGTGGTGCGTGTGCACGCTAATGTGCATATCAGAATAAGAAGCACATTAATTTTTCATGAAAAGAAAGTGCGCGTGTGTGTGTGTGTGTGGAGGGGGGGGGGGCGGAAGGGGAGTTGTGGTGCGTAAGTGCGTGCGTGTGTGCTTGCGTGCATGCATACGTGTGTGTGTGTGTGTGTGTGTGTTGTGTGTGTGTGTGTGTGTGTGTGTGTGTGTGTTGGAGGCGGGGGGAGGGGTAAGGATGAGAAGGGGGAGGGCAGCGCGAGTGTTCGCACGCCTATGCACGTCGGTCAAAATCTGGATCAAGTTCAATTTTCACAAATACCAAATGTGCGCAAGCGCTACACACACACACACACACACACACACACACACACACACACACACACACACACACACACACACACACATACACACGCATGCACAAACACAAACACACACACACACACACACACACACACACACACACACACACCACACACACACACACATGCAAGCGCGCGAACACGCGTGGCACGCATAGTTCTTGAGAAACGTTAAAACGACAACGTGTAGGCTGAGCGTGATCGAAATGTAAGAGATACAATAGATGCAGTGACCTGGTAATACTTAGCTCTACATAATGTCTATCCTCAACTCCTATTCATGTTTTTAGTCAGTTATATTACTGTTGAAACCATGGTAGGTAGGCACTCAAGGTCTGACCAGCGCGTTGGGCTAATGCGTATGTCAGACATCCGCTGAGTTATAGCCACGAGACCCTCTTCTTCAATTGTCTCATCTTTGTTGTTAATTCATTTCTCCATCAGCTTCAAATCATGCGTAGTGTGGTCTCAAAACTTAACGGATGTGGTGTAGCGTATTATGGACTAGTCCGTACGCAGTGACGCCTCCTTGATAAAACTGAAACTGTTGATTTTTAATTTTAATTTTTGTAGTATTATGTAGTGAACCAGATAGTGATTTCTTTGTATACAAAGTCGCAAACGTTTAAGAACTTTAAGTTTAAATACTCAAACGAAAATCATGGAGAGACGCGAGTCGAAGGAGCAGATTTCAATCTATATGCTAAATAGAAGAGCCAGTGCTTAATGAATTATAAACTAGCAAGAAAAAGAAGGCATTTTAAATTCAGTGTACATTTAATCAAGGATAGTAACACAATACC
>CM031596.1:114089958-114099958 GCA_018398815.1 Conus ventricosus
ATAGTCTGTCCATTCCCTTCTTCATACTGTACACAGTCTTTCCGTTCCCTACTTCACACTGTACATAGTCTCTCCGTTCCCTTCTTCACACTGTACATAGTCTCTCCATTCCCTACTTCACACTGTACATAGTCTGTCCGTTCCCTACTTCACACTGTACACAGTCTCTCTGTTCCCTACTTCACACCGTACATAGTCTCTCCGTTCCCTTCTTCACACTGTACATAGTCTCTCCATTCCCTACTTCACACTGTACATAGTCTGTCCGTTCCCTACTTCACACTGTACACAGTCTCTCTGTTCCCTACTTCACACTGTACACAGTCTCTCCATTCCCTACTTCACACTGTACATAGTCTGTCCGTTCCCTACTTCACACTGTACACAGTCTCTCCGTTCCCTTCTTCACACTGTACATAGTCTCTCCGTTCCCTTCTTCACACTGTACACAGTCTCTCCATTCCCTTCTTCACACTGTACATAGTCTGTGCGTTCCCTTCTTCACACTGTACATAGTCTCTCCGTTCCCTTCTTCACACTGTACATAGTCTGTCCGTTCCCTTCTTCACACTGTACATAGTCTGTGCGTTCTCTTCTTCACAATGTACACAGTCTCTCCATTCCCTTCTTCACACTGTACATAGTCTGTCTGTTCCCTTCTTCACACTGTACATAGTTTCTCCGTTCCCTTCTTCTTCGTCTCGTTGACATTCCCAGTGATCACATCAGTTTCCACTGTGGCCAACTTTTATTTCGCAATGCCGTTGGCTGCAGGATCCATCTTGTTCTCGCTCGGAGCGCGCGCCAACGGGGACGCGTTTCCCGCCAACAATTTGACCTTCACCTTGGAGAGCGACAGCGCGGTGGAACTGGTCAACGTGACGTCAGCCGTCTTCCTCAACGACTCCGGCGCCGCCTGGCCGTGGTCCGCTGACGTCATTCTTCGGGCGCCGCTTGATCGTGACTTTGTGAGTATCCGAGTATGAAAAAAAAAAAAGAAAGTGAGGGAGACACACACACACACACACACACACACACACACACACACACACACACACACACACACACACACACGGAGAGAGAGAGAGAGAGAGAGAGAGAGAGAGAGAGAGAGAGAGAGAGAGAGAGAGAGAGAGAGAGATTATTGTGCGTTTACACACGGGCCTCGTGACCACAGGCATCTAAAATGCGTTTTTTAAATTTGCTTATGTTCTGACTCACCAGAGAGAGAGAGAGAGAGAGAGAGAGAGAGAGAGCGCACAGTGGACTCCTGCGCGCTTATGTATGTACATTGTGACCACGGGCATATAAGGGAAACTTGTTGATTGGCCTTTCTTGTGGCTTCATTATATAGGCATTTTGCATTTTCACAAATTTACACGCACACACACATAAACAACAACAACAACACGCACACACACACACACACACACACACACACACACACACACACACACACACACACACACAGAGTGAGAGAGAGAGAGAGAGAGAGAGAGAGAGAGAGAGAGAGAGAGAGAGAGAGAGAGAGAGATGTCATGTCTGACCAATGTTCCAGGAACCAAGCAGAAGATCCCTGGCGTTCGGGGCCACTGACAGCAATTCCAACACAGCGGTAAGTCACTTAGTTTACTGCGTGTTCATAAACGATTTGAATTATAACAGAACTCCCCCCTCCCTCCCCCGCCCCCCATTCGCCATTTATACACCTTCTCAGTGTCCCTTCCGCTCCCAACAGCCTCTCCCGTTTTTGTACTCCCAGTTCTTATAGAATAGGGAGTACTTTACAATGAGAACGAAGAAATGCTCTCTCTCTCTCTCTTTGTGTGTGTGTGTGTGTGTGTGTGTGTGTGTGTGTGTGTGTGTGTGTGTGTGTGTTGTTGATTTCGCAAAAGCGTTCGATTCAGTTTAGAGGCAGGGATTATGGCAAAAGCTTATCAAAGAAGGTGTAAATGGAAAGATTTTGCAAGTAATCACGAATATGTATCAGCAAATAAAATCTTGTATATTTATAAATGGGAGTCAATCTGAATATTTTGGCAGTTTTAGAGGTGTTCGTCAAGGTGAAAAGTCACCTTTGCTATTTTCTTTGTATTTGAATGATCTTGAACTACATCTCACAGATCGTAACTGCTTTCTTGAATATTGATTTAAATCTCCTGACTCAGATTTATTAAGTTACATTAGTTTACTTTTACTTTTATACGCTGATGATATTGTTGTTATTGCAGATTCTTTTTGTTATTTACAACATGCTCTTGATGTATTAAGCGAGTATTGTAGCGCATGGAAGCTTAATGTTAATGTGACAAAAACAAAGGGTGTAGTCTTTAATGGACGCAATAATCCTAGAAAAAAAACTAAAGTTCAAAAACCAGTCCATGGAAATAGTACACACTTTCAAATATTTAGGTGTAATCTTTAACAGAACAGGAAAGTTTTATAAATGTAAGAAGTATTTGTATGACCAAGCGCAATGTGCAATGTTTTCTTTACTAAAGATGGCAAGGTTTCAAAATTTGCCTATAAACATTGTACTGGACTTACATCAATCAGTGGTTCTGCCTGTACTTTTATATGGCTGTGAAATTTGGGGATATAGTGATTTAAAGCTAATGGAAAGTTTTCAGCTTAAATTTTCTAAGCATCTTTTTCAATTAAATCGTTCTACTAAAACAGAACTAATATTTGGAGAACTAGGAATGTATCGTGTTTCAGTTCAAGTATATGCACGAATGATAAAATTCTGGTCATCCTTACTTTTACCACAAACAAACAAATATTCATCTAGATTGTATCAAGTATTATATGATTTATACAGAAATCAGGGTTTTACATCAAGGTGGTTGATGTGTATACGGAATATTCTCATCGAAACAGGATTCGACTTTGTGTGGGAGACACGAAAGTTTTCGTCTGTTCACAGTATCTTTAGAAATGTTCGTAATTCATTAGAAGATGTTTACATACGTGCATGGAACGATGCTTTAGAATCTAGTAATAAGTGTTTATTTTATAGGAATTTTAAAACAGAGTTTTGCCGTGAAAAATATGTTGAAATGTTGCCTGAACTTTATACCCTCTAATTCGGTTCCGCTGTGGTAATCATAAACTCATGATCGAAATTGGCAGTATATTTTGGAATACCTTATGATGAACGATTTTGTCGGGACTGCGACCAGAATGACCTTGGCGACGAATTTCATTTTGTAATGAAATGCACCAAATATGATGATATTAGAAATAAGTTTATACCAAAACAATTTACATGTATAAAGTCCGTATTTAACTATTGTCGTTTGCTAAACTTAGCGAAGTTTTTAAAACTTAGTAAAGTTGTGTAACATTATATCCAGTGTGTTAATTATCGGGAATTTTTTTTTGATGTTTGATGTGTTTCATTTACAAGTCCTCCATACCCCAAAAGGCGTCACAGGATTAAATCTTTGAATCTTTGAATCTTTGTGTGTGTGTGTCCGTCCGTGGTCAAAATGTGTTCCACTCGCTTTAGACAAAACTACTGGGCCGACATTTCTGTAAATTTGGAGGTATGTTCCTTATGGGTCACGGATGATGCCAGATGTTTCATTTTACCGTTATATCCGTGACTAATGGCTATTACGGCCCATTTCGGTTTTCTTCTTTATGGAATATCTCAGAAAGTACTTGGCCGATCTTTCTGAAAATGTATTGGTATATTTATTATGGGTCACGGATGATGAACGATGTTTATTTTACCGTTATATCCGTGACTAACGGCTATAACGGCCCATAACCGTTTTCTTCTTTATGGAAAATCTCAGAAAGTACTTGGCCGATCTTGAAAATTTGTAGGTATGTTCATTATGGGTCAAGGATGATGGCCGATGTTTACCAGAATAGCCGTTACTAACGGCTATAACGGCCCAAAACGGCTTTCCTCTTTATGGAATATCTCATGCGTATTCAAGATAAACTAGGAGTACGTTTAAATGCTTTGCATCTGTTTTTTTCTTCTTTTCCTTCCTTATGTGTGTCTTCTCTCTGTTGAGTTCTGCGTTGTGGTCTTTGCTTTTCTCCCCTGTCTCCAAGTCAAATGGTAACAGTAGATGGTTGGGGAGCTGACGGTCTTTATGGCTTTGTTGTTGTTGTGCGGCTTGAAACCCGCACCCATTGTGGCTTTGTTGTTGTTGTACGGCTTGAAACCCGCACCGTTTGTGGCTTTGTTGTTGTTGTTGTGCGGCTTGAAACCCGCACCCATTGTGGCTTTGTTGTTGTTGTACGGCTTGAAACCCGCACCGTTTGTGGCTTTGTTGTTGTTGTACGGCTTGAAACCCGCACCGTTTGTGGCTTTGTTGTTGTTGTTGTACGGCTTGAAACCCGCACCCTTTGTGGCTTTGTTGTTGTTGTTGTACGGCTTGAAACCCGCACCCTTTGTGGCTTTGTTGTTGTTGTACGGCTTGAAACCCGCACCCTTTGTGGCTTTGTTGTTGTTGTTGTACGGCTTGAAACCCGCACCCTTTGTGGCTTTGTTGTTGTTGTACGGCTTGAAACCCGCACCCTTTGTGGCTTTGTTGTTATACGGCTTGAAACCCGCACCCTTTATGGCTTTGTTGTTGTTGTACGGCTTGAAAACCCTTATCTGGTCAACCAGGAGTAAAGGTGAACTTGCTTCAGTTCAGGCAAGGCTGAGGGGACGGAAGGAAAGGGGAAGGGAAGGATGGGTTCTGCCTTCCATTGTGTAGTGACCTTGACCGGGTGATCTCAGAACAGTTCAGAACCTCGATCGCGACTGTCAGGTTACGGGACTTTCCATCTTTGTAACCTTTGGGGAATTGTTCTCCTCATGGGGTCTGGGATTGTGTTGTGTTGTTGTTGCTTTGTGTGGCTGTTGTGAGATGATGTTTCCATGTAAGTGTGTATAGTCACGCCATATTGCTATTGTTGTGTGTGTGTGTGTGTGTGTGTGTGTGTGTGTGTGTGTGTGTGTGTGTGTGTGTGTTTGCTCTGTGCTCTTTGTCTGTGACTCATACGTTTGTACGTGTATTAGAATAGATAATATGGAGTGAATGCGAATTGCACGCGAGATCTTTTCATCTGAAACGACATGTATTGTTTAACGCATGTACTCGACACGGAACTTGGACGTTTCAAGGAATGAGCGAATGTTTAAAGTTTGTTGTGCACAGGTTCTGATCTGCATCCTGAACATTGGGGATGTCAACGACAACGCCCCCTCCTTCCAAGGGTTGCCCTTTGACATAGAAGTCAGCGAGGTCAGTTGTGTTCTCGCCTTTCACACTCCTGAAACTAACACTACTTTCACAAAGGCTGTCCTATCTGCTAGGCGATACACTCCTGAAACTGACACTACTTTCACAAAGGCTGTCCTATCTGCTAGGCGATTCACTCCTGAAACTGACACTACTTTCACAAAGGCTGTCCTATCTGCTAGGCGATTCACTCCTGAAACTAACACTACTTTCACAAAGGCTGTCCTATTGCTAGGCGATTCACTCCTGAAACTAACACTACTTTCACAAAGGCTGTCCTATCTGCTAGGCGATTCACTCCTGAAACTAACACTACTTTCACAAAGGCTGTCCTATCTGCTAGGCGATTCACTCCTGAAACTAACACTACTTTCACAAAGGCTGTCCTATCTGCTAGGCGATTCACTCCTGAAACTAACACTACTTTCACAAAGGCTGTCATAATCTGCTAGGCGATTCACTCCTGAAACTAACACTACTTTCACAAAGGCTGTCATAATCTGCTAGGCGATTCACTCCTGAAACTAACACTACTTTCACAAAGGCTGTCATAATCTGCTAGGCTATTCGGTGTCGTCAGTAGCATTTGTTTGGAGTCATGGGCGTGTGTTTATTTTGGGAGCAAGAAACACCATACTTGTTTATTTACTGTTTACTGTTCCCCGCCTCAACTAAGATTTCCTTTTATTTCAATCAAATTTAGGTTACCTATATTCTTACTGTCGGTCAGTTTTCTTGTCTGACTATATTCAAGGTCAAAAGGCTGTGCCAGTCTGGAATAATTGTTAATCTATATTTGTTCATTTCTCCAGTTTTTGTTGCTGTGTAGATGAGTCCAGTACGGGGTATATAGGCAAGCTTGGATTATCGATTTTTTTTTAAATACATGGGGAATGTTTCCTTGTTAGTTCTGTGTGCTCTGTGCTGTCATATCTGCTAGGCGATTCGGTGTCGTAAGCAGCAATGTTTGGAGTGATGGGCGTATATTTATTTCATTAAGGGAGCAAGAGTTACCCTGTTTGTTTGTTACTTACTGTTTACTGTTCCCCGCCTCATTTCAGATTTGGTCTTCTTTGCTCGCAGTTAAGCGCTTGAATCAAGCGAATTTGCTCATTAGCTTCATCAACAGATTCGTCTGTAAGGCTCATTTTCTTGCTCTGCTCATATTTGACTTTAGCGTGCGTTAATGTATTGCTGTTATCATTTTGTTACGTTGTATATTATGTGGGTTTTGTGTCAGTTCGGTGGAGAAGGATGCGTATTGTTTTTTTTCTCACCTTGGTTTTTATGGTTTTGTTGTCAGCTAGGTTGCTAACTGACATTGTCGTGAGGTCACGAATTAAAAACAAACAAACAAACAAGCAGATAAACTCGCACAGTCAAATGTTCAATGACGTGATACAGATCTTTCTCCATAAACACGTTGAAAACAAGCTATTCAAACTCAGTCCAGATGAAGACAAAATGTCCTCCCATTTAACTTCATAACACGTTGAAAACAAGCTATTCAAACTCAGTCCAGATGAAGACAAAATGTCCTCCCATTTAACTTCAGAAACCGAAAACTGGAAGCACTCTGCAGCTTCGATTCTGATTACATACAATCTTATCTTCAAAGGGTGGAGACGCTCTGTGCATATCAGGTGTTGGCCAAACATGATTGTTTAGTTCCAGGATTGGTACACACTTAGTCATAACGTAAAGATTCCACTTATTTGGAGATGACTCACCTGGGGTTTTAAGTTTTAAAGGATATCCATTTTTTCTCTATTCGATGGGATCACGTAAGATGGTTTTTGATCGGCCTTTTATTAGAAATTGTCCTCAATCTGTGTCTGAATCAGATTTTTGTATTGTTTTGACTTTTGACATATTCTCAACCCTGTCAATTCAATTCAATTCAATTCAATTCAAATTTAATCCTTTGACCCCTGCTGGGGCATGGAGGATACAAATGTAACAAAGAGAAATACGAAACTCACTCAGAACAATGTGTGAACATAGTTGCGAATGCTGAATTCTGGTGAACTGTAACGATCTCATTAAACAATCTTCCCATTTTTAGAAACTTACTAATATTTCAAACAAATGCGTCTTCCTTTTTGAAATAAATTACAAAAGTTGAAAAACAGACTTTGGTTTTTAGATATTTTTTAGGGATGAATTTTTCACGAAGTTCATTATATTTTGGACATTCCATGATGCAATGGAATTCATCTCCAATTTCACCCATTTCACAGTTACGACAAATACGCAATTCTCTTGGAACATTATGGTGTCTTCCAATTTCAATTTGCAATTTATGGTTACTACATCTAAATTTGAATAAAGGTATAACATAAATATCTGGTAAGGTAGAAATATAATGTTCTTTTCCAAAGACAGTCTTTATACTTTTATAGAATACACACTGTTGCTGTTTTCAAGAGAACTGCGCCAATCACGAGCATAATTATTTTGCAACTCCTTTTTAACACACTTACATAAGTTATTTCTGTTTGTGAATGAATGAGATTCCCAAACACAATCAAAACCAGTTTCAAATAAAATGCTTTTAACATAACTAAGCCATGGTGAAACGAAAATTCCTTTTGTATATAGTTCATGTAAGATATTATATACTTTGTTTGAATACTTCTTAGAATCAGGAACAACTAAGTTAGCCCAGAACCTTATCATTCTTACTTTAATCAGTACAGATAAAGGATAGATTCCGGTTCACCATAAATCATTGAAGTCATTGTAGTTTTATTTAATCTAAATAAATACTTTAAAAAACGTAACTGTAACTTTTCTAATATATCAACATTTTCATAACCCCAAATTTCACAACCATACAACAACACAGGTACAACTATGGAATAAAATAATTGTATGCAAACATCAATTGGCAATTTCTGCTTCCTTGCAATTTGTAATAATGAAAACATTGCCTTGACAGCCTGATTATAAGCACATTTTTTGCTTTGTAAAACGAACCTGTTCTGCTGAACTCGATGCCTAAGTATTTAATTGAATTAAGAACCTCTATTTTTCATTCCCAAAGAAAAAAATTTCACGCATACTATTTCGACCATGAAAGACAACTATTTTTGTTTTCTTTGGATTTACTTCTAATTGCCATTGCATGCAATATATATGTAAGGCATTAAGTTCTTTTTGCAAAGCTGATTTAGAATTTGCCAGTAAAATTGTATCATCAGCATATAATAATACAAGCAATTTAATAAACTGTTCAAGTTTTAACTCTTGCGTTAAATCATATTCTAGAGTAGAACAGTTATTGTCAATAAGGAACTGTTGTAGATCATTTAAAAAATAATGAAAACAATAAGGGTGAAAGGTTTTCTCCTTGACGAACTCCTCCTAAAACTGCCAAAGAACTCTGATTTTTGACCATTTAGAAAATGCACGATTTTATTTGATCATACATATTGATTACAACGTGCAGAATTTTCCCAGATATGCCTTGACTCAACAGTTTGTGCCATAAAGCATGTCTCCAAATAGAATCAAATGCCTTTCTGTAATCAATAAAAGCACAGTATAATTTTCCATTGTTGATTGCAAACATGTCAATCAATGATTTAAGAACAAAAGCATGGTCAAGCGTTGAATGCATGCGTCTAAAACCTGCTTGGTTTTCTGAAATAAGTCCATTCATTTCAACAAAATAAGTAAGTCTGCTATTTAGAATTGACGTGAATAATTTGCCTACACAACTTAACAGTGTTATCCCTCTGTAGTTATTGCAGTCTTGTTGATCTCCTTGCCTTTATAGAGTGGTACAATTAACCCTGTCACCCAATCTTCTGGTATAATACCAGAATCCAAAACACGATTAAACAATAAACAATAAAACTTTGTCATATAAGGAACACTATTCTTTATATATTCATTCCTTACTAAATCAACTCCTGCTGCTTTATTATTCTTTAAACATTTAATGACTCTTTCATTTCATCCTCAGTAATTGAATCATTTAAATGTCTAGATTGATATTTCCTTCAGATACTTCATTACTAAAAATTATATCATTACATCCAGTATTTTGATTAAGGGACTGGAAATGATTTTTAAGCTCTTCAAGAGGTATAAGGACATGATGAAGCTTTTTTACCTTTAATTTTCCTCCAATAATCCCTTGGATTTTAGTTTTTAAAGCTCGCAATTCTCTATGCCATTTTCTCGTTGCTCTTCTTTCAGATCGTCTCAAAACATTTTTATATTCTTTGCTTTTAGCAGCAAGATTATTTAGATTAGGCACAGTATTTGAACATTTAACTTTATGCTTTGCTTTAAAGTACTGGCTTCGAGAAACCTTACACTCCTTATCAAACCAGCTTTGATTCTGCCTCGTTGAATATCTATTATTGTAAGTATTAGAGTAAGTACCAAATGTATCCTTCGCTGAATCAACAAGAATTGACGAAAACCGCTTATTCATTCACTGATTGATATTGTGCCTTGCTCAAATAAAGTTACAATTTCATCAACATTGTAATTTGCTAAATGTTCTTTATATTCATTACATCTGTTGTTATCCCATCTTCTAATCTCTGCACCATCATACCTTTGATGCAGAGAGTGTTTAGTACCATTAGGTTCATTGGAAACAAAACAGTTTTAACTGGAAGAGACAGGCATAATGGGCAATGCACATCAGAGAAACAACGCATCAAAAACATCAACTTTAAACTTACTTGCATTTTCCATCAAATATCTAGAACCAATGATATAATCAACAA
>CM031596.1:114109958-114122458 GCA_018398815.1 Conus ventricosus
TGTCTTATTTGGGACGCCCCACACCTTAAGGGGAAGGGGGAGGAAGGGTGGGGGTGGGGGATGGGGTTATAGTATGGAGGACCATTGGTCACTGCGCGATCTTTCTGTCATAACGACCTCCATTCTCTCCGTCTCTTTTCAGTCAGTCCGACTTCTTTCCGTTAAGGCACCAGGTTCGATAAAGCCGTCAACATATAACAAGAGTGATGTTCTCATAATTAGAAATGCAAAAAAATAGTTAGTTATATAACAAGAGCGATGTTCTCATATGTTAGAGATATTAAAAAAAAACCCAGTAAGTTCTTTGTCTGCGCCCCCCCCCCCCCCCCCACTCCTTCCCTTTCCCACCAGGTCTTTGGGAGCAGGCCTGGTACGTTGTGTGCCAGTCAGGGAAGCCGCACTAAGACAGGTGCGCTCCGGTTGTCCCAATGTCCGCTGTCTGAAACTAGTGTTGTCACCTGCAACTCCCTAGTTCCCCTTCAGATCTCCCTTTACCCCAAACACATTTGTCAGAATGCAACGTGTCTGTCAGACCAGCCTGAAAATATGTGACGAACATGCTTTTTGTGAGCGCGTGAATTTGTGTTATCGATTTACAAGTGATCAGGTCGAAAACAACTTTTGTGAATCTTTGACACTTTTGGCCAGGTTGACGTGATCGTCTTGTTATCGTTCTAGTGGTATTGGTGTGGTTTGAATTGATCCCATCTCACGCCCTACCCGACCCCCTCGTCATACACCTCCCCCCCCCCATACACACACACATACATAACCCAACGTATACCGTCTCCTGACTGGCGGTAGATTTTCTACCTGAATACATTCAGATAAATCGTCGTGTTATTGTTCTAGTGGTATTGTTGCAGATTTTAATAGATCCCATCCGCACGCCCTATCCGAGCCCTTCTCCACACACACACCTAACTTATACACTCTCCTGACTGGCGGTAGATTTTCTACCTGAGTGTACTTAGACATGACTTTCTGGAGAAACCCATATAACACGTTGCCCAGGCTACACAATACTTAGCCATGACTTTCTGGAGAAACCCATATAAACATGTTGCCCAGGCCACAGAATACTTAGCCATGACTTTCTGGAGAAACCCCTAAAACACGTTGCCCAGACCACAGAATACTTAGCCATGACTTTCTGGAGAAACCCCTATAACACGTTGCCCAGGCCACACAATACTTAGCCATGACTTTCTGGAGAAACCCCTATAACACGTTGCCCAGGCCACAGAATACTTAGCCATGACTTTCTGGAGAAACCCATATAACACGTTGCCCAGGCCACACAATACTTAGCCATGACTTTCTGGAGAAACCCCTATAACACGTTGCCCAGGCCACACAATACTTGGCCATGACTTTCTGGAGAAACCCTAACACGTTGCCCAGGCCACAGAATACTTAGCCATGACTTTCTGGAGAAACCCATATAACACGTTGCCCAGGCCACACAATACTTAGCCATGACTTTCTGGAGAAACCCACATAACACGTTGCCCAGGCCACACAATACTTAGCCATGACTTTCTGGAGAAACTCCTATAACACGTTGCCCAGGCCACAGAGACCGCTGACGTCCAGCCGCAGTACGGCAACACCAGCACCGAGGTGGAGGTTGTGGTGGTGGTGGAGGACATCAACGACCACCCGCCCACCTTCTCCCGCGTGTCGCCCTACACGGCCTTCGTCAGGGAGGACACGCCGCTGGACGCCCTCATCTACTTCGACGGGGACGGCTACATCTCCGTGTCTGACGCCGACCAGGTGATCAAGGGACTTTGGCTAATCTATGAAGGAAGTAGAGTTGTCAGTGTGTAGAGTCAGTAGTCAGGTATGGTGTCGGTGATGCGCTGGTGATGGTTTAGCAATTACAGTCTGAATTGTTAGTGTTCTCTCCATAGGCTACACCTTCAAGATTAACATTTTAAAAGGAATTTGAAGCTGATCCCGCCAGTTAACTTGGGCAAACAAATTAAAAGACGAAATACGACGCATTTTGACTTCTCTGGTCTTGTTCAGGCAAGATTCCGGACAATTTCGTCTCGATTTCGGCGTGAGACGGGCGTTGAATGAAAAACATCAACGGCCATCTTGCACGCCCGTCATGCGCCGAATTTGAGAAGATCAGCCTTTGCTCATTCTTCGTTTTCATTGTCCTTAATTTTGTTTATCTTGCCTGAAGAAGACCTTAGAGGTCCAAACGCGTCGTGTTTTGTACTGTGATTTGATTGTTCATGTTGACTGCCGGATTTACTCTAAATTCCTTTTACAACGTGTTTCAATCACCGCCTGCAGTCATCTTATTTTGAAACTAAGTTCAAGACTCGCCACGGGTGAGATTATTGATTCTACCAATTTCGTAGCCGTATGAATCTTCTGTGATAAGTGTCTAAAATACGATATAAGTGTAAATGTTTTTGTTTAGTGTGTTTCAAAACATTTTACGGTTGGTGTATGGTTTTTTTTTTTCGCTGTTGTTTGTTACCCGTAGACATGCCTCCTAAGTCGTACTTACATTCAATAACTTTGTAGGGCGGGAAAAGACGCAGAAACCATATACAAATAAGAATACTTGTTCAAAGGGACGCAACTCGCATTTTAACCTGACGGTGGAGCGAGATGGCGTCCCCTGGCGGCATTGGCGGCAGCGCCGACCGAGGTGTACTCGGAAGCTCTGGTTCTGCTGAGAGTGATGGGAACGGATGTCTTCAAGGAAGCTGCTGACACGCACATTTCCTTTCAGGTGTGTTGGACAGGGTTTGCCGGTTTTACGCAGGTGATTTCAATGTGTGTGTGTGTGTGTGTGTGTGTGTGTGTGTGTGTGTGTGTGTGTGTGTGTGTGACTGTGTGTGTGTATGTATGTATGTGTGTGTATGTGTGTGTGCGTGTGTGTGTGTGTGTGTGTGTGTGTGTGTGTGTGTGTGTGTGTGCACGCACGCACTTACTAGCGTGAGAGAGAGAGAGAGAGAGAGAGAGAGAGAGAGAGAGAGAGAGAGAGAGAGAGAGAGAGAGCGAGACAGACAGACAGACACAGACAGACACAGACAGACAGACAGACGCAGACAGACAGAGAGAGTCCTCGGTGTCCTCCCTACACCGGATCACCCACCCACTGTGTCCTCACTCTGTGTCTCAGCTGGTGGCCCGGGAGGTGTCCACAGCAGAACGCCACTCCAGCACAGCGGAGGTCGTCATCACCGTGCAACGCCTCCCGGAACCCTCCCCGACCCCCGCGCCCGCCGACGACGACAGCATCACCACTCCCGACATCATCGTCTTCGTCATCGGCTTCCTCGTCGTCTTCAACGTGGCGGCCACGGCCTTCATCATCTGGTTCATCCGGCGGCGGAGCGAGGAGCCCCGCCAGGGCGTGGCGCGGAGAGGGTCCAAGTACTACGTCAACGGCGTGGAGAAGGAGTCCAGGAGGAGCTCGGGGCTGCAGAACGGGTCGGCCGTGTCCTTGAGGTCGGAGAGCGTGCTGGTGGAGGTGGAGGCCAAGGACCGCTGTGACGTGGTGCCCCTGGGCGCCGTGCCGCCTGAGGCCCGAGCTTCTGATCCCGCTTCCATCAGCGGTGACACCACTGACGGGCATTCCACGGACCACAAAGCTCTCCTCCACAACGAAGTGTCTCTGGCCAAATCTGCCGGAGTGTCCCTGAACGCCAGTCTGGATTCCATGGACATGTCTCAAGGAAGCTCCAGGTCGTTGGCCCCAGCAGCCGTGGTGACGTCAGGAGCCAAAGGCGAGATGCCCAACTTCTCCAAGGCGAAGAGAAACGTGTCTTCCCCAAGAACCCGGCGCTCAACTTCGCCGGTCCCGCCCTGACTACGGCGTCCAGCAGCCCCGCTCTTCACGTGGCCTCCACGGCCACCCCGGCCTCAGGTCCTGGTTCTGCCGGCAGTTCCGGCACGCCGTCGGCCTCTGCAGAGTCCCTGTGTCTGGAGCCGGTGACCAGGTTCAGCGCCCAGGGTCCAGTCTCCACCACCACTGTGGCTGCCGCCGCCGTGAGTCCCCCCGCCAGCAGCAACCCCGCCTCTGTGTCCAGCTCCACCGGCAGACAGAGTGCGGCGTCTCCGGGGACCAGCTCGCTCCACGGGAGCGGGTCCATGACTGAAATTCTCTACTGACGCCTCCACACGAAAGATCCAACTGAGAAATAAGAGACCCCATTTGTAAGCTGCTGATCTTTTTTTGATACTGACTGAGAGTCACCACAAAAGTCTGATGAATGAAGACACAATACGTGTCGTTTTTCTTGTTGTTGCTTGGAAACAGACTACTAACGCCAAATGTACTTAACACTCCTTTGCTTCAAAATAAGTGATGTAGCGGAAATGAGAGGAAAACCAGACAATGTAGCCTCATTGTGGACATACGTGTGACAGGCCAAAACTGTTATAACTTGCATTTTGATATATGCTTTAACCGAGGAAAGATGGGAGAGAAAAACATGTAGAAGAGGTTTATACTTTTCATGTACAGTTATTATTTGTTGTAGTTTTCCAAAGTAAATAGTCTTATTTATAGGAAACTGTTCCTTTAAATTGACGTGAACGTCTCGGAATGACAACTGCTATTGCAAATGACACAACCAAAGCAAATTCATGTTGTTAATGAACTATTCGTTCAGTGTTAATCTTCTTAACCACTGCCCTTTCTTGCCCCAAGATAACGTCTTTTCACTGTGCTCGTTTGATAGATTCTGCCATGCACTATCCAAACAATTCCAGGCTTACAATCAACCCGAGGAGCAATACATGAGTTTTCCCTTTCTGTCGTCGTGTGTTTTAACCTTTATGCACATTGATCATGTTGTTGTTGTTGATCCTAACGCTTTCTTTTACATTCCGTGTACTTTTTACCGACCCCTCTCCCCCTTTCTTTTCTATTTTAAAAAAAACCCATAGCTGATGTTTTAATGACGGACTTCTTAATCGTTGCTAAAAGATCGTTGTATGGACGGAAGAATGTTCAGCTTGAAATGATTGGCTTGCACTTGTTTTCCTCCCATTACTTGTTTGTTTGGGTTATCCCGTCTATGGAGATGGAAGACATTAGGGTCAGGTTTGGATATTGTTTTGATTGGTGCCTTTCCTGCGGTCACCTATTTCCCAACAAACACACACACACACACACACACACACACACACACACAACACACACACACACACACACACACACACACACACACAAACAGAGAGAGAGAGAGAGAGAGAGAGAGAGAGAGAGAGAGAGAGAGAGAGAGAGAGAGAGAGTTCGTCGAGTTTCATTTCGTGAACACCCATTCAGGAAAACATTCTCCAGAGAAAGTAATGATACTACGTACCATTTAATGCTATAGATGAAATCACGAAATTGGACAAAATACATGTGTCATTACAAAGCACAGTTTATAGAGATTGCTGTATATCATCAACCGTTTCTGAGTATTTTGTCTTCAATGAACTTGACGTAATCTAGGTGTATTTTTTAACACATTATTTTTTGTTTAAGCATAGATTTTTCTGTGTGGTTTCTTCTCTATGACATGTCACATGATTTCTCTGTGTTAATTCTTCTCTATGACATGTCACATGATTTCTCTGTGTTAATTCTTCTCTATGACGTCACATGATTTCTCTGTGTTAATTCTTCTCTATGACATGTCACATGATTTCTCTGTGTGGTTTCTTCTCTATGACATGTCACATGATTTCTCTGTGTTAATTCTTCTCTATGACATGTCACATGATTTCTCTGTGTTAATTCTCTCTATGACATGTCACATGATTTCTCTGTGTTAATTCTTCTCTATGACATGTCACATGATTTCTCTGTGTTAATTCTTCTCTATGACATGTCACATGATTTCTCTGTGTGGTTTCTTCTCTATGACATGTCACATGATTTCTCTGTGTTAATTCTTCTCTATGACATGTCACATGATTTCTCTGTGTTAATTCTTCTCTATGACATGCCACATGATTTCACTGTGTTAATTCTTCTCTATGACATGCCACATGATTTCTCTGTGTTAATTCTTCTCTATGACATATCACATGATTTCTCTGTGTTAATTCTCTCTATGACATGTCACATGCTTTCTCTGTATTAATTCTTCTCTATGACATGTCACATGATTTCACTGTGTTAATTCTTCTCTATGACATGTCACATGATTTCTCTGTGTCAATTCTTCTTTATGACATGTCACATGATTTCACTGTGTTAATTCTTCTCTATGACATGCCACATGATTTCACTGTGTTAATTCTTCTCTATGACATGCCACATGATTTCACTGTGTGGTTTCTTCTCTATGACATGCCACATGATTTCTCTGTGTGGTTTCTTCTCTATGACATGTCACATGATTTCACTGTGTTAATTCTTCTCTATGACATGCCACATGATTTCACTGTGTTAATTCTTCTCTATGACATGCCACATGATTTCTCTGTGTTAATTCTTCTCTATGACATGTCACACGATTTCTCTGTGTGGATTCTTCTCTATGACTTGTCACATGATTTCTCTGTGTTAATTCTTCTCTATGACATGTCACATGATTTCTCTGTGTTAATTCTTCTCTATGACATGTCACATGATTTCTCTGTGTTAATTCTTCTCTATGACATGTTACATGATATCTCTGTGTGGTTTCTTCTCTATGACATGCCACATGATTTCACTGTGTTAATTCTTCTCTATGACATGCCACATGATTTCACTGTGTTAATTCTTCTCTATGACATGTCACACGATATCACTGTGTGGATTTTACAGCCTTCACCACCACCAGCTGCTGTACGATCGTCTGTTCAAATGTTGCATCATCATTTCTGAATGAGCTTTACCGCTGCTCCTTTAGAGAACAATGCTTTGTTGTCTGACTGTTCTATCTGTGGCAAAGAATGGAAATCCTTCTCTGTAAGTAAATCCAGCATTTCGGTCATGTTGTTATGCATTGTTGTTATTTTGACGTTAACAGTGTTTGATTTCCTTTCTGAATCAGCTCTTGAGTTTCAATGTTCTGTAGTTCTCACGATGTGAATGTATGTTTAACAAGGAGTGGTACTGCTTTTGTACTATGTAATATCTGTGATATGTAACTTTCTATAGCTCAGTGAATCGGTTCCATCATTCTTGAAGTGCATGTGTGTGTAAATATGAAGTCAATGTATGATCTGTTTTGGAAAAGTACATGGTCTTTTTGCTGCTTTCTTCCCTTCGCCTGGTTGATGGGTTGTTTCTTTTTTTTATGCTCTTTCTTTCGTTTTTCCCCATCTTTTTTTCTTCCTTCTTCTCACATTCTTACATTTCCTGTTTCTTGCTCATTGCTTTTTCTCTTCTCCTGGCTGTCATTATCTTTTCTTTGATTGCCTGCCTACCCGTTGTGTATGTGGAGGAAGGGTGGGGGGGGGGGGCATAGCAGAATGCCTACCCGTTGTGTATGTGGAGGAAGGGGGGGGGGTGGGGAGAGCAGAATGCCTACCCGTTGTGTATGTGGAGGAAGGGTGGGGGTGGGGAGAGCAGAATGCCTACCCGTTGTGTATGTGGAGGAAGGGTGGGGGGTGGGGAGAGCAGAATGCCTACCCGTTGTGTATGTGGAGGAAGGGTGGGGGTGGGGAGAGCAGAATGCCTACCCGTTGTGTATGTGGAGGAAGGGCGGGGGTGGGGATAGCAGAATGCCTACCCGTTGTGTATGTGGAGGAAGGGCGGGGGTGGGGATAGCAGAATGCCTACCCGTTGTGTATGTGAGGAAGGGCGGGGGTGGGGATAGCAGAATGCCTACCCGTTTTGTGTGTGTGGAGGAAGGGTGGACGGTGGGATAGCAGAATGCCTACCCGTTTGTGTGTGTGGAGGAAGGGGAGGGGGATAGCAGATATGCCAATGAAGGGCCTCTTTCGTTTTTTTTTAGCCGTTCATTTAAACCATTTTCTCTGTGGGAGGAAATTCTAAATGAGGCAGGGAACAGTAAACAGTAAATAACAAACATGTAGGGTAACGCTTGCCAGTAAAGTAGGGTAACTCTTGCCAGTAATGTAGGGTAACGCTTGCCAGTAAAGTAGGGTAACGCTTGCCAGTAAAGTAGGGTAACTCTTGCCAGTAATGTAGGGTAACGCTTGCCAGTAAAGTAGGTAACTCTTGCCAGTAAAGTAGGGTAACTCTTGCCAGTAAAGTAGGGTAACTCTTGCCAGTAAAGTAGGGTAACTCTTGCCAGTAAAGTAGGGTAACTCTTGCCAGTAAAGTAGGGTAACTCTTTTTTTTTTTTTTTTTTTTTTTTTTTTAATAGGCACACATAAAGAAAGTATTTCACTGGACAACAGCGACATTATTTACAAACATCAAACGAAGTCATGTAACATGTCACATAGTGTCCTCATAAATACATCATGACATTTAGAGAAAATACGTTATATAATCATATTTCAGTCTTATTGTTCCATTTGATGCCCAAGGTCACGGACAACACGCAAAAAGAAGGAAATTATATTCTATGCATTATTAACATTATTCTTGTATTAGTGGTATGTAAGGAAACCATTTTGTCCCGTATTCTGCATAATTCATCTCCATCGAGTACATGTGTTTCTCAATTTTATGTCTATAGCATAATTCCTTTAGAAACATTATTAGGTTGGGTTTCATCTTATTAATTCTACATTTGTATATGAAATATTTTCCCATTAAAATGATTAAGTCTAACATATCATCTGTTTTTGTTTTCTCATCAGTGCCAAACAATATAAGCTCTACATCAAATGACAATCTTTCACAGTGTGAACACTTACTTTTTAGAGTATTTCAAGTTGTTTCCAGAAAGTATGTGCAAATTCACATTAAGTAGGGTAACTCTTGCCAGTAGAGTAGGGTAACTCTTGCCAGTAAAGTAGGGTAACTCTTGCCAGTAAAGTAGGGTAACTCAGCTTTGGGGGATGTTTCCGTGTTAGTTCTGTGTGCTCTGCGCCGTGGTATTTGCTCGGCGATTCGGTGTTGTCATCAGCATTCGTTTGGAGTTAAAGTCGTGTATTTCTGTCGTCATGGGGGCAAGAGTTACCCCACTTGTTTGTTGGTTATTTTCTCTGTGGAACAACACGTTCAGCTGATACCGCTTCGTTTCCCACTACAAGCGAAGATCACACGATTCAGTTGCAAACAAACCGTCACAATGGCGAGATGAAAGAGTTTCCATTTTCTGTTTCCGTTATTTGTCGTCCTTGTTCTCATGACGTGAAGCATCAGAGGGGAAAACACAGAGGTTGTATCGATGTGAAGCTTTGTCAGGTCAAATACACAGTTCTTTCATGACGTGAAGCATCAGAGGGGAAAACACAGGTTGTATCGATGTGAAGCTTTGTCAGGTCAAATACACAGTTCTTTCATGACGTGAAGCATCAGAGGGGAAAACCACAAAGGTTGTATCGATGTGAAGCTTTGTCAGGTCAAATACACAGTTCTTTCATGACGTGAAGCATCAGAGGGGAAAACCACAAAGGTTGTATCGATGTGAAGCTTTGTCAGGTCAAATACACAGTTCTTTCATGACGTGAAGCATCAGCGGGAAAACCACAAAGGTTGTATCGATGTGAAGCTTTGTCAGGTCAAATACACAGTTCTTTCCGTATGTCTTCACGTCAGCCTCACAAACCCATGTGCAATGACTTGTCAGCGGAACTTGTTTACTTTAGAAATCCATTGTTGTTTATCCTGGGAGAGTGGAACACACCTGCACTGGAATAGCTGGCCGCTTGTTAGAAGAAAGTGGCCCAGCCTGGGAAATTCTTGTCTGGCCAAAGGATTTCATTTGGTTTCAAAGTGAGGTGTTTTCAGGCGGAAATTGAAATAAATTTCAAAAGTAATTTTAAGTCACTCCGCCAATTAACATGGACAAACCAATTACAAGACAAAACACGACGCGTTTCGACCTCTAAGGTCTTCTTCAGGCAAGATAAACACATTCATGACAATGAAAACGAAGAACGAACAATCACTTATCTTCTCGACTTCGGCACAACGCCCATCTGGCACCGAATTTGAGAAGATAAGTTGTTGCTCGTTGTTCGATTTTTTTTCATATTCTCTCTGTCGAGAAGTGTGTTGTATTTCTATTCTTTATTTTGCTGACCTAGTTAAAACAGACATTTCCGTAACATGTCATTTTTTTTGCTAGTGTTAGAGAGATTTTAAGTGCTTTTTTCTCCTTTGTGTCAATACGATTATATTTATGGTTTTGATAGTTCGGTTCTGTGTTAACCTAAACGTGTGGGCGTGTGTTGTCATGTTTTAGTTGAATGTATGTTCTGAATGCTATTTTCAGACCGAGAATAAAAAGGAACCAGACTGGTTGTAGTAATGGTGTACCCAATAATATTAGCGGGAGCTGGCTCGATTAGGGAAGTCTTCCAATATTGGGCGACTTTCACAACTTGATTTTATTGACTAAGAAAGAATGCAAGACAAGCATTGGTTAAAAAAACACACCAAAAAAAAAAAAAAAAAAACCAGTTTGGACGCCGAGTGCTTGACTGTAACGAGCAAAACCGCATTTTTGACCGTTCCATCGCAAACTGTGGCCTCATTATCCAAATAGCCGTGTGATAGGCTCAAGCCTTTATGACATACATGCCAAAATCATGGCATGAAACGTCATGCCATAAACTGCTGTGATGTTTGCAACAGTCGGCTTCTGCGTGCTTTAAGTTTCCTCGTCCCTGTCATTTGGAAAAAGATGTTCGTTTCGCTCACTTCCTCCCCCTCCTCCCTGTCTAGCTCTCCTCCTCACCCCTTCCTCTCACTTTACAAACACACGCACGAACACACACATTAACTTCTCCTCCCACTCCCTCCTCTCTCTGTCATGAACACACACACACACACACACACACACACACACATACACACACACACACACACACACACGCACGCACGCACGCACACACACACACACACACACACACACACGCGCGCACGCAGACACACACACACACACAATCACACACACGCACACACACACACACACACACAGATTATTATGGACGAAGACGGCCACTTGTTGTGACGTCACAGACCTGTTTAATTGCCTTGTGTCACGCCGTACGTTGAGCGAAGACCAAGAGCCAAACAGACCAGAAGCGTTTGCGAGTATTATCTGGTGTTGTTAGAAACTGTGGTTAAGTTCGATCTATATACTGTGAAGCTTCCTCACGTAACTGACGTGTAAAGATGCGAAGAGAACAGCTGAAAAACGCGAAAGCGTTAAACTGAACTATTTTATACGCACGCACGTACGCTTTTCGTAGTTAGAAAACTGATCAACTTCTATCTTCATTGAAGTTTGAGTAATTATGAGTATTTAACATCAGTCTTTCTCAACCACCCTTTATCCTTTTAAGGTGAGATGGGAAGTAATTCCGAAGCTTTAAGTGTTTGTTGTCTTTAAGAGTTTTGTCCCTTAGACCAAGGACTGATATCGCCAGCCTTGCCACTGACTGGATTTGAATGCCTGTTGACTGGCAAAGGAAAGGGTTTTTGTTGTTGTTATTTGCAAAATCAGAATCACGTCATACATTATTATCGTGCACGTGTGTGAGAGAATAGTGTAGTTTATTGATTTTATTCTTTTGATTGGAATTCTGAAATGATGGAGTGAGATGAAGACCTCATTCACAGACTGTTTGTCCTTTCCTAATGCTTCCTGTTCAATCACAAGGTGACGTCAGAGGCTGCGTGAAGTGTTTAGCCCTATTTCTATACTGTCTGTCTCTTCCCATTGCCTTCTGGTCACTGAAAATGTCACGAAAAGACTGAATGAGAGACTTGGCCGTTGGGTGAGACGTATGGCCCTTGAATGAAATGAATGCCTCATTCATGTACTCTTTGCCCCTTCCAGCGGCTTTCTGTTGTGATCAGATGACAGAGAGAATTGAATGACTCTGCTCACATACTCTTCATCCTTCCCATCGTTTCTTCTTCAATGATAATGTAATGAAATAATTGAAGAAAATGAACGACCCTATTTAAATACTGTTTGTTCCTTCCCACTGCTTCCGTTGAGATATATCGCCCTATTTACATACTCTTTTCATTTCCCACTGCTTTCTATTCGAGGAAAAGATTGTCATGAAATATACGCAGATGCGTGGATTTTTAAACAAAGCTCTTTTTTCTCTCCCAAAAATGACATGAAATTAAAGAAAACCGTGTGATACACTCAACATTACTTTAAAAAAAAGGAAAGTGTTATTGCTATTGTAATCGGTCAATCATTCCAGAGGACATGCAGCCTGCCATGGAATAGAAACATCGCAGCCTACTCACAGCTGTGGAAAGATAGTTAAAGTGAAGTGGATGTGAGATGAATCGAGTAACGACATTAACACGTAATTACTGCAATGGGACTGACAACCGTGGTACAGCCTGGATGCATCTTCCTGTTATCAGTGAGTGCAAGTGTTTTTGTTGGTAACGAACAGAATTCATCACCAAGCGAAAAACAAGCAGA
>CM031596.1:114129958-114137458 GCA_018398815.1 Conus ventricosus
TGTTTTCGTGCGTCAGCGTGCGTCAGCGTGCGTGCGTGCGTGCGTGCGTGCGTGCGTGCGTGCGTGCGTGCGTGCGTGTGTGTGTGTGTGTGTGTGTGTGTGTGTGTGTGTGTGTGTGTGTGTGTGTGTGTGTGCGCGCGCGCGCGAGCGCGCGTGTATGTATGATGCTAAGTTTCTGCGTGCTGTTTTAATCCTGTAAAATTATGAAGTGTGGATGGGGGGGGGGGGGGGGGGGGGGGGGGAGGAGAGAGAGAGAGAGAGAGAGAGAGAGAGAGAGAGAGGACAGACAGACAGACAGACAGACAGACAGAGACAGAGACAGAGAGTGCGTGTGTGTGTGTGTGTGTGTGTGTGTGTGTGTGTGTGTGTGTGTGTGTGTGTGTGTGTGTGTGTGTGCGTGCGCGGGCGCGTGTGTGATGCCATAAGTTTGTGTGTGCAGATCATTGCGTTAATGATATGGAAGATTGCTGAGATGGTATCAAATTCGCAACACAATGATGCAATGCTACCTTTTTCACATTTAGGAAATAGGTTTATTGTGGTGTTCAATGTTTCATTTGTCTGGTTTATAGCATTGAATGCATTTCATCGTTGATATGTTAAAGTTTTGTTTTCTTGTTATACTTACATAATTTATGGTATAATCTCTTCCTATAGAGAACAACGATACTGGTAGGTTTCTCAAAGAAACTTGATGACATGTGATGATGTTATTACAAAATCATTTCACTAGACTCATCATGCACCTAAAAAAAATACCGTGTGCACGCTTTGTATGTTCATGTTCAAAACTGCATTGGTTTGATTTTGAGTGTACCCCTCTGTACACGAGATTCAGATGTTGGAAACATTCGACTTTGTCTTTCTTTTGAAATGAAGGGCAAGTTCGGTCTGGTCACACGTTTGGCATGTCACACTGGGACCATGCTTTAGAAAATAGTACACACTTCATAATAATAATAATAATAATAATAATAATAATAATAATAATAATAATAATGTTAATTTATGTGGCGCTTATTCTCTAAAAATTAGGGCTCAAAGCGCTTTACATAACCAACAATACACACGCACACAAACACCCGCGCGGGAGCGCGCGCGCACGCATGCTCACACATGACCACACACCCACGTTCACAGACATACGCATGCACGCACGCACGCACGCACGCACTCACATCAACACAGCCTGCACGCACAAGCGACACAACCACAAGGCACTCACGCGTGCACGCAAAAACCCACTCAGGCACTCGGAAGGTGGATTGGGAAGTCGGGGGGGGGGGGGGGGGGGGGGGGGGGGGGGGGGTGAGGAGTGGGGATGGTGGGGAGGGGGGGGGCGTGGGGGAGGTCGTGACTAATGAAAGAAATTTGTTTTTAACGGCAGATTTGGAAGAAGAGGGTAAATGTAGGTGTCTGACACTGATGGGAAGTGTATTCCAGACAGTTGGTCCTTGGAAGGAGAGAGAACGTTGACCAAAAGATTTTTGCGCCAAAGGAATGCGCAAGAGGCGACTGTCGGCAGAGGAACGAAGTTGACGTGATGAGGTGTAGAGGTGGAGGATGTCTGAAAGATATTTTGGCCCGGTACCAGAAACAGAAGAGAAACAGATAGAACCCAGCTTGTAGTCAATTCGCCTCTGGATTGGAAGCCAGTGGAGGGACTGCAACAGAGGAGTGACATGTTTACGTTTAGATGCTTTGCAAACAAGCCTGGCAGCGCTATTCTGAACCTTCTGTAGTTTATTGAGTAGGTAACTTGGTGAGCCAGCCAAGAGACTGTTGCAGTAGTCCAGCTTGAGAGAACTTGGGAACAAACCAGAGTTTTTGTGGCGTCAGTGGAAAGGATCTGGTCGGAAGCAGCACTGTACCACGGGCAGGAGGGACGATTCGTCACCTTGCAGCGCTTGGCCGGGGTACAGGTGTTGAGGGTGTCCTTGCAGTGTTTGGCCGGGGCACAGGTGTTGAGGGTGTCCTGGAGACACAGGTCCAGCTGATGAGGGGTGAGGGGCTGGGGGGAGGGGGGGAGGGGCGGAGTCCAGGGAGGTCTTCAAATCATCCTTAAAGGAGGAGATGTTGATGTCAGCCAGCCTCCTCTTCTCCACGTACCCAGGCTGGGTGGAGGGCCTAGGCACTTACAGTTCCACGACCACACAGTAGTGGTGTGAAGGTAGCGTTTTGTGCCCCGTGGTCGACTGTACAAGGGTGTCATCCTGGCGGCACACGACCCAGTCCAGCGTATGGCAACGGCAATGGGTTGGAGCATCCACCGACTGAGCAAGACCGTATGTGTTCAGGATGTCAAGAATATCATTGTAGCATCCATCAACAATGGCTTACCGTCAAAAGATGCAATAATCTTAGAAAAGTATTTAGTAATATAGAGTTTAAAATCTGGTGCAAGCTGAAACAATACTAGACAGTTGGGCGACAAGGAACATTGTCTTCAGATGCAAAAAAGCGATAAAAACAAATAAGGTACTGGAAACAAAATTTCACAGCCTTTGGACCAAAGAAACAGGCATTACAGTGACACGTGTACATTCTTCGAAACATAACCAAGCCGTTGCGCAACATCCTATGTAGCAATCGATTCGTCAGCGTTGTTGGCAGAAATGACAGACAGGTTTGAAAGAGGGAAGGGGAAATTCTTTAGAAATACATATGATCCTGGTTTTATATTCCTCGTAACGTCTTCAAGACGTAAACACATCCTGGTTAAACTTGGTGACATTTAGAATGTTGACAGCATCCAGACAGCTGAAACGACGTTGGATCTGGCTAGTCTGTTTGTGGAGAGTTGTGTTTTCCTGAGCAGTATGAGTGCAGCTGAACCCAAAACACCAGAGCATTTCGGACTGGAGAACAAAAATGGAACAATCCACAAAACGATAACTAATAATAAAAAAAATCAAGTATTCTAAAAATCATTGAGACTGTCATGCGAGAGGTGTTGTTTCTAATCAAAACAAAAACAAAAACCGACATAATAATATCAAAGAACTTTACCACTATTATGTACTTATTGACCCCCCACCCCCACCCCGCCACTCTCCAAACCGTACCTCACCTTCCCTATCCACTCACCCACCCTCCCAAATCCCCCCCACCTCTCTCTTCTCTCTCTCTCTCTCTCTCTCGCACCCTCGCCTTTTACTTAGTTGTAGACGATATTGTGTTTACGAAGTAGTGTGCGGGGTGGCAGTAGGGAGGGGATGTTTTTTGTAACATTTTTAAAAGGCTTTTTGAATTGTTATTAATAATAATAATAATAATGTATAATACTTATATAGCGCATTTCTTGTTGTACAACTCAATGCGCTTACATCCACCATTTGCACTTATTCATACAATATTCATGCACACAGCAAAAAGAAAATACACAATGGCAGACGCTCCTACATGCATACACTGCCTCACCGAACTAGTTGTGGAGGAATTTAGGAGAGATCTAGTCATCTACAGAAGAGAATAGGCCTTTCTGAAGAGGTAAGTTTTGAGCTGAGATTTAAAAGAAGAAAGAGTAGGCTGATTACGAAGGTCTTCAGAGAGGGAGTTCCAAATAGAAGGTGCTCTAAAAACTGAAGGCTCTTTCGCCAACAGATTTCAGAGAACGCTTAGGGATTTTCAAAGTTTTTGTGAAGAAAAGCGAAGGGTACGAGAGCTTTGGTAGGTGCAGAGAGAAGAAGAGAGATAGTGAGGAAGAGATTCATTAAATTGCCACCGATACTGTATGGGAAGCCAGTGCAGTTCGATCAGCATGGGAGTGATGTGCTCACACCTCCTCCTCTTCAAAACAAGTCGTGCAGCGCTATTTTGGACTCTCTGCAGCCGAGCAATCTGTTCTGCTGGAAGCCCAGCATTAAACAGAGTTGCAGTAGTCCAATCTTGACATCACCATGGCACAGACTAGCCTGACAGCTACTTCCCTGGATATAAAGCGTCGGATGGAGCAATTACGTCTCAGCTCTAAAACGGTATGAGCGACAGACTACATATATTTGATTCTGCATGGTCAGACACTGAGCAATGGTAACACCAAGGTATTTGACAGACTTATTGAAAGGTAATTCAGTACCATCAACAACCATTGACTCTGACTCAACGAGTTTGAGGCAGGAGGAGGTTCCAACGGGCATGACTTCAGTCTTTTCACAATTTAATTTAAGCTTATTACTTGTCATCCACTCCTGCACACTGCTGATACACCGAGACACCCCAGATTGAACAGAAACAAACTCATCAGGTGTGCCACTCTTAGAAAGCTCAATGTCATCAGCATACTTGTGAAAATCACAATCATGGTCCGATGATAACATCCGACAAGGGCTGTGAGTACAATGTAAACAACACTGGGCCCAATACTGACCCCTGTGGTACTCCATACAAAAGAGGTGACAAAGTAGACCTTACACCACCCACAACCACCACCTGCGACCTATCTCTGATGTATGATTCGAACCACTGAAGAACTATCCCATCAACACCAAAAGTGACCCTATGCCTTTCAAGTAAAGTAGTGTGATCTAGCGTATCAAAGGCAGCACTCAGATCAAGCAAGGCTACGAGAGAAACAAGTTTACTGTCGGATTTGCACAGTAAACAGTCCAGTACGCTCAATACAGCAGTCTCAGTGCTATGATCCTTCCTATAAGCAGACTGACAGGCCTCAAGAAGACCATGGTCTGAAAGATGAGTCTGAAGCTGCTTCAGCACAACTCTTTCAAGGATTTTTGAGAGGAATGGGAGGTTGGGACACCGGTCTATAGTTCTTTAACTTATTAACGTCCAGTCCTGGCTTTTTCAAGAGAGGGGTAACCATTGCCTGCTTAAACTGAGGAGGCACTATGCCTGACGAGAGAGATTTGTTTGCAATGTTTGTAATCACGGGAATCAATGAGAGGCACACCGTTTAAGGAGGGAAGTGGGGATGGGGTCAAGGACACAACTTTTGCTGAAGGATTCACTTATGAGATCGCTGATTAGTTTTTCATCCACAGGATTATGAGATCGCTGATCAGTTTTTATCCACAGGATTAAAAGTACAAAAAGGTGGTCGACAGTATTTATCGTAAAGAATTGGTTGGGAAGGATTTGGGATCAAGATTGTCACGGATGGTTTTGATTTTATCAACAAAGAATTCACTTAATTGTTGAGAGATTTGAGAAGGAGGAATGTTCGTGGGCAAACTTAATTTCTTTTGTTTGCCAAGTAGTTCACTTGAAAGAGAAAACAACTGCTTCATCACCTATCAGCTGTCCCGGGGTCAGGCAGACCGTGGGGTGCCACAGAAGACTTCGCAAACCAGCCTCCTCCTCTCCTCCCTGTAGTGTGCTGACTCAGTTCTCTGTTCTGGAAACGGCTGACACGGTCCACGCGGGGACATGGTGCACGTGGGGACATGGTGCACGTGGGGAGGTATGTGTCTTCCCCTGCGGCAGCCTCGTCACCGATGTTGATCACTCTCCCTAGGTCAAGGTCAACCAGGCCACTGTTGACGACCCGTTAGCGGAAAGGGGCTGTAACTCGTGATATGGGCGCTATGTCTTTTAGCGTAACGGCGTCTGTCTCTCTGTCTTTCTTTGCGTCAGTCTGTCTCTGTCTCTCTCTGTCTCTCGGCCTGTGTGTTTTCCTATGTCTTCCTTTGTTGCTCTCCGGCTCTTTCTGACTGTCTCTCTGTCTCTGTCGTGTTCTGCCGCTCTCTCTCTCTCAGACTGTATGACAATCTACTCTCTCTCTCTCTCTCTCTCTCTCTCTCTCTCTCTCTCTCTCTCTCTCTCTCATGTCCCGAAAAGGCATTGTGTATAGCAGCTGGGATTTAACAATACTCTGTCAGAAAATATCCCTCTCCTTCTTCCTCCTTGCCGACGTGCTGAAAGTAAATCCTTTCGTTTGTCTTTCTTGTGCTTTCCCTGTCATTTGATAGGGCGGAACATCCCTCTCTTTAATCATTCTCTCTTTTGCAATCTTTGTGTGTGGTGGTTGCTTTTCCCCGATCATTCATCTGCAGAGGTAGTCATTTTTTTGTAGGCATAAGACTGAAAGTAGCGTCGCACACACACACACACACACACACACACACACACACACACACACACACACATACATACACACACACACACACACACACACACACACACACACACACACACACACACACACACATACCACACACACACACACACACACACACACACAAAACACACACACCAATAAAAACAGGTATAGACACATGTTTTGACCATGAAAGCTTTCCATAGGAAAACAAAGAAACAGTGGCGAGAGGGAGGGGGGGGGGGGGGGAAGAGAGAGAGAGAGAGAGGAGAGAGAGAGAGAGAGAGATGAATATAAAATAAAATGTTTTATTCAATTATGGACAGAGATTTCAGGCGTTACCCATTCTTCCAATCTGTCCCTGCGAGGCTAAATAATGTATATCAAAGATAAATATATGAAAGCGCACGCGCGCGCGCGCGCCACACACACACACACACACACACACACACACACACACACACTCACTCACTCACGCACACACACACACACACACACACACACACACACACACACACACATACACAGGCATTCACGCACGCGCGCGCGCGCGCGCACACACACACACACACACACACACACACACACACACACCACACACACACAGATACGCATCACGAATACATGCACGCACACGCACACGCACACGCACACGCTCGCACACACACACACACACACACACACACACACACACACACACACACACACGTAAAAATATTTTGTTTTCTGTCTGAAACCTACGGTACATTTGATGTGATTACACTTCTGGCATGTTGCTTTGATACCTTGCCATTGAATGAAAGCAGTCACTTACAATTATTATGGGACTGGTCTGAAATCTCTCGAATCAAAAGATGTTAATAAAAAAAAAGAATTATGTAGTAAGGTAGAGTCTGAAATCTATCGTAAAGCTGGAGCAAAAGTGGACCTTTTCACGACGAGGTTCTCTGTCTTCGGACAAAACTGAAAGAGATAACGAAATGAAGTAGATGCATGGGATTTTCACAGCTTTGAACCGAAATTAAGGACATCCCAGACAAAGACATGGCTACGTCCTTGGGGTGACATCAGCAAAGAGTTGTGCAGCATCCTGTGTAGCATGTGATCAATTCGTCAGCGGCGTTTGGCAGACGGGTTTGAAGGAAGGAATGGAGGGAGAAATCCTGAGAAGTAAACATGATCCTTTGTTCGTGTTCCTCGCATCACCGAGAGAGGTAAAAACGTCTCCATCAAATTTCGTGACATTTAGAATGTGGACAGTATCCAGACAGCTGAAACATTGGAATTGCTTTATGAGGTTTGTTAGCAGTTTAATTTACCAGTGGAGCATAAGGGCATCTGTGCCCATAACGCTGAAGTAGTGCAGATTGGAAAACAGTAACAGAACCACCCACATAAAGAACACTGTTAAAAGATGAAGCAGTCCTTAAATCATTGATATTGTC
>CM031596.1:114142458-114144958 GCA_018398815.1 Conus ventricosus
TGATGTCTCCTATGTCATCAAAGGCCACGCGCTGTTTTCTGTATTCTCTCTTTGAGTTACGTGGAACCTTGGTCTTCTTCTTTACATAATGGTGTATGTGCAAGGATGTCGGTATCCGGGATTGAGCACAATGGAAATGGATCTGTAGCGATGACGACAATAATAACAACGATGGCAGCAACAACGGCAACAAAAATAATGAAAAATAACAATGTGCAGAGTCAGGACAGCAGAAGCACAATCATTCATCATCATCATCATCATCATCTCATCATCATCATCATTTATCATCATCATCATCATCATCAGCAGCAGCAGCAGCAGCAGCAGCAGCAGCAGCAGCAGCTCCACCCACATGGGTGCCATTGCCACTGCTTCCCCCAGTAAAACTGAAGATTACCACGACTACTACATATGCTACTGTCTTTGTTGCTACTTCTCATGCCACTACTTCTACTACTGCTGTTGCTGATCCAACTGCTATTGCTTGCTGCTACTGCTACTTTTACGTCTGCACTACTGCATTTGCTGCTTATACTGCTACGGTTGCTGCTGCTGCTGCTACCGCTGCTTTTGATGCAACTTTTGCCACTGTGTCTGCTGCTGCTGCTGTTACTACTGCTGGTACTGCTGCTACTGATATTTCTGCTACTGCTGTTGCTGCTCCTACTAGAGTTATGCTTCTGCAGCTCCAATGCTACTGCTGCTGTTTCTGCTTGTGCTGTCACTGACCCCATTACTACTGCACCTGCCATTACGATAACCTCTGCTGAGACTGCTCCGTCTACGGCTGCTACTGTTACTCTTGTTGCTGCTACTACTACTACTGCTGCTATAGCTGTCACTGTTTTGCTGCTGCTACTACTGTTGTAGCTTCTGCTGCTGCTGCTACTTCTACTTCTGCGACTATTACTGCTGTTGCTGTTTTTGATACTGTTGCTCTGCTGTTACTACTGCTACTACTTCTACTGCTAGTGCTGCTAATACTACTACTACGACGTCTACTACTACTATATCTGCTACTGCTGCTGTGATACTCAAAGGTACTCCTGCCGCTGCTGCTGCTCCCTGTAGTTGCTGCTGTTACTGGCACTTCTGCAGCTGTTGGAGGTGGTTGCATTACATTGCTTCTAAAAATGAACAAGAAATTCTGAATGTCACCTTTAAGTACAAACATCTCTCAACAAAAAAAAAGAAAAAAAGAAAAAAAAGAAAAAACAACAAAAGAGAGAAAGAGAAAAGAGGGACATAGGGAAAGACCCTTACCAACTCCCCTCCCCATCCCAATCTTTCTCCTCCCTATCCTCAAACCTTCTCACCAAAAATAATGAAAATGGATGTATGAATAAATCCATAAATGAATAAACAAAGGAGTAAATAAATAAACTAATAAATAAAAAAAAGCAAAAAACAGATCGATCCAACGGAAGTGAAAGAAAATAACGTATATATAGAACAGCAACAACAAGATAGATCGACTTCCCGCAGGCCGGTGAAATGGGTCGATTACGACAGACACGACACCCACCGCAAACCCTGCCGCGATAGAACAGCCACAGCAGTGGCGAAGATACAGCAGCCACAGCAGTAGGGAAGATACAGCAGCCAGTCACGGAAACTGCTCTCCCCCACGAAAACCCGATTCTCACGTGTCGGCGTCAGCGGGAAGCGAGCCGCCTGTCGCTGAGCAGCCAGCCTCCCGTTCCCCGCCTGTCTGCCTACCTTCCCAATCTCCTCGTCAACCCATCGACCCGCCCGCTTCCAGCGTCAGTGAGTGAGTGGATCTGGAGCGGGGTTTTATGGGCCCTGCCAGCTACACGGGAGAAACGGGAGCAACATCGTTAGTCTTCTGCCCTGGGCCCCGATCCTCTCTCTTTCTGGACCCACGCGCGGGCCGCTAGCATTGTGAGCGTGGGGGTTCGTATAGGGCACACACCTGTTATTGTCTGGCTGGCCGACACCCACTCCGCGTGTTTCTTGAAGCGCGCCTTGCTCACCAGCGAAAAGCGTCTTTATTTCTTCTTTTAAAGTGCTGCGGAGTCGTTATCTATGCAGGCCTGTCAGCCGTCTACAGTTTGTGGCTCTGTGTTTTACTGGAAAACTCCCCACGTAATAGAAGTTTTGTGATGATGGTGGTGTGGAGGTTACGTCATTGAGAAAGATTTTGTTTTTCTCTGTTCGCTAACAAGTTATTACAACGCCAGGGTTATCTTGTGGATGCGGGTCGTGTTTTCGTACAGGGTCTTGTCGGCTTTGGAGCTGGCTCACCAGTGATACCGTGTTTAGGCCAGGAGCTATGGCACCGCAATAGGGGACTTTTTCAGAGGTTTAAAAGACGAGAGATTATGAGAGACTCAAAGTGAAAAGAAAGAGGAGAGTTTGAAAAATATTCCTTCTGGACTGAAAAAAGATATGAAGGCAATGAAAGCATCAATGAAAGAAACACGATGGAAATAAACTACTTGATAATGAACATTTGCCATGGAAATGTCAATTAATA
>CM031596.1:114149958-114162458 GCA_018398815.1 Conus ventricosus
CCAATAGAACATTTTTGGGATGAACTTGGCAGACGGTTGGACCTCCTGCGTCCACGACCAGCAATAGCGGCTCAACTTCACCAGGCCATCGTCCATGTGTGGGCTGGTGTGCCAAGGGGACGCATCAACCACCTGGTCCACTCAATGAGCCGCAGGTGTCAAGCAGGTGTCAACGCAAATGGTGGCCACACACGGTATTAGGACTTCAAGCTGGTTTGTCACGTGACCTTGGATTTTCCACACAAAAGACATATTGCTGATGACATTTTCACACATTACCGGTGTAATGAATCAAATCGCGTTGAATTCTCGCTTCCACTCTGTACAATTGTGACCAATAAAATTCACCCCCAACCTTCAGCTTGTTTTGTTTTCGCGTTTTTTATGGAAGTCAGTATATGTAAGGCTTCAGTTGTGTAAGCATGAAGAGACTGCGAGCCAGCTTTTTAGCGAAAGATTCAATGTACGACCGTCTCTTCAGTTCCTCATCCACTATTACTTCCATGACTCGGTGCTTGTGCACTGTGATGTTGCCATCTATAGTCAGATTGAGACTTAAAGTTTCTGTTCGGTGCTTCTGTCTAAGCGTGATTGCCATGCGCTTCGGCATTTTAGGATGAACTGTGCTGTCATGGAATTATAATGCACTACTCCCAGACATCGTTTCAACCTTGCTGTAGAGCATTTTGGACTGTCGATAAGTCCGCTGCGCTGGAATGAACGGAAGTGTATCCGCAAAATGGTCACACACGACACCTGGATGCCAAATTGAGAACGCGAGATCATTGATAACCAAACAGAATAGAAGCGGTCCTAAGACAGAACCTTGGGGCACTCCAGATTTTTTCATCTGTGTGGATGAGAAACTGCTATTACTAAAGACAATTTGTGTTAAGTTGGTGAGATTGGGTTCTGCCAGTTTTGGATATGTAAAGTTAATTTCTCAAGTTGTATTTTTTGTTCGACTAGATCAAAAGCTTTTTTAAAAAATCAAGAACGACAGCACCTGCTACTTTGCTTTGATTCATTGCGGATAACCATGTGTCACAGAGACGGAAAACCATGTGTCACAGAGACGGAAAACCATGTGTCACAGATACGGAAAAGCATGTGTCACAGAGACGGATAAGCATGTATCACAGAGACGGATAACCATGTGTCACAGAGACGGATAACCATGTGTCACAGAGACGGATAAGCATGTGTCACAGAGACGGATAAGCATGTGTCACAGAGACGGATAAGCATGTGTCACAGAGACGGATAAGCATGTGTCACTGAGACGGATAGCCATGTATCACAGAGACGGATAACCATGTGTCACAGAGACGGATTACCATGTGTCACAGAGACGGATAACCACGTGTCACAGAGACGGACTAAGGCAGTTTCACAGGAATGCTGATGGCGGATAACCGTGTGTCACAGAGACGGACTAAGGCAGTTTATTGTGGATAACCATGTGTCACAGAGACGGACTAAGGCAGTTTGACAGGAATGCTGATGGCGGATAACCATGTGTCACAGAGACGGACTAAGGCAGTTTGACAGGAATACTGAAGGCGGAAACCCGATTGAAAGGAGTGGAGAAGTTCATCGCTCTCAAGTTTTTACATGAGATGTTTGCGGACGTGCTTTTCAAGTGGATTTGACTCAACCCAGATGAGAGAAATAGGTCTAAATTATTGTTCAAGTCTGAGTCGGAGATTTCAGCCGATTTAAGAACAGAAGGGACCTTGCCTTGTTCTTTACACATGTTGTATAAAGGGTTTAACTACATAGAAGAATGCAAGTCCAATTGAATTGTTCTTGTTCTTGAGGCCAATAACGAGAGCGCCGACTTCATGGACAGCAGATGGAGGTATTTTTTTAGTGAATGATCTGTTTTGAGTCGGGGGTTGGGGGTGGGGGTGGGGGGCTGCGTATGAGGAAGGCAAAATGACTTGTGTGAGAACAATGCCTTTGAGGGACCACAGGAGACCAGACAAGAAAAAAACCGAGCAGCTTTCCGTCGCCTGTCCGTCATTCGAAGGAAGGCAGAATTACTGAACACTAAAAACAATAGTGGATGTTACACATAGGATTATACACGATTCAGGAAATCTGAACAAAACGAGCATAAACAGATTAGAGATAAGGGGAAAAGTTTTCTGTGATGAATTCATACGCTCCCTTACAAAAGTCGGTCGGCCCCATACAGGGGGGAGAATTGGAACACGGTTATAGGTGCGAGGAAAGATAAAGGGAGTTAATGAGACACTTTGTCTTCACAGTGCGCATTCCTTTGGACGAATTAGCGTTGCACAGTCAGAAAAGCGGGCGTTCAAACAAGCAGCATCGTTCAGGATTCTCTTCCCCTCCATTTCTTCTTTCCATTCTTTCTTCCATTTTCAAACAGCAGAAATGCAACACGGCAAATACTTACACGCGTGTGCATTTTTTTTTTAAATGCGTAAGGTATGTGGTGATGTCGACCCAAGGCAAAGAGTACAAATGCAGAGAACGTAGAACATTTTTGATAGGAAAACTTCCTACCGTTTTTTATCATTCGTCCTGGCTCTGAAGACGGTGTAAATCATTTTATCATATGACCTGGGGCTACAGATGATCTAAACTAACTTTCCTGTGTGATGTGTTGTCACCGCCTTAGCCGTATTTATACTCCATTCCTCCGTAATAATTATCGTCGATTAAACTTCCATGGTTTTGATGTCTGTTGGAATCCCAAGTATTTACGATGTTTAATCAGCAATATTACGGGGGGGGGGGGGAGAGAGAGAGAGAGAGAGAGAGAGAGAGAGAGAGAGAGAGAGAGAGAGAGAGAGAGAGAGAGAGAGAGAAAGTGTGTGTGTGTGTGTGTGTGTGTGTGTGTGTGTGTGTGTGTCTGTGTGTGTGTGTGTGTGAGAGAGAGAGAGAGAGAGAGAGAGAGAGAGAGGGGGGGGGGGTTGGGGGAGGGGTATGTCAACCAGACAAGATCGTGGATTAAACTGAGCGTTTGCAGATACGACTAGTTTAACCCTACGACATCCTGTTCTTCTCACCGTTTGATCCTCACAACAAGGATGTTCCCAATTAACCGTTTTGTTTTTCTTGTTCACGTAATGTACATAGCTGTCTGTATTGGTGACGCCCTGGGGCTTGGAGATGGACGTTTTCTCTGTAAGCAGCGGGCCTTTCAGAACGTAATGCCAGCAGGACCTTTATCACATTGTCTGGCTGTTTGGCAATCTTGCTTGCGAGTGGTACAGTAATCCGATGAATGTTGTAAGCAGTGGGATGCAGTCCGCCTCTGTCTCTTTGCCTGTCTGTCTGACGGTATGTCTGCCAGTCTGTCTGCCTCTCTCTCTCTCTCTCTCTCTCTCTCTCTCTCTCTCTCTCTGTCTGTCGGGGGAGTGAACTGCGACGTGAAGAGTACGGGTCAGTGTTGGCACTGTCTCGTTGTTTTGGTCAATTGTAAGAGACTGACGTCGTGTTGCGACTTGTACTTTTGCAAGCGAGTCGTTTTGGTGCCATGCCTTCAGCCCCTCTTGTCTTTAGGGCGTCATGTGGCTCCTTTTTGCCACAGTTTATCGCCTTCATGTTGAAGAGGGCCTCGAAAAAGACTGCCATGAGGTTCGCCACTCTGACACTGCGAAACAAGGTTGCCGGTGTCACAGTAGGCTTGCTCCTCTCGCTGCTGTTCTGGGGCAGTCTGCTTTTACGTTGCGGAGATATTGAACAGAACCCTGGACCCAACAGCCTCCGGCAGCTGAGAGTGAACGGTCAGACTGCCACTGCAGGACGCAGGACCAGCACGGACCGGACTGGCGCTTCCCCGGATAACAGGCAGACGACTTCGCCCCCTCTTCAGCAGCCAACGATCGCTGACGTCATGAACAAGTTGGACTGTAAGTTTGATGGATTGGACAAAAGCTTAAAGGACCTTCGGGACCAATTTGATGCACTGCACAGTGGGTTCAGTGATCTGCGTGAGGAGGTGGGATATTTGAGAAAGGAAAATATGGAACTCTCAAGGAAAAATTCTGATCTCTTAGCTAAGGTGGAGCAACTTGAAAGAAAGACTGATGATCTGGAGTGTCGCTCAAAGCGTAATAATCTAATTTTTCATGGTATTGCCAGGCCAAAAGGTGAGTCCAATGAACAGGCTGAGGGAAAAGTGCATGATTTGCTAACTGACAAACTGGACATTACTCGTGATGTGGAATTTGACCGTGTTCACAGGTTGAATTCGAAACCTGACTCCCCATCATTGCTTGCTGCTCTTTCTATAAAGACAAAGTAAGCATTCTTAAGGCCAAAGGGAAGCTGAAAGGCAGTAATGTCTTTGTGGGGGAGGATTTCTCCTTTAGAGTCAGAGAAGTCAGGCGTGGTCTCTCTCCCTATCTTAAAAAGGCAAGAGCTGAAGGAAAGAAAGCTTCGATGATTTTTGATCATCTACTAATTGATGGATGTAAGTATTTCCTTAATGAAGATGGCAGCTTGAGGGAATCAAGATAGGGAGACGGCCGGCCACCTGATCAAATTTGTCTGACGGTGGGGAATAATGAAAACGGGAATCCAGTAACTTAACACCGTTTGCCGCTCCGGTCTCCGATGACAGTGTCGCGCGTGAGCGGTGTTTTGTGTGTCAGTGCCGCGCGGAGCTGGCAACGCTTTGCGCGTGTAAGCATACGACGAATTTTTCGTGTTCAATTGTACATAAATCTGTTTCCTTTCTGACTTGGAACGTAAATGGTTTGATGTCTAAATTTGGAGATCCCAGTTTTGTTTCATTTCTGTGTGAGTTTGAATTTATCTGTTTAAATGAACCATTCATTGAAGATTGCCGTGATGATCTACTTACTGGTTATAAAGTATTTAGTAAACCTGCTGTCAAATTTTCAAAAAAGGGAAGAAGATCGGGAGGCGTGGTTTGTCTACTAAAGAATGAGCTTACCCCATATGTGAAATCAGTTGAAGTGAATTGTCCTAATTTGTCTGTGTTCTTGATTGATAAAATGTTGTTTGAATCAGAAAAGGATATCTTGTATGTTTGTTCGTATATTCCACCAGAAGGTTCCCCGTTTTATGTTCATTTTGACTTTGATAATGGTGTTAGTTTACTTAAAGAATGTTTGACTGATCTTTTGTTAACAAATGATGTATATGTCATTCTGAATGGTGATCTGAACAGTAGAACTTCTGATGTTTCGCAGAACTTTGCTGGGTGTGATGTTTTTGAAGCGCAATATGATAGCCATGTGCACTGCTTTGAACTTGTCAATTTTAAATGGCGTATGTAAAGGCGACCAAAATGGTTGCTATACGTACGTTTCTGAATCTGGTTGCAGTGTAAACGATTATTTTATTTTGTCGAATGAACTTTTTGCTCTTTGGTATGAGAGATGTGAACTGAATGTTTTGGAACGTACAGATTCTGACCACTTTCCGCTGTCTTTTCAAATTGCTGCCCCATTGGGAAACTTGGTAGAAATTGGTGAAGAGATGCAAGATTATACCTTAGAAAAAAAATGTTTGGAATGATGAATGCTCCTCGTTGTTTAGTGATACATTAGATAATGAAAATTCGAGTAGAAAACTTGATATTGCCATAAATTTAATTGATTCTGATATAAACAATGCTCTAAATATGTTTAACGAATGTTTAATTGAAAGCGCCGAATGTATGAAAAAACGTGTGCACGTTATGAAAGAAAGAGCGTCAAAAGACTGGTATGACCAAGAATGTCTTGTTGAGAAAAGAAAAACCAGGAGGCTGTTGAGAATTAGTGGCGGTTCGTTGGAAGACACAGACAGGACTGCATATGTGATAGCTAGGCGTGAATATAAGCATTTATTAAAGAGAAAAGAGAAAGAGTTCAATAAATCAATAATAGATAAGCTTGTTACATCTATAAAGTCTCAGAAAGAGTTTTGGGATGTTGTCCACAGGATATCACCACAAAGAAAACAGCCTAGAAATAACATTACAATAGATGTGTGGTTTCAACATTTTCAAGCATTGTTACAATCCAACGATGATATTCAGTTAGATCAAGAGGTGTTTGAAGATGACTCTGATGGTTATATGAATCGCTCCATTAGTGAAGAGGAAGTATTACTAGCAATTAAAAAATTAAAAAATCGCAAGGCAGCCGGTCCTGATGGAATCATTGGCGAGCTATTTAAAAATTCTTCTACCCATGTAGTGCAGTTCTGTCTGAAATTATTCAACAAATTTTTTAATGATGGTGTGTTCCCAGACAGTTGGACAAAATCAATAATTGTGCCAATTTTTAAAAAAGGTGATGCGAATGATCCAAACAATTACAGGGGTATTTCTCTTAGTAACATTAGTAGTAAAATGTTTGGGATGATAATTAATAACAGACTGCAAGAATGGATTGAGGATAAAAATATTACGGGTGATTATCAAGCTGGGTTTAAAAAGGGTTATTCGACTGTTGACCACATGTTCACCTTGTTGGCTTTAGTTCAAAAACAGTTCTCTTTTAGTTGCAAAGCGAGACGACTGCAGGCGGAAATCTAAACAAATCTTAAATAAATGTTAGCGAACCGCCCAGAGAACGTGGACAAACGAGTCACAAGACAAAACACAACGCGTTTCGACCTCTTAGGTCTTGCGCTGAACCCAAAGCGATCTGAAGTGATCAAAGCTAAGTGAATTTTCGTTGTTTTATTCGTTTATATATCACCTGACGAAGACCTAAGAGGTCGAAACGCGTTGTGTTTTGTCTTGTGACTCGTTTGTCCACGTTCTCTGGGCGGTTCGCTAACATTTATTTAAGATTAGTTCTCTTTTAATCGAAAATTATATGTAGCTTTCATTGATTTTGAAAAAGCTTTCGATTCCATTAATAGAAATCTCCTTTGGCCAATTATGAGTAAAAACGGTATTAAGGGTAAACTTTACAGATGTATTAGAAGTATGTACAATGAGGTGAAAGCTAAAGTTCGTTGCGGAGCTAAATTCACAGATTATATCAATTGTTCAGCCGGGGTTTAAACAGGGCGATGCCTGTAGTCCAGTTTTATTTTCACTGTTCATCAACGAGCTAGCAATTGAGGTAATTAATAACGGGAGACACGGGGGGTTGTTGACTTCTGATGCGCTCGAATTGTTTATTCTGTTACTGGCTGATGACGTGATTTTGATATCAGAGACAATCGTTGGTTTACAGACACAACTGAATAGCTTACACTGCTCAGCTGCATCTCTCCAGCTGAAAGTTAATTTATCTAAAAGTAACATTATTGTGTTTCGTAAGGGTGGTTATTTGAGTGCAAGAGAACGATGGGTATATAATAATGCTCCCATGCCTGTTGTGAATGCCTATAGATATTTGGGTATACTTTTCTCTACTCGTCTGAGTTTTGTTAGTGCTTGCAAGGATCTTGCTAGCAAGGCCAAAAATGTTTCGTTTTGTATTATGAAAAAGTTACATGTTTTCAACAATACGTCCTTTCATGTGTTCTGCAAGCTGTTCGATAGTCAAGTGCAGCCAATTGCACAGTACGGATCGGAATTATGGGGCTTAGATAACGCTGCAATCCATTATGAATCTGTGCATCTTTTCGCGTTAAAAAAATTTCTAGGTGTAGATAGACGGACGCCTAATGATCTTGTGTATGGTGAGACGAATAGGTTTCCTATTTATATTGTTTCTGCCGTTACATGCATCCGATACTGGCTTAATTTACTCCATATGGAAGAGAACAGAATACCTCGTAAAGCTTATAATATGCTTTATGATCTTGATTCTAGAGGAAAAAAACAACTGGGCTAGTAAAGTTCGTATGTGTCTTTTTGAATACGGTTTTGGTTTTGTATGGCTGAATCAGGGTGTTGGAAATGTTAAACAGTTTATAAGTTGCTTTCGTCAACGACTAGTTGACTGCCGTTGGCAAAAAGGGTTACATCATGTGCATAATAGTAAAAGGTTTGATTTTTACAGACAGTTTGGTAATTCTCATGATCTGAAACCTTATATAACTTTAGAAATGGATAGACACTTTAAATACATAATGGCAAAATTTAGACTTGGAATATCGGATTTAGCAGTACATAAATTTAGATACAAAACCGATGTTGATGACAATGATATGCTTTGTCGTCTCTGTAAAGTGTCACAAGAAAATGAGATGCATTTTGTTCTTTGTTGTCCAGCCCTCATGGACATTAGAAATGAACTGATTAAGCCGAAATTCTACAGACAGCCTTCCCTATTTAGATTGACCCTATTGATGTCGTCAGCTTCAACAATAGATGTTAAACATTTTTCGTTATTTTTGTATAAGGCATTTAAAATTAGAGAAATGGCTACCTCTTAGAAGTTACAAATGATTTGTCTTAATTTGGTATACTTTGTTGCATGTCGCATACATTTGTTTCCAATGTACTATTTCCATACCCCTTCATTAGGGGCCTAGGCCTATGTGAATAAATCATCCGAATCCGAATCCGAATCTCTCTGTCTGTCTGTCTGTCTCTCACTCTCTCTCTCTCTCTCTCTCTCTCTCTCTCTCTCTCTCTCTCTCTCTCTCTCTCTCTCTCTCTCTCTTTCCCAGAACTCTGAGAGTCTTTTTGTCTGCTTTCGTCTCAGCATGCGTGTCTTTGCGTCTTTCTGTCTGTGTTCCTATGTATCTGTGTATCTGATGTGTCTGTCTGTATACATACATACATACAACATACATATATACATACATACATACATACATACATACATACATACATACATACATACATACATACATATATATATATTAAAGGACCTTCGGGACCAATTTGATGCACTGCACAGTGGGTTCAGTGATCTGCGTGAGGAGGTGGGATATTTGAGAAAGGAAAATATGGAACTCTCAAGGAAAAATTCTGATCTCTTAGCTAAGGTGGAGCAACTTGAAAGAAAGACTGATGATCTGGAGTGTCGCTCAAAGCGTAATAATCTAATTTTTCATGGTATTGCCAGGCCAAAAGGTGAGTCCAATGAACAGGCTGAGGGAAAAGTGCATGATTTGCTAACTGACAAACTGGACATTACTCGTGATGTGGAATTTGACCGTGTTCACAGGTTGAATTCGAAACCTGACTCCCCCATCATTGCTTGCTGCTCTTTCTATAAAGACAAAGTAAGCATTCTTAAGGCTAAAGGGAAGCTGAAAGGCAGTAATGTCTTTGTGGGGGAGGATTTCTCCTTTAGAGTCAGAGAAGTCAGGCGTGGTCTCTCTCCCTATCTTAAAAAGGCAAGAGCTGAAGGAAAGAAAGCTTTGATGATTTTTGATCATCTACTAATTGATGGATGTAAGTATTTCCTTAATGAAGATGGCAGCTTGAGGGAATCAAGATAGGGAGACGGCCGGCCACCTGATCAAATTTGTCTGACGGTGGGGAATAATGAAAACGGGAATCCCAGTAACTTAACACCGTTTGCCGCTCCGGTCTCCGATGACAGTGTCGCGCGTGAGCGGTGTTTTGTGTGTCAGTGCCGCGCGGAGCTGGCAACGCTTTGCGCGTGTAAGCATACGACGAATTTTTCGTGTTCAATTGTACATAAATCTGTTTCCTTTCTGACTTGGAACGTAAATGGTTTGATGTCTAAATTTGGAGATCCCAGTTTTGTTTCATTTCTGTGTGAGTTTGAATTTATCTGTTTAAATGAACCATTCATTGAGATTGCCGTGATGATCTACTTACTGGTTATAAAGTATTTAGTAAACTGCTGTCAAATTTTCAAAAAAGGGAAGAAGATCGGGAGGCGTGGTTTGTCTACTAAAGAATGAGCTTACCCCATATGTGAAATCAGTTGAAGTGAATTGTCCTAATTTGTCTGTGTTCTTGATTGATAAAATGTTGTTTGAATCAGAAAAGGATATCTTGTATGTTTGTTCGTATATTCCACCAGAAGGTTCCCCGTTTTATGTTCATTTTGACTTTGATAATGGTGTTAGTTTACTTAAAGAATGTTTGACTGATCTTTTGTTAACAAATGATGTATATGTCATTCTGAATGGTGATCTGAACAGTAGAACTTCTGATGTTTCGCAGAACTTTGCTGGGTGTGATGTTTTTGAAGCGCAATATGATAGCCATGTGCACTGCTTTGAACTTGTCAATTTTAAATGGCGTATGTAAAGGCGACCAAAATGGTTGCTATACGTACGTTTCTGAATCTGGTTGCAGTGTAAACGATTATTTTATTTTGTCGAATGAACTTTTTGCTCTTTGGTATGAGAGATGTGAACTGAATGTTTTGGAACGTATAGATTCTGACCACTTTCCGCTGTCTTTTCAAATTGCTGCCCCATTGGGAAACTTGGTAGAAAATTGGTGAAGAGATGCAGATTATACCTTAGAAAAAATTGTTTGGAATGATGAATGCTCCTCGTTGTTTAGTGATACATTAGATAATGAAACTTCGAGTAGAAAACTTGATATTGCCATAAATTTAATTGATTCTGATATAAACAATGCTCTAAATATGTTTAACGAATGTTTAATTGAAAGCGCCGAATGTATGAAAAAACGTGTGCACGTTATGAAAGAAAGAGCGTCAAAAGACTGGTATGACCAAGAATGTCTTGTTGAGAAAAGAAAAACCAGGAGGCTGTTGAGAATTAGTGGCCGTTCATTGGAAGACACAGACAGGACTGCATATGTGATAGCTAGGCGTGAATATAAGCATTTATTAAAGAGAAAAGAGAAAGAGTTCAATAAATCAATAATAGATAAGCTTGTTACATCTATAAAGTCTCAGAAAGAGTTTTGGGATGTTGTCCACAGGATATCACCACAAAGAAAACAGCCTAGAAATAACATTACAATAGATGTGTGGTTTCAACATTTTCAAGCATTGTTACAATCCAACGATGATATTCAGTTAGATCAAGAGGTGTTTGAAGATGACTCTGATGGTTATATGAATCGCTCCATTAGTGAAGAGGAAGTATTACTAGCAATTAAAAAATTAAAAAATCGCAAGGCAGCCGGTCCTGATGGAATCATTGGCGAGCTATTTAAAAAATTCTTCTACCCATGTAGTGCAGTTCTGTCTGAAATTATTCAACAAATTTTTTAATGATGGTGTGTTCCCAGACAGTTGGACAAAATCAATAATTGTGCCAATTTTTAAAAAGGTGATGCGAATGATCCAAACAATTACAGGGGTATTTCTCTTAGTAACATTAGTAGTAAAATGTTTGGGATGATAATTAATAACAGACTGCAAGAATGGATTGAGGATAAAAATATTACGGGTGATTATCAAGCTGGGTTTAAAAAGGGTTATTCGACTGTTGACCACATGTTCACCTTGTTGGCTTTAGTTCAAAAACAGTTCTCTTTTAGTTGCAAAGCGAGACGACTGCAGGCGGAAATCTAAACAAATCTTAAATAAATGTTAGCGAACCGCCCAGAGAACGTGGACAAACGAGTCACAAGACAAAACACAACGCGTTTCGACCTCTTAGGTCTTGCGCTGAACCCAAAGCGATCTGAAGTGATCAAAGCTAAGTGAATTTTCGTTGTTTTATTCGTTTATATATCACCTGACGAAGACTAAGAGGTCGAAACGCGTTGTGTTTTGTCTTGTGACTCGTTTGTCCACGTTCTCTGGGCGGTTCGCTAACATTTATTTAAGATTAGTTCTCTTTTAATCGAAATTATATGTAGCTTTCATTGATTTTGAAAAAGCTTTCGATTCCATTAATAGAAATCTCCTTTGGCCAATTATGAGTAAAAACGGTATTAAGGGTAAACTTTACAGATGTATTAGAAGTATGTACAATGAGGTGAAAGCTAAAGTTCGTTGCGGAGCTAAATTCACAGATTATATCAATTGTTCAGCCGGGGTTAAACAGGGCGATGCCTGTAGTCCAGTTTTATTTTCACTGTTCATCAACGAGCTAGCAATTGAGGTAATTAATAACGGGAGACACGGGGGTTGTTGATTCTGATGCGCTCGAATTGTTTATTCTGTTACTGGCTGATGACGTGATTTTGATATCAGAGACAATCGTTGGTTTACAGACACAACTGAATAGCTTACACCGCTCAGCTGCATCTCTCCAGCTGAAAGTTAATTTATCTAAAAGTAACATTATTGTGTTTCGTAAGGGTGGTTATTTGAGTGCAAGAGAACGATGGGTATATAATAATGCTCCCATGCCTGTTGTGAATGCCTATAGATATTTGGGTATACTTTTCTCTACTCGTCTGAGTTTTGTTAGTGCTTGCAAGGATCTTGCTAGCAAGGCCAAAAATGTTTCGTTTTGTATTATGAAAAAGTTACATGTTTTCAACAATACGTCCTTTCATGTGTTCTGCAAGCTGTTCGATAGTCAGTGCAGCCAATTGCACAGTACGGATCGGAATTATGGGGCTTAGATAACGCTGCAATCCATTATGAATCTGTGCATCTTTTCGCGTTAAAAAAATTTCTAGGTGTAGATAGACGGACGCCTAATGATCTTGTGTATGGTGAGACGAATAGGTTTCCTATTTA
>CM031596.1:114164958-114167458 GCA_018398815.1 Conus ventricosus
AAGTTGGCTGCTTTGGGGCAGGCAGTCTGCATATACCCTACCCCCTCCCCTCCTCCTGTCAGCAGGTTTGCTGCTTTGGGGCAGACAGTCTGCATATACCCTACCCCCCTCCCCTCCTCCTGTCAGCAAGTTGGCTGCTTTGGGGCACACCTGGGGATGCTTTCAACTGTGTGTGAAACGGTGTTGTGTGGATTGTGGTGCTGTGTGCATTGTGATGCTGTTTGGAGGGATTGTGATGCCAGATTGTTTTTATTTGTTTACAGCGTACATTTCCCCGGAGATAACAGCACCAGAGGCAGTATGGTCATCACTCATTTTTTTGAGTGTCTCCTTCCTCCCCCCCACCCCCCCCCCCCCCCCGTCTAACTGGCGATGAAGGTGAAATTTCTGTGTCATAAATGTTACATCAACAATACAACAAATCATTCAGTGTATGTACAATCAACATTCCGACAAACGACAGAATCATACCAAAAAGATGACATTGATATAACATGCGTCACATTCAGCCTGTTGGCATGAGTACTTTGTAAGTGTTGCCCTTCTTTTTTTTCTTTTTCTCACATCGTTGTCAGCTTTTTTTATTAACAAAAAAAAACCCACACCAACAAACCAAAAAAAAAAAAAAACAACCCAATAAAAAACAAAAAAACAACAACAAGAAAACCAAACAAACAACAAACATATAAGAACAAAACAAAACAGCCCACCTAATACACACACACACAAACACACACACACACACACACACACACACACACACACACACACACACACACACCACACACACGCACACACACGCGCGCGCGCGCGCGCAAAGAGAGAGAGCGAGCGAGAGAGCGAGCGAGCGAGAGAGCGAGCGAGGAGAGAGAGAGAGAGAGAGAGAGAGAGAGAGAGAGAGAGAGAGAGAGAGAGAGAGAGAGAGAGCACTGTTTAAATAATTGGGACTGCCGACTTCGTACTTAAATGATTCTTAGTGCCCTCACCTCTCTTTCCCCTCCTCCCCACTCTCCGACAATCGTCACTCCAACTCCAACTCAAAACAAAAACAAAACAACAACAATGATAGCAACAACCGCCACAACACCAGCTACACACGCACGCACGCACGCACGCACGCACAAACACACACACACACACACACACACACACACACACACACACACACACACACACACACACACACACACACATATATATATATATATATATATACACACATATGTATATATATAACACACACACACACACACACACACACACGCACGCGCGCTCGCTGTTGTAAAGCAAAAAATTTGCGTGAACTACCATTTGTGCCTGCAGATAACGAGGAAGAAACGAAAGCACAGAACTCTACTCCCTGTTATCGGTGGATGTAAAGCACACGCCTGAATCACCACATCAACACCCACTTCTACCATGTTGGCGTCGACGCCACCACTGTAGACAAACTCTGATATCGAGGGATCCTCCCCTTTCCAGCAGACTGAAAAAAAAGCCCGGTGTGTCCCTTCAAGTCAGCACATGGCTTCGCTGCTATAGGAATTCATGTTGTCACTCCAACTCCTGTCAGTCTTAGGCTGAAAACAATTTTGTAATCCACAGCTTAAGGAGCCGCCTGGTTGGCACCGGGATGCATCACCATGAAAGTAAGGGCAGAGTACTGCCCCGACATGTACATTCAGTCCAGAGTGGAAATTTCATGGCTTCATCTTCATCGTCCTCATCCTCATCGATATACATAGTCTCCAATTCTGAGGCCTTTCATGCCCTGCTGTCATGGTGATCTCCATATTGATTGCCTCTCCACGTCAGTGCTCTTGGTGAGTCCATGTCCTGGTCGCCAGTATCCGTGAGCCGATGCAGACTGTCGTTGGATGGAGGTGGCGGCGCCCTTCAGTGATAGACCCTCACTCAAGCTGGATCAGCGATTCAACAATGAGGGTACGTCAGTTGGCGGCTTAGCGGGTATTCTGGATCCGAACAGGCGCCACTGAACACCAAAGAAGTGACTCGGCAGCAGTGCAGTGTCTCCTCTGGTGGGTTGCCTCTTGACGACTTAATACTGATTCTCCTAGAGGATTGTCGGTGCCGATACTATGACAGGACAAACCAGGCTGTGACTGTGGACGGAGTGCCGGTGGTAAGAACGGGCTGTTAACCTGTTACAGCCCATTCTTACCCCCCCCCCTTTGGATCTTACCCCGGGGTAAGTCTGGGCTAGCCTGCTTTTACCCCTGGGGACATTCCAGGACTAGCTGGAACTTACCCCCCCCCCCCCTAATTGGAACTGACCCCCCCCCGGTCATCTACATTGTACAAGGTACACAGGCACTCAGGAGACACTAATTAGCTGTAAAAATAGTTAAAATCTTTAATATACATTAAAGTGACCAATGGTCAGTGACACTGACCATTGGTTGTCTGCATTGCACAAGGTATACAAACACTCATGAGGCACTGATTAACTGTAAAATAGTCGAAATATCTGATTTACGTC
>CM031596.1:114172458-114212458 GCA_018398815.1 Conus ventricosus
AGTCACGCTACACACCTTACTTCGTGGGGTCAATTGGTCATTTAATGATTAGCTAGATTTACCCCCCAGTACAAAGCATCGGGAGACTCTAATTAGCTGTTAAATAGGTTAAAATCTCCGATATTTACGTCATAATGACAGTGGTCAGTGGCCCCCAAACCCCTTTTTGGGGGGGGGGGACCACTAGTCATATGCATAGAACAAACTAAGGTACATAAGTAATCCAGAAACCTAAATAGGTGTAAAAATATTTAAAGGAGGCAAAACCGCGGATGAAGCAACAACGGTATTGGTCACAAATACACGTGATCACAATGACATTTTGTCACAAACATATGCTTGGTCACATTGGCACTTGGTCACATTGGCATGTAGCCGTCTTTCTTTCCCCCGTTTGCACGGAGTACTCACACAACCGAATATTGACCCACGCATGTAAGCCAGTGCGAGAAATGTTATTCGTATCTGTTTAGGAACCAGGGTGTGAGTGTGTGTGTGGGGGGGGGGGGGGGGGGAGGGTATATCTAGGCTAGCCCAAATTGCTCCGGGTAAGTTCCAAGGGGGGGGGGGTAAGAACGGGACTGTTACACCGGCATGAACTGCAGTGGAGAAATGCCACAGGGAGTAGGACAGATAGAGACAGGTAACAATCAAAGATGAAAAAACTGTTGTCGGAGTACTACCCATTTTCTTCTCACCCATTTGTTTTTATCTCTTAAAGTTCAAATCATTGCCAAGTGATTATATATGACGAAGGGGCTCGTCAGCTGTCACTTGTTTTTCCCCACTACTGAATTGTTCACATTGTTATACCGAATATTCTATCCGAATTATCCAGTGGAATCAAGTCTGTGCACGTGTTTTTGAGCCGTCTACGAGTTCCCTTGAAGTTGTTGGAATCAAAATCTGGAGGGATGAAAAGAGGATGGGCGGAGAGGATAGGGGACGTGGTAGAAATGGGTGATGAGCGCTGAGGGGCATGGGTGGGGTGGGGTGCTCATGTGGGGCGTTGTCAGGCTGGAAGTTTTCAGGAAACCGTGCCACAGTAACAAGACGAAACAGTCGAAGGTAACAGAGAAGAGAGAGAGCGAGAGAGAGAGGAGAGAGAGAGAGAGAGAGAGAAGGAGGAGATGCCTCATAGGGAATAGGTGGAAAGTTCCCATTAGCTTGTTTTTTTTTTTACGGAGCAGTAAATCCAACTCAGATACTTGTAGATGGTTTAAAGGTGACTTCAGCTCCCTTTCAACCCAATGCACGCTCCTGCGAACCGCTGTTCAGGATGGGCGGAAATAGTCGGCAGTTCACTGCGTCTGTTGTTCCGTGATGGTGATGGCGACTTTCAGAGAGGCGTTGCAAACCACGCCGGCTTCTTCTTTCAGATTAAGCAATCATCCATGTCGGTTGGGGGGCTCTTGGTAGGCAGTGTCTTCTGACGGTTTTCCTCAAAAAAAACATACGATCAGAAACAGGCTCACCGAAACACCAACTGAAACTGGCCAATCCATCAGATGACCACTTTTTACTAGAGTTATGGTCAAAGCTGGAGAGAGCGGAGAGGGGAGAGGGTTGTGGGGCTGGGGTTGGTAGAGGGGTAGGAGAAGAGGCTTTTTAAGAGGGTATGTTCAAACGTCATGGAGGTGGCTGTATGTTGTTTGAATTCAGACCAAGATGCAAGGGCCCGTGTTGATAAAGCCGTTCGAAAAAAACGAAAATGTCCCCTGGAAATAGATTCTCACACTTTGTGGCTCGTTTGTGTTCTTTATTGTTCTGTTTTAAATATACTGTCAATTTTCAACAAAGCCTAAGTTTTAGGAAAAGAAACACGCGCGCGCTAGAGAGAGAGAGAGATGACGAGAAGAGAGGAGAGGCGTCAAATGGGAAAATAAGTGCAATGACACTTTTGTACGCTGCGCACTGATCATGCATCTGTCCGCTACTTTAGCAAACTCAAGGATTTTTTGTATATTAACCGTTTTGCACGTCGTTTTACCAAAAAACAAGGTAGCTAACTGGACCAGTGGGGAAATACGTAATGCACGTGCAAGGGCAGTTGTCTGACGTGAACCTTGGTCACTCCTGCTCAGCGGGAAACGGCGTGCAAAAGCTGTATATGAAGTCGAAAATTGACAGTAGACTTAAAACACACACACACACACACACATACTCACAGTTTAAAATTTTTTTTTAGTTCGATTGCTCAATAGCTTGTTGGTTCAGACAGTAAAATAGCCTGAGGGCGGATTGTGGTTATGTTCCCCAATCTCTATCAGGTAGTCACATGGACACCCGCTTTGCTTTCGGATATTTCAAGATCTTTTCTGCGTGATATTAGTTTCCGATACTGTTATGTGCAGAATAGTCTATGCCGTCAACATTGAGGCGCCTTCTTCATTGCTTCAAAGAATTGTCAACGTGCTCAAGAAGCTCACGAGAAGATGTCAGATTTTGTTTAGAATATTCTCTGCTGGATGGTTGGTTGGTGACCAGTGACCCTAGTTCTCCAAACTTTCTGGGAAAATTCCTCGGCTGTTTTTTGAATGGGCGGGTTGTTTACGCTTGCCTTCTGAAAATAAATGTTCGATTTTGGTCAACTGTGGGAAAATTGTGGTTTTGAAGAGAGAGGAGGAGGAGAGAGAGAGTGAGAGAGGACGAGTAGAGAGAGAGAGAGAGAGAGAGAGATTTATTTGATTTAATACTGTGTTTGTCTCTGTACCTACTCACCACCTTCCTCCCAAAACTCTATCTCTCTCTCTCTCTCTCTCTCCTCTCCCTCTTCTCTCTCCCACTCTATGGCCTCCGTGCCGTGACGCGCGTGATGATATGATCTGTGTGATGTGTGTGTGTGGTGTGTGGTGTGTGTGTGTGTGTTCTCACAACTTCTGTTCGATAGCGTTAAGCGTGTTGAGTTCCTGTCGTTTAACGTACCTTCAGATTTCTATCACGTGCAAAGTGTGCTAGGCCCTGCGGAGATGCCCTATGTGAGCGTTCACACGTCTACTGCTTATATAGCTGTCTATCTATCTTTGTTGTCGCTGTCTATTTCTGTCGATCTATGTATTACCTTTTTATCGTCTCCCTAAGTATCTATATTATTTGTGCGTGTGAGTGTGTGTGTGTAGTGTGTGTTTGTGTGTGTGTGTGTGTTGGGGTGAAAATAAAGAATTGGCACATGTATGCAGGCTTAAATACACGCGTTTCACTAAAACGATGAGAGAGAGTAGAGAGAGAGGAGGAGAGAGAGAGAGAGAGAGAGAGAGAGAGAGAGTGCTGAGAGAGAGAGAGAGAAGAGAAAAGGTGGGAAAGATGTGTGATGGGTATCTAGATTTTTTTTGAGAATCTTTGTTCTACTTACAAAAGTCTCTCTGTCCTGTCTGTCTGTTGTTGTCTGTCGTCCGTCCGTCCGTCCGTCCGTCCGTTCCGTCCGTCCGTCCGTCTGTCTGGTCTGTCTGTCTCTCTCTCTCTCTCTCTCCTATTCTTCCTCTCCCTCCTATACATTCGAAGATTAATGTTCACTAGGGGTTTTTTTAGGGGTATTTATCTCAGGTGGGTCAGGGTTACAGGTTGCGTTGCTATGTTCTTGGTTGCTTTGAAGCAAACGAATAACATTACTTGATGACAGAAAACTGAGGGAGGCAGGGGACTGGTTGCGTTGCTATGTTCTTGGTTTTGCTTTAAGACAACGAATAACATATACTTGATGGCCAGAAAACTGTGTGTGGGAGCCATGGACTGGTTGGTTGGCTTGTTCTTGGTTGCTTTTAAGAACGGAATAAACATATATTGATTCAGAAAGTGAAAGCAACCATGTCCTTGAATAGTGAAAAACGTCCGTCATTCAGATTGTTGAAAATTAATCATTGAAACGGAATGGCCGGAAATTGACTGTAACAATGAACGGATTTATCACACTCGCCTGAAGTCGTCTGTGTGATGTCCGGATATTGCGGTACATCGTCAAAGACCTAATGTCCATATTGAAAGCGATTCGTTTGTAGTGGCCTTTTTGCGAATTCTTTCTGCAAGGTGCACCGAGTTTTGCCATTGTTATATCAGTGGCTAGAAGATTTTACAGGCAGAAAACGTTTCTTTTGAAGTATTGGTGGCTTTAGGTCCGTTGTTAACCACGGTGTAATGTCGTGGAGAAGGACTAGCGCACAGCCCAAACCCACTCAAAGCTTGCTTCCATCTCAGTCATATATCACTGCATTCTTCACATTCAAACCACTAGTAAAGTCTATAACTTTACTACACCTGATCATAGCAACGAAACATCATGCATATGGAATCAAATGATAATAAACATTCTCTCTTTCCTGAACTTCACAAAATCATTTATCTAAAAACATCATTAACTAACCCGGGTATAACAGATTTCTACTTTACCTGGCAGGTGATCTTAACTATTCACGAATCACTGTCTATTCTTTTTCTTTCTTTTTCTATTCACTGTCACTTTCACAACACGCACAGCTGCTGGCACTGGTGTTGGTCTGATGGCGCCTGGTCAGGTGAGACTGTTGGCGTTGGTCTGTGGTTCTGCTGCGCCGACGAACAAGTGACGCTGCCAGGTATGAGGTCGATCACCCCGGTTGGATAGAACAGTGACTATCAAAATCGATCTGGTCTCCTTTCTTTCTTTCCTGCATTAACGCATTGCACTCTCTCTCTCTCTCTTCTAGTCTGCTCTTATCAACTGGACATGGTTGCTTTTCTTTTCTTTTTTTTTTTCTTTCTTTTCTTCTTCATTAACTAGCACTCTCTCTCTCTCTCTTCCCACTTCTCTCCTCAGGCCATCTCTGCAGACTACTCTCAATGCTAATCTCTCATCTTGGTGTCTCTTCTCTCCTCCCTCATCTCTCTTGTTTTCTCTCCTCGGAGATTACACTCAGACCTCTCTCAACTCTGTCTCTCTGTTCGTTCTCCCTCGTTCTCTCTGTCATCTCCTGCTTCTGTAGGCGAGAGCCTAACTTCCCGAACTTTCTACCTCTCTCTCTCTGTCCGTTCGTTTTCCTCCACTCTAATTCCAGTGGATGTTCAACTCATGGACAGGTCAGCCTACACCTTACTCTCTGTGGTGGTTCAATTGGTCATTTAATTGATTAGCTAGATTTCCACCCAACCACCACATCTACCTTCCCCCTTTCCTACTTAACTGGCGCCGTGTGCTTAAGTCGTGGCACTGGTCAGTGTAAAGTGGCCAGCTGAGTCTGGGTGGCGCACGACGTCTGATTAACAATGGACGCTGGTTCACAAAGTGGCCAGATGAGCCTGAGCCGGCGCTACGACTCGTCTCGAGACATCGAGGCGATCGGTCAAAAGCTTAGTCAGTCGGTTGGCTTCGCACACCGGTTCTGTGAAGCCTCTCATAAGTTAAATGGCCGGATCCGAACCATGGGCCCGGTCTACGTGGCGCCAAGATTGTCTGCGTTTGGATTATGTCAGTTCGAATGTGGCGGCGACGGACTCACTTTGTTGTTTTTGACTTTTGACCGTGACAATTTCCCCCTTGCAAAAGACTATGCACCGCATTGTCTCAAAACATACGGATTACAAAAAAGACTACAACGGAATTTGCTGCAACCACAAGCTACACGTGCAAAGTTTGAAAAAATCACTTTACAACCAACGGTTTATAAATCATAACATATATCCATTAGTTGATACCACTCCAATGAGTTATCATTGACGTGCGTCTTGCGCTTACTTCAACCTCTTTTGATAAGACCTCTGTGCGCACCTATGCAATTCCCCTACCTGCGGGTTTGCCATATCTTCTTTTCACAATTCTTTGAAAAGACAAATAATATGATACGATCCATGACACTTCATGAGGGATCTCCATCTCACTATTGCAAATAATGATCCATACACAAGCGACTGTATGCTCCAAGCTAACTACATGCACAAGAACAAGTCTCACAAAGAAAATTGAAACAAGCCTCCAACAAAAAAGATGAAACATTAGCAACTGGGAATGAACCCATATCAATCAAACATTAACTGGAATCAACACCTATTATCAAACAGCACCCGGATATGAACCGACTTTCTCTGAGTTGCAGCTTGCTAGATACACGGCTTAAATTGTCATCTCCGACATTCTGTCGACCTGGGATGTACTGCCTCGTTACGTAGGGCCTGCAGTGCCTTTGCCCAACGCAGAACCCTGCTGTTTTACAGCTGTGCCTCCTGCAGGAAATTTAGAGTGGTTGGTGATCTGTCTATCATCACGAACTCTTTCCCATACAAGTATATGTGGAACTTTCTGCACGGCCCCTCGACAGCTAAACACTCCTTCTTCCACCGTTGCGTACCCTTCTTCACACTTTGTCAACTTACTGCATACGATATCTCACAGAAACTCGACCTCTTCATGCTCTTGGCAAACAATACTGCACCATCCCCCACCTGATGCATCTGTCGCAACAAAAATGGTTTGGACATATCTGGTAGCTTCAAGATTGGGGCGGGAACTAGTCTTTCCAGCACCGTCTGCAGTGCTTTGCTCTGCAGCGGTCTGGACCATTCGACCACTGCCGGTTTCCCTGCCTTGACCCAATCACTGAGAGGATCGTGATTGACAGCAAATTCTGGGACAAACTCCTATAGAACCCAATTAAAACCTAGCCAGACTCCCAAGGACTTCTGTTATGGTCTTTGGTCTCTCTGAAGTCTTTCATCTTTCTCCACCTTACTCTTTCCGGCTGCTTTGTGTCGCCTCCGACAACAAAACCTAGGAACTCCAGGTTGGAAACCACTGGCAATTCTTGGTCTGGATGTGAGATTGGCTTGTATCCACCTCTATAACTGCTCCTAGCTGCATCATATTGCTCCTCCCATGTCTCGGATGCTATCAGAATGTCATCCATGAAATTCACAACACTTCCAATCCCGTTGAATAGGCTTCCTCATCATTCGTGAGAAGACTGCGGGTGCGTTGACCATCCCAATAGGGGAGTAATTCGCCACTGGTATAAGCCCCCTGGAGTGGAAGATGCTGTGACTTCTTTGAGCTCTCCATCAGGGCTATTTGCAGTAACCTTGCTCAGATCTATCCTGGTGAAATACTGCTCTTCGCTTGTGGCGATTCTGAGCGAACAGGTCTTCCATGTTTGGTATGACCTCTTGCATCCGACTTGGTGACACTGTACAAGACGTCTTATGTCGACACCAGAATCGCATGCTCACCTGACTTTTTCCTTACTAAGACGAGGGTGCACTATATGATGATTTGACGGATCAACACCCCAATGTTCAACAATCTTTTCTACCTCCTCCTCGTCACTTGCTTGGTGGCATATGGGATCGGGTAGGTTTCACATGTACGGTTCTCTGTGATCGTCAACTCCACCGTACTGTCTCTAGAGGTGTCCTGCAGGTTTATCAGTCAGGAACGGCCCTATACTGTTCAAGGAGCCCGCTAACTTCCTCTGTCTTCCTACTGTCGAGCCCCTTCATACAGTGACACATCCCTTCTGGACTCTTCCCCTGGAAACTCAGGCAACAAAAACTCTCTTTTCTGCTGGGTCTCCCTCACCCTCCATCAATGATTGCTGCTGCGCCTATGTGCTGACTCTCACGCTGAATATATTTGCGGGTAAATTTGCATAGGAAAGTTTTGATTTCCCATTCACATCGATTCGGTTTAGTCCTGTCTACTTTGCAATGATGGTGAATGGTCCCTTCCAATGCATCAGCAGCTTGTTGTGATCCGTGGGAAGCAGTAACAGGCTTGATTCCCACCTTGAGGAATTGCTTCCTACACCTTCTGTCATATGCTTCTTCTGACGACCTCTAGCCTCCTGCAAAACTCTCCCTTGCGACCTTTCATGTCTCCTCGAGACTATTGGTAAGTCTACACATACTGAAATGTGGTTTTGACTTCCTTCAGGACTCCTGTTATCAGGACCACAGCACTTTGAGGAATGCACCACCGGTCCTCCCGGATACTGTCGCCATACAGCAACTCAAATGGGCGAAAAGCCTGTGCTATCTGAGGGCCTCCCTGTAGGCGAACAGTGACGCTGTGGAATGTAGCAGGTCCCAAATCTGCTGGCCTTTCCTCCGAGCTTCTTTAAGGATGCTCACCCCCCCCCAACCCTTCAGCACACCATTGAATCTCTCTCAAGCCATTGCATTGTGGGATGGTATGGGGTAGTGAGCAGCTGTGTGATCCTAGCTGCCTGTTGACCTCCTTCATCACGCCTGAGGTGAACTAGTGACCCCTGTCCACTGAGAATTAGTGCTGGCACACCACGCGAGAAAAGATGTCTACCAGCCTTCAGCGACCTGTTGCGTATCTACGCCTTTCAATGCAACCGCTCTGGGTTCTGAAGTGAGTAGTCCAACCCAGCGTCAACACATACCTGTGCCCGCTGGAACAGGGCACGCGATTGGGCCAAACAGATCAACAGCCACCTTCTGAACGGTGTGTCAATTAAAGGGGGATGTGTAAGAGGAGCCTTCTCTTCACCCTCTTGTGGTGACCTGTGACACACGTATCACATGACATGCAGAAACGCTTGATGTCTGCCTTGCTCCTGGCAATGAAAATACGAAGATTCGGTCAGCTGTTTTGCTGGTGCCGAGATGACCCGACCATGAGCGACTCGTGACCACTGACATGACAGTGTACGATAACCCTGTGGGTACCTTACTGGAGTGGTCAACACTTACCTGTCTTCCCCTTGGTGAACACTAGGTACAACAGCCCGCCTGTCACAAGAAATTCTGTCTCACCTCCTCTAACCTCTGTTCTCTCTCCACCTCTGCCAACTCCAAGACTTCACGTGCGAAGGGTCTTGTTCTGCGCTTGCCCTAAACTCATCAGGCGACACATCTATGCCTGAATTCCTTGCCGGAACCGACTAACGGTTTATCAACCTTTCCTCCTTCTCTGCTCCGTGTTTTGCACTGCTGCCCTGTAGGCAGTCAACACTCAGGGATCCTGGATCCCTTGCACCTGAGAATATTTCCAATGATCAAATCGTGAAGGGTTTCTCCTCACAACGCAGAACAACTCGCCTGAGAAGTAAGGGGGTACGTACTTCTATCATAGCAACTGGGGAAACTCATCACAGTGCCATCGATTAGAGTACAGGTCTGGATTTTGCCCTGTCAAATCCCCTTTATCGACAGCGTGTTCGTACTAACCGCATGAACAACCAGTTGTCTCGTCACACTTTTCACCCTCTGCTGGCCATCCACCCTTCTTCCACTGGTAAACGAACACTTCAGCATAGTGCCTCCATCCCTGACACTGACTGCTGGTCCAAGTGTAGCCATAAGCTGCACTCCACCCTCTTCCAGACTGAATACCTTTTGGTTCCACGCAGGTCGTTTCCCTTGACGTCCTTATCCACCTCTTGCAAAGGTGCTGCCTTTGGCACCTCATGCGACAATCCCTCGCCACATGCCCATTTTGTGACAAATGAAACACCTATTGTCCCTTTTTGCCCTTCCTTCTGCCCCACCACTGGGTTGCAGACTTGCAGAAAACTCCCCTAGTCTCCTTGCACTCTTCTCACCTGTGCCTAGCACTGTTTTCTGCACCTTAGTGCCAACGTGCCTCTCTATACACCTCTGCGAACTTCAACAACTCCCCTGCTGTCTTGGCGTCTCTCTTTCCAATGTATAGTAACTCTGGGCGCCGCAAACTGACAAATCTGTTTCTTTCATAAACTAGCATTTTCAATTCAGCAACTCCTTCTTCGTACCACTCAACTCTACATTTCTCAAAATAGTGATCTAGACGTGCACCCAAACGAGTGTACGTCTCACCTGCTGTACTTTAGTGAACGAAATTTCTTCCTGAACCCCTCCTCAGTGAGGTCACATCCATTCATTACAGACACCTTCACAGCACCAAAATCAGAATGTTGTTCTGCTGGTAACGCAGTGAAAATCTGAATGCCTTACCGTCCATAGCGCTGACAAAATGACGACCCACGCTTCTGGAGGCCAACCCTGGACGTCGCAAAACGTTTCGAAACGACTGCTCGTATGCACACAATCGAATCGGTTCTTCCGAGAATTTGGCAACTGGGTCGGCGGGGCATAGCTGCGCACCCGAGTACTGGAAAACGGAACTCACAGCCTCGTGGTCTCCCTCTGTATTCTCACTTTTTCTAACTCTATTGAACCTTTAATCTTTCTGTTTCCTTGCGTTCCCTTATTTCTTTCTGTTTCCTGCTTCATTCTTTTGTTCCTGCGCGTCCCGTATTCTTTCTGTTTCCTGCTTCATACTTTCTGTTCTCCTGCGCTTCCCTGATTCTTTCTGTTTCCGGCGCTTGCCTATTCTTTCTGTTTCCTGCGTTTCCTAACTCTTTTCCCGTTTCTGCTATTCGATCTGCCGATACGGCGTCTTTCCGCGGTTCATCCCTTTACATCTTATGTGTGGTTTTCAACCGAATGCAGCAATCATCTTCCTGAGTAAACCTAGATCACGAGCGACGTCACACGTTGTTCAATAGGGGTGTTTTTTCGTCCGCCCATTGTATCTATCCTTTTTTTTTCTTTATTTTTTTTTTTGAACTAGATTTTATTACTACGACAGCCAAAAACTGGTGGTTTACCGACACGAGTGACGTAATCACAATCTATGGATGATAATATTAGCTTGGGACAACACGTAATTAGTTTTATAAGACGCCCAGCGCCATCCTCTGCCCCAACTATGAGGAGACGAAATATAGGCAATCTGTGCGAAATAGTACTTGGGGCCTGAACTGCCATGCTTAGTATAAACTATCTTGGACGCAATGCCAAGGCCTAGTATTTTAAACTATCTTGGGACATACAGTAAGAACAACCCCTTGTTTAGGATTACAATACTTGATTCCCTCCAGCTTCCTCTCTGAGAAGTAGAAGTTGCAACTATTTAATAAATGGGCAGAAGATCCTGGCAGGCATCGCAATATAATTGTCAACCTCGGTGTGTAATTGTCAGTGGAGGAAGGACTAGCGCACAGCCAAACACACTCACAGCTGCCTTACAATTCTCATTCATATATCATGCAGTCGTCACATCAAACCACTGGTAAAGTTATAACTTTACTACACATGATCATAGAACGAAACATCAATGGATATGGAATCAAATGAAATAAAACCATTCTTCTTCCTGAACTAACAAAATCATTTATCTAAAACCTAGTAAACTAACCCGGGTATAAACAGATTGTTCTACTTTACCTGGCCAGGTGATGAATCGTTAACTATTCACGATCACCCTGTCTTTTCTTTCGTTTCTTTTTTCTTTTCACTGTCACTTTAAAACACGACACAGCTGCTGGCACTGGTGTTGGTTGATGGCGCCTGGTCAGGTGAGACTGTTGGCGTTGGTCTGTGGTTCTGCTTGGCGAAGTGGGACGCTGCCACGTATGAGGTCCGAACCCGGTAGGATAGAACAGTGACTATCAAATCCCGATATGTTCTCCTTTCTTTCTTCCGGCAGTAACGCCATTGCACTCTCTCTCTCTATCTTCTGTCTGCTCTTATCAATGGAACATGGTTGCTTTTTTTTCTTTTTTTTTTCTTCATTTCTTCTTCATTGTACTAGCAACTCTCTCTCTCTCTCCACAATCTCTCCTCAGTCCTTCCTCTGCTGGGACTATCTCAAGCTAATTCTCTCAACTTGGTTTCTTCTCCTCCTCCCTCATCTCTCTGCTTTTCTCTCCTCGGAGATTACACTTCAGACCTCTCTCTCTCTGTTCTCTCTGTTCGTTCTCCTCGGGTTCTCCTTTCATCTCCTGCCTTCTGTTGGCGGAGACCTCGCTTCCCCGAACTTCTCCCTCTTCTCTCTCTGGGGGGGGTCGTTCGTTTTCCTCCCCTCTAATTCCATTGGATGTTCAAAATCATGACAGTCACGCCTTACACTCCTTACTCTCTGTTGGTGGTCAATTGGTCACTTTAATGGATTAGCGAGATTTCACCACCCAACACACTCTACCTTCCCCCCTTTCCTACTTAACTGGCGCCGAGTGGCTTATAGTCGTGGACACTGGTCAGTGGTAAATTTGCCAGTGAGGTTCTGGAGTGGGCGCCACGTACGTCTGACTTAACAATGACGTGGTTCCTCCAAAGTGGCCAGTGAGCCTCGGCCCGGCGCTACGACTCCGCTCGCTAGACATCGAGGCGTCGGTCAAAACGGCTTAAGTCAGTCTGGGTGGATCCGCCACCTTCTCCTGTGAAGCCTCTCCACTAAGCTTAATTGGCCGGATCGAACCATGGGCCCGGTCTACGTGGCGCCAAGAGGTCTGCGTTTGGAACTTATGTCCCAGTCGAAGTGGCGGCGAAGGTCAACTTTGGTTGTGTTGAATTTTGACCGTGACATCGTTTTATTTATGTGATCAAGGAAAATGAATATGTTGACAACAATATACTTCATTATTTATTACACATTGCGCTGTCGAGTCATGAAAATGAGGGGAAAACAACATTTGTTGTGGACTTGCTAATGTACGCAGATAAAATCATCTTTCGTTTCAGTATGATTTTTTTTAATCACCCCCCTCACATGATACATAACCATCTCTCTCTCTCTCTGTCTCGCTCTTTCTCTGTCTCTTTCTCTCTCTCTTCTGTACTCGCTGTCCTGTCTCTCTCTTTCTCTATGTCTCTCTGTCTCTGTCTTTCCCTTCTCTATCTCTTCTCTGTCTCTGTCTCTCTGTCTCTTTCTCTGTCTCTCTCTCTATCTCTCTCTCTCTCTCTCTCTTCTGTCTCAACTGTCTCTGTCTTCTCTCTGTCCCTCTCTGTCCTTTCGCTTCTCTGTCTGGTCTGTTGTCTGTCGTCCTTTTCACTCTCTCTCTCTCTCTCTTCCTCCTCTCTCTCTCTCTCTCTCTCTCTCTGGTTCGTGTATATCGTTCTTCTTGAATGCGTTAGAAACTTGCACATCGCCATCCCAAGTTCCGTGTTCGACTCTTACCATTTTCATCGATGCACCATGAAGGGGAATCAATAACCATCATGTGGCAGAGGTTGTGTGACAGGGCTTCTCTAATAGAGATAGAGGGTTATCCTGTGGCAGAGGTCGAAGCTGAGACAGGTGCTTGGCTGGAGAGATAGAGGTTTCCTGTGGCCAGAGGTCAGGTCGTGCCTCTGAAGTTTGTTGCAGAGAGATAGAGGGTTCCTGTGACAGAGGTCAGTGTGTGACAGGTGGTTGCAGAGAGATAGAGGGTATCCTGTGGCGAGGTCGTGGTGACAGGTGGTTGCTGAGAGATAGAGGGTATCCTGTGACAGAGGTCAGTCGTGTGATAGGTGGTTGCTGAGAGATAGAGGGTATCCTGTGACAGAGGTCAGGTTCGTGTGACAGAGTGGGTGCTGAGTGATAGAGGGTATCTGTGACAGAGGTCAGGTCGTGTGAACAGGTGGTTGAGAGAGGATAGAGGGTATCTGTGGCAGAGGTAGGTGTGACAGGTGGTTGCTGAGAGATAGAGGGTATCCTGTGACAGAGGTCAGGTCGTGTGACAGGTGGTTTGCTGAGCAGATAGAGGGTATCATGTGGCAGAGGTCAGGTCGATGTTGACAGGTGGGTTGCAGAGAGATAGAGGTATTCATGTGGCAGAGGTCGTGTGACAGGGGGTGGGCTGAGAGTTAGAGGGTATCCTGTGACAGAGGTCAGGTCGTGTGACAGGTGGTTGTGAGAGATAGAGGGTATCCTGTGACAGAGGTAGGTGAGTGACAAGTGGTTGCTGAGAGATAGAGGGTATCTGTGACAGGTCAGGTTTTCGTTCTTGTGACAGGTGCGTTGCTGAGAGAAAGAGGGTATCCTGTGACAGAACGTCGTGTGACAGGTGGTTGTGAGAGCTAGAGGGTATTCCTGTGGCAGAGGTCGTGTGACAGGTGGTTGCTGAGAGATAGAGGGTTATCCGTGACGAGGGTCAGGTCGTGTGACAGGGTGGTTGCAGAGAAGATAGGGGTTATCCTGGTGGCAGGGTCGCTGTGACAGGTGGTTTGCTGAGAGATAGGGAGGTTATCCTGTGGCAGAGGTCAGGTCGTGTGACAGGTGGTTTGCTGAGAGATAGAGGGTATCCTGTGACAGAGGTCAGGTCGTTGTGACAGGTGGGTTGCTGAGAGATAGAGGTATCTGTTGACAGAGGTCAGTCGTGTGACAAGTGGTTTGCTGAGAGATAGAGGGTTATCCTGTGACAGGTCAGGGTCGTGTGACAGGTGGTTTGCTGAGAGATAGAGGGTATCCTGTGACAGAGGTTCAGGTCGTGTGGACAGGTGGTTGCTGAGAGATAGAGGGTATCCGGTGACTGAGGTCAGGTCGTGTGACAAGTGGTTGCTGAGAGATAGAGGGTATCTGTTGGCAGAGGTTCAGGGTCGTGCTGCCAGGTGGTTGCAGAGAGATAGAGGGTATCCTGTGGCCAGGGTCGTGTGACAGGTGGTTGTGGAGAGGATAGGAGGGTATCTGTGACAGGAGGGTCAGGTCGTTTGAGGACAGGAGGTTGCTGAGAGATAGAGGGTCTCCAGATGGCAGAGGTTCAGGTCGTGTGAAGGTGGTTGCCGAGAGATAGCGGGTATACCTGACACAAACCTCCCCCCCCCCCCCCCCATAATATTTCCCTTTCCCCATCCTCCCCTCCCCTTTGGCAGAGGTCGTTGTGACAGGTGGTTGCTGGAGATGAGGGTATCCTGCTGACAGGGTCAGGGGGGTTCGTGTGACAGGTGGTTGCTGAGAGATAGAAGGTATCCTGTGACAGAGTGTCAGGTGTGTTGTGACAAGTGGTTGCTGAGAGAAGCATAGAGAGTATCCTGTGACAGGTCAGGTCGTGTGACAGGTGGTTGCTGAGAGATAGAGGGTTATCCTGTGACAGAGAGTCGTGTGCGGAAAACCAAAGGGTTGGGTTGCTGAGAGATAGAGGGTATCATGTCGGCTGAGGTCGTGTGACAGGTGGTTGCTGAGAGATAGAGGGTTATCCGTCACAGAGTCGCTCAGGTTCGTGTGACAGCGTGGTTGCAGAGAGTTAGAGGGTATCCGGTGGCAGAGGTCGTTGTGACAGGTGGTTGCTGAGAGATGAGGTTATCATGTGGCAGAGGTTCAGGGACGTTGTGACAGGTGGTTGCTGAGAGAGTGAGGGTATCTGGCCAGAGGTCAGGGTCTGTGACAGGTGGTTGCTGAGAGATAGAGGGATCCTGTGCAGAGGTCAGGTCGTGTGGACAGGTGGTTGCTGAGGAGATAGAGGGTATTAATCCTGTGGCAGAGGTCGTGTGACTGATGGTTGCTGAGAGATAGAGGGTATCCTGTGACAGAGGTCAGGTCGTGTGACAGGGTGGTTGCTGAGAGATAGAGGGTTATCCTGTGGCAGAGGTCAGGTCGTTGTGACAGGTGGTTGGCTGCGAGTAGCGGTATCCTGTGGCAGAGGTTTGTGTGACAGGTGGTTGCTGAGAGATAGAGGTAACCTGTGACAGAGGTTCAGGTCGTGGTGACAGGTGGGTTGCAGAGAGGATAGAGGGTATCCTGTGGCAGAGGTCGTGTGACAGGGGTTGCTAGAGAGATAGAGGGTTATCCTATTACATAGGTCAGGTCGGTGTGACAGGTGGTTGCAGAGAGATAGAGGTATCTGTGGCAGAGGTCGTGTGACAGGTGGTTGTGAGAGATAGAGGGTATCCTGTGACAGAGGTTCTCGGTCGTGTTGACAGGTGGGGATGACTGAGATATAGCAGCCGGTATCCTGTGCAGAGGTCAGTCGTGTGACAGGTGTTGCTTAGAGATAGAGGGTATCCTGTGACAGAGATAAGGTCGTGTGACAGGTTGTTTGCTGAGAGATAGTGGGTATCCTGTGACAGAGGTCAGGTCGTGGTGACAGGTGGTTTGAGACGATAGAGGGTATCCTGTGACCGAGGTAGGTCGTGTGACAGGTGGTTGTGAGAGATAGAGGGTTTTTCTGTGGAGCAGAGGTCAGGTCGTGTGACAGGTGGTGCTGGAGAATAGAGGGTATCCTGTGGCAGAGGGTCAGGTCGTGTGACAACGTGGTGCTGAGAGATAGAGGGTATATCCTGTGGAGAGGTCGTGTGACAGGTGGTTGCTGAGAGATAGAGGGTATACCGTGACAGAAGTCGGGTGTGTGACACGGTGGTGATGAGAGGATGAGGGTTATCCTGTACAGAGGTCAGGTTCGTGTGACAGGTGGTTGCTGACGAGATAGAGGGTAATCTGTGACAGGAGGTCAGGTCGTGTTGTCACAGGTGGTTGCTGAGAGATAGAGGTGTATCCTGTGCAGAGGGCGTGTGACAGGACTGGTTGCTGAGATATAGAGGGTATCCTGTGACCAGGAGGTCAGGTCGTGTGACAGGTTGTTGGCCAGAGAGATAGAGGGTATCCTGTGGCAGAGGTCAGGTCGTGTGACAGGTGTTGCTGGAGAGATAGAGGGTATCCTAGTGCCCGAGGTCAGGTCGTTTGATGACAGGTGGTTGCTGAGAGATAGAGGGTATCCTTGCATAGGTCAGGTCGTGTTCAAGGTGTTGTGAGAGATAGAAGGGTTATCTGTGAATCAAGGTCAGGTCGTGTGACGGGTGGTTGCTGCGAGATAGTGGGTATCTGTGGCAGAGAGTCAGGTCGTGTGAAGGTGGTTGCTGAGAGGATAGAGGGTATCCTGTGGCAGCCGGTTGTGTGACAGGTGGTTGATGAGAGAGAGATAGAGCGGTTATCTGTGACATAGTTCAGGTCCTGTGACAGGTGGTTGCAGAGTGGATAGAGGGCTATCCCTGTGGCAGAGGTCGTGTGACAGTGTTGCTGAGAGTAGAGGGATCCCTGTGACAGAGGTCAGGTCGTGGATGTACGAGGTGGTTGCTGAGAGATAGAGGGTATCCTGTGACAGTGGTCAGGACGTGTGACAGGTGGTTGCTGAGGATAGAGGGTATCCTGTGTCAGAGGTCAGGTCGTGTGCCAGGTGTTTGCTGAGAGATAGAGGGTATCCTGTGGACAGGGTCAGTTCGTGTGGACAGGTGTGCTGAGAGCTAGAGGGTATCCTGTGACAGAGGTCAGGTCGTCGTGACAGGTGGTGCTGAGAGATAGAGGTATCCTGTGACAGAGGTCAGGTCGTGTGACAGGTGGTATGCGGAGAGATTAAAGGGCTATCCTGTGGCAGAGGTCAGGGCGTGATGCCAAGTGGTCTGCTGAGAGATAGAAGTATCCAGTGGCAGAGGTCGTGTGCAGGTGGTTGCTGAGGATAGAGGGTATCCCGTGACAGAAGGTCCAGTCGGTGTGACAGGTGGTTGCAGGGGGGGGGTGGAGAGCTAGAGGGGTATTCTGTGCAGAGGTCGTGTGGACAGGTGGTTTGCTGAGAGATAGAGGGTATCTGTGACGAGGTCAGGTCGTGTGACCAGGCGGTGGGGTTTTTTTTGCTGAGAGATAGAGGGTATCTGTGACAGAGGTCAAGGTCGTGTGACTAGGTGGTGCTGAGAGATAGAGGGTATCCTGTGACAGTGGTCAGGTCGTGTGACAGGTGGTTTGCTGCGAGATAGAGGGTATCTGTGGGCAGAGGTCGTTGACTGATGGTTGCTGAGAGATAGAGGGATCTGTGGAAGAGGTCAGGTCGTGTGAAGGTGGTTGCTGAGAGGATAGAGGGTATTCTGTGACAGAGGTCAGGTCCGTGTGACAGGTGGATTCTAAGAGATAGAGGGTATCCTGTTGGCAGAGGTCGTGTGTGACAGGTGGTTGCTGAGACGATAGAGGGTTATCTGTGACAGAGTTCGGTCGTGTGACAGGTGGTTGCAGAGGGAGAGGGGTACCAGTGGCAAGAGGTCGTGTGACAGGTGGTTGCTGGAGATAGAGGGTATCCTGTTGACAGGAGGTCAGGTAGTGTGAAGGTGGTTGCTGAAGAGATAGAGGGTATCCTGTGACAGAGGTCAGGTCGTGTGGACAGGTGGTTGCTGAGAGATAGAGGGGTATTCCTGTGACAGAGGTCAGGTCGTGTGACAGGTGGTTGCCTGCGAGATAGAGGGTATCATGTGACAGAGTCGGTCGGTGACACGGTGGTTGCCAGGAGATAGAGGGTATCCTGTGACAGAGGTCAGGTCGTTGTGACAGGTGGTTGTGAGAGATAGAGGGTTCCTATGGCCAGAGGGTCAGGTCGTGTGACAGGTGGTTGCTGAGAGATAGAGGGTTCCAGCCTGTGGACAGAGGTCGTGTGAAGGTGGGTTTGTGGAGATGAGGGTATCCTGTGGCAGATGTTCAGGTCGTGTGCCAGGTGGTTGCAGAGAGATAGCGGGTATCCTGTGGCAGAGGTCGTTTGTGACTGGTGGTTGATGGAGAGATAGAGGTTCTCCTGTGGCAGAGGTCAGGCTCGTCTGTGACAGGTGGTTGCAGAGAGGGATAGAGGGTTATCTGTGGCAGAGGTCGTGTGAAGGTGGTGCTGAGAGATGAGGGTATCCTGTTGCAGAGTGTGACAGTGGTTGCGCGAGATAGAGGGTATCCTGTGGCAGAGGTCGTTGTGACAGGTGGTGCTGAGAGATAGAGGGTTATCTATGGCAGAAAAGGTCAGGTCGTGTGACAGGTGGTTGGTTGCAGAGAGATAGAGGGTATCCTGTGGCAGAGGTCTTGTGACCGGTGGTTGCAGAGAGATAGAGGGTTATCCTGTGACAGAGGTCAGGGTCCGTGTGTAGAGGTGGTTGCTGCGAGATAGAGGGTACTTGTGTACAGGTCGGGTGTGACAGGTGGTGTGAGAGATAGACGGGGGTACCTGTGGCAGAGGTTGGGTACCAGGGTTGCTGAGAGATAGAGGGTTTGAATATGGAAGTGTGCGCCTCTAGCAACTGCCTTGCCCACAATTGGTGTGTGTGCTGTGAATTAAAGCGAAATATTGAGCACTGCAAGGTGCTAGCATTTCCCAGGCCTGGTAGACGCTCAGTGTACCGTCTTAACAGGAAGCTTAAAACACAGCCCTGAGTGTAGCCTGAGAAGGAAATGACATCTACAGCTATCATGACCATCACCTCATCCCGTGTAATATGATTTGAGCAGAAATGGTCTTATCTTTTATGACCATTTACGCCATGTTCAACCGTATGGCATGAATTTAAACATTCCCTTCACAGCTATACTGTCCGTATGTAAAGCAACATGTTTTTACCAAGTACAGGGGCCAGTCGTTGGTTGGTTGCAGGTTCTTCTACAAGAGCTTTTCCACTTGCAGTCTCTGTGGTTTAGCAGAAGGCGTAGAGGGACGGTTTTATTTTTCATCGTGTGAATTCAGGACAGGACACTTCTGAACGCATTGCGAAAGCGACCAGCAGCGGTTTGCAGCCTTCTCCAGCGGTTGCATAACGAACATTCTGATGTTGTAGTCGTTAGTATTGACAGCGATAGCCGTTGAAAAAATGACAAAAGCAGCCGCATGGATAGGAAGCTTGGATGAGGGAAATACAGTCACAGTCCTGGATTGAAGGGAAAATACAGTCACAGTCATGGATTGAAGGAAATGCAGGTCACAGTCATGGATTGAGGGAAAAATACAGTCACAGTCATGGATTGATGGAATTCCAGTCACAGTCATGGATTGAAGGGAAATGCAGTCACAGTTCATGGATTGAAGGGAACTACAGTCACAGTCATGGATTGTAAGGGAAGATGCCGTCACTGTCATGGATTGAAGGGGGATATTGCAGTCACAGTCGTGGATTGAAGGGAAATGCAGTACACAGTCGTGGATGAAGGGAACTGCAGTCACAGTCGTGGGCGTGAAGGGAAATGCAAGTCACAGTCGTGGATTGGAAGGGAAATGCAGTCAACAGTCTGGATGAAGGAAATGCATTCACGTCGTGGATTGAAGGGAAATGCAGTCACAGTCGTGGATTGTGGGAAATGCGTCACAGTCCTGGACATGAATGGAGATGCAGTCACAGTCGTGGATTGAAGGGAAATGCAGTCACAGTCCTGGATTGAAGGGAAATGCAGTCTCAGTTCGGATTGAAGGGGAAATGCAGTCACAGTCGTGGATTGAAGGGCAATGGAGTACAGTCCTGGATTGAGGGAAATGCAGTCACAGTCATGGATTTGAAGGGAATGCAGTCACAGTCCTGGATTGTAGGGACATCAGTCACAGTCCTGAACGGCCTGGAGGAGCACAACACCCACTCTATGACCTCCGTCTCTGCCTCTTACTGCCCGTCCCCTTCACCGAAAAACAAATCCATGACGGTGGAGTTTTGTGAATTAAAGAGCGAAAGGTCTGTTAGATCTCGCCTTTCTTTGTAGGCGGACGTGGCGTCGGGTCTCCTTGAAGCCTGCAGACCTTTAAGCTAGAGAGGAAAGTTTCCTCAGTCCTGTACGATTTGGATTCTAATGAGTTTGATTTAAGTCTACAGTGAGGAACTGTCTGGTCAATTAACACAACAGAAGATTAAGGAAGCTAGAGCCATGCGATAACAGAAATCCATGGATTGGCAGGAAAGAAGGTATATACTTTCAGCTTGTAACGTCACATACAAACTACGCGGAGAAAATGTCACACCAACATCCGCACTATCAAGAGCTAAGTCAGTGATTGCTAATGACGTATAGCAAAAAAAAGAAAAAAAAAAAAAAAAGAAAAAAAAAACAACCTAACACGCCATTTGTCCTTGCTCGTTTGCAGTACAACAAAATGTGATTCTTGGTAGAATTAGCAAAATCCATGATGCATGTGGCAAAAATAAAGGAATCGATATCCTTGATTGATGATGTTATTATTAAAGATGAGGAAGGCGAGGAGGAAAAACATGGAACGACCGTCAAAGTAAATGCAATGGAAGAAAGTTAATCATATTTTTGATTTATTGTATTTTTTTATGAATTTGATTCTTTTTGGTTCGAAGCTTCTTTCCACAAAGGCTTTTTTTCTTGTCCAAATATCTCTCATTCACCAGCTGCTGTTGAAGCCGTTGGGTTTGGTTTTCTCCTTTGGTTAGTTCGATTTGCGATAGAATGTCAGGCAGTAGTACGTTTCATTGGACACCGAGGAGGGACCGCCTGTCCAGCCAATTTCCTCTGATTATCCAGCCAGAGACAAAAGTTGATCTTGGAAGTGGGTAATCCTTTACGAATGCCTGGCATTTAGCTCATCAGGGCAGGACATGACATGGTCCTGTTTAACACTCTCAACAAACAGTCGCACCCTCAACTAAACATGCATTAGCGTTACTTTCCACGCCGGGTGTAAGGTTCGAATGTCCGAATGTCATTTTTTCATGAACAAACTGTTTTAGCGACGATCCCTAGTGTCAGTTCTTTATTGAGAGACGTTTAAATCTGCATTGCTGTCCCGTGTGTGACGAAGCGAAAGCTAAGCAAAAACAGGAGAATTTCCATCGTAGGACTTACCCAAGTAGTGTCTGATATAACTTATCTTGGAAGTTTGTTTATACAATTGCAAGCACTGTGCGATAGTATTTGAACCAATAAATACTTTGGAAATAATCAAGCTTATTTAACTATCTGGGAACATACAGTGACCCTTGTACTTAGGATTACAATATTGAATCTCCACCCAGCTTCCTCTCTGAGAGTTGAACAATTATAATAAATGGGCCAGAAGATCCTGGCAGGCTCGCCATTAAATTGTCAACCTCGGGTAATGTCAGTGGAGGAGGACTAGGCACAGCCCAAACACACTCACAGCTTGCTTCAATCTCATTATATATCATGCATTCGTCACATCAAACCATAGTAAGTCTATAACTGTACTCACATGATCATAGAACGAAACATCAATGCATTGGAATCAATGAAATAAACATTCTCTTTCCTGAACTTCCAAATCATTTATCTAAAACTCATTAAACTAACCCGGGTATAAAACGATTTCTACTTTACTGGCCAGGTGATCTTAACTATTCACGAATACTGTCTTTTCTTTTCTTTTCTTTTCTTTTCACGGGTCACTTTCACAACACGAACAGTGCTGGCACTGGTGTTGGTCTGATGGCGCCTGGTCAGGTGGGATGTTGGCGTTGGTCGGGTGGTTCTGCTTGGCGAAGTGACGTGCCTAGGTTGAGGTCGAACCACCGGTTAGGATAGACAGTGACTATCAACATCGATCTGTTCTCCTTTCTTTCTTTGCATTAAGCATTGCACTCTCTCTCTCTCTCTTCTAGTTGCTCTTATCAAATGGACATGGTTGCTTTTTTTTTCTTTTTTTTCTTTTTTTCTTCTTCATTAACTAGCAACTCTCTCTCTCTTCCACATCTCTCCTCAGTCCTTCCTCTGCAGACTCTCATGCTAATTCTCTCAACTTGGTTCTCTTCTCTCCTCCCTTATCTCTATGCTTTTCTCTCCTCGGAGATTACACTCAGACCTCTCTCTCTCTGTCTCTCTGTTCGTTCTCCCTCGTTCTCTCTTCATCTCCTGCCTTCCTGTAGGCGAGAGCCTACTTCCCCGAACTTCTCCCCTTTTTCTCTCTTGTCCGTTCGTTTTCCTCCTCCTAATTCCATTGGATGTTCAAAACATGACAGTCACGCCTACACATTACTCTCTGTGGTGGTCAATTGGTCATTTAATTGATTAGCTAGATTTCACCCCCCACACACTCTACCTTCCCCCCTTTCCTACTTAACTGGCGCCGTGTGGCTTAAGTCGTGGACACTGGTCAGTGTAAATTGGCCAGCTGAGTCTGGGTGGGCGCCACGACGTCTGATTAACAATGCGCTGGTTCCACAAAGTGGCCAGATGAGCCTGAGCCCGGCGCTACGACTCGTCTCGCTAGACATCGAGGCGTCGGTCAAAACGGCTTAGTCAGTCTGGGTGGATCGCACCGTCTCTGTGAAGCCTCTCCACTAAGCTTAATTTGGGCCCGGATCCGAACCATGGGCCCGGTCTTACGTGGCCCCAAGATGTCTGCGTTTGGACTTATGTCCAGTCGAAGTGGCCGGCGACGGACCACACTTTGGTGTGTTGATTTTGACCGTGACATCCGTTTTATTTATGTGATAAAGGAATGAATATGTTGCAACAATAATACTTTTATTTATACACATTGCGCTGTCGAGTCATGAAAATGAGGAAACACATTTGTTGTGGACTTGCTACATGTACGCAGATAAAATCATCTTTGTTTCAGTATGATTTTTTGTAATACACCCCCCTCACATGATACCATAACCATCTCTCTCTCTCTCTGTCTCGCTCTTTCTCTGTCTCTTTCTCTCTCTCTTCTGTCTCGCTGTCTCTGTCTCTCTCTGTCCCTCTATGTCTCTCTGTCTCTGTCTTTCCCTTCTCTCTCTCTTTCTCTGTCTCTGTCTCTCTGTCTCTTTCTCTGTCTCTCTCTCTCTCTCTCTCTCTCTCTCTCTCTTCTGTCTCACTGTCTCTGTCTCTCTCTGTCCCTCTCTGTCTTTCGCTTCTCTGTCTGTCTGTCTGTCTGTCTCTCTCTCTCTCTCTCTCTTCTCTCTCCTCTCTCTCTCTCTCTCTCTCTCTCTCTCTGCGCTTCGTGTATATCGTTCTTCTTGAATGCGTTAGAAACTTCCCACATCGCATCCCAAGTACCGTGTCGACTCTTACATTTTCATCGATGCACCATGAAGGAATCAATAACATCATGTGGCAGAGGTTGTGTGACAGGTGCTTTCTGAGAGATAGAGGGTATCCTGTGGCAGAGGTCGTGTGGACAGGTGCTTGCTGAGAGATAGAGGGTACCCTGTGGCAGAGGTCAGGTCGTGTGACAGGTGGTTGCAGAGAGATAGAGGTATCCTGTGACAGAGGTCAAGTCGTGTGACAGGTGGTTGCAGAGAGATAGAGGGTATCCTGTGGCAGAGGTCGTGTGACAGGTGGTTGCTGAGAGATAGAGGGTATCCTGTGACAGAGGTCAGGTCGTGTGATAGTGGTTGCTGAGAGATAGGGGGTATCCTGTGACAGGGGGTCAGGTCGTGTGACAGGTGGTTGCTGAGAGATAGAGGGTATCTGTGACAGAGGTCAGGTCGTGTGACAGGTGGTTGCAGAGAGATAGAGGGTATCCTGTGGCAGAGGTCGTGTGACAGGTGGTTGCTGAGAGATAGAGGGTATCCTGTGACAGAGGTCAGGTCGTGTGACAGGTGGTTGCTGAGAGATAGAGGGTATCCTGTGGCAAGGTCAGGTCGTGTGTGACAGGTGGTTGCAGAGAGATAGAGGGTATCCTGTGGCAGAGGTCGTGTGACAGGTGGTTGCTGAGAGATAGAGGGTATCTGTGACAGAGGTCAGGTCGTGTGACAGGTGGTTGCTGAGAGATAGAGGGTATCCTGTGACAGAGGTCAGGTCGTGTGACAAGTGGTTGCTGAGAGATAGAGGGTATCCTGTGACAGGTCAGGTCGTGTGACAGGTGGTTGCTGAGAGATAGAGGGTATCCTGTGACAGACGTCGTGTGACAGGTGGTTGCTGAGAGATAGAGGGTATCCTGTGGCAGAGGTCGTGTGACAGGTGGTTGCTGAGAGATAGAGGGTATCCCGTGACAGAGGTCAGGTCGTGTGACAGGTGGTTGCAGAGAGATAGAGGGTATCCTGTGGCAGAGGTCGTGTGACAGGTGGTTGCTGAGAGATAGAGGTTATCCTGTGGCAGAGGTCAGGTCTTTGTGACAGGTGGTTGCTGAGAGATAGGGGGTATCCTGTGACAGAGGTCAGGTCGTGTGACAGGTGGTTGCTGAGAGATAGAGGGTATCCTGTGACAGAGGTCAGTCGTGTGACAAGTGGTTGCTGAGAGATAGAGGGTATCCTGTGACAGGTCAGGTCGTGTGACAGGTGGTTGCTGAGAGATAGAGGGTATCCTGTGACAGAGGTCAGGTCGTGTGACAGGTGGTTGCTGAGAGATAGAGGGTATCCTGTGACAGAGTCAGGTCGTGTGACAAGTGGTTGCTGAGAGATAGAGGGTATCCTGTGGCAGAGGTCAGGTCGTGTGACAGGTGGTTGCAGAGAGATAGAGGGTATCCTGTGGCAGAGGTCGTGTGACAGGTGGTTGCTGAGAGATAGAGGGTACCCTGTGACAGAGGTCAGGTCGTGTGACAGGTGGTTGCTGAGAGATAGAGGGTATCCTGTGGCAGAGGTCAGGTCGTGTGACAGGTGGTTGCAGAGAGATAGAGGGTTATCCTGTGGCAGAGGTCGTGTGACAGGGGGTTTGCTGAGAGATAGAGGGTATCCTGTGACAGAGGTCAGGTCGTGGGGACAGGTGGTTGCTGAGAGATAGAGGGTATCCTGTGACAGAGGTCAGGTCGTGTGACAAGTGGTTGCTGAGAGATAGAGGGTATCCTGTGACAGGTCAGGTCGTGTGACAGGGGGTTGCTGAGAGATAGAGGGTATCCTGTGACAGACGTCGTGTGACAGGTGGTTGCTGAGAGATAGAGGGTATCCTGTGGCAGAGGTCGTGTGACAGGTGGTTGCTGAGAGATAGAGGTATCCCGTGACAGAGGTCAGGTCGTGTGACAGGTGGTTGCAGAGAGATAGAGGGTATCCTGTGGCAGAGGTCGTGTGACAGGTGGTTGCTGAGAGATAGAGGTTATCCTGTGGCAGAGGTCAGGTCGTGTGACAGGTGGTTGCTGAGAGATAGAGGGTACCCTGTGACAGAGGTCAGGTCGTGTGACAGGTGGTTGCTGAGAGATAGAGGGTACCCTGTGACAGAGGTCAGGTCGTGTGACAGGTGGTTGCTGAGAGATAGGGGGTTTATCCTGTGGCAGAGGTCGTGTGACAGATGGTTGCTGAGAGATAGAGGGTATCCTGTGACAGAGGTCAGGTCGTGTGACAGGTGGTTGCTGAGAGATAGAGGGTACCCTGTGGCAGAAGGTCAGGTCGTGTGACAGGTGGTTGCTGAGAGATAGAGGGTATCCTGTGGCAGAGGTTGTGTGACAGGTGGTTGCTGAGAGATAGAGGGTAACCTGTGACAGAGGTCAGGTCGTGTGACAGGTGGTTGCAGAGAGATAGGGGGTTTATCCTGTGGCAGAGGTCGTGTGACAGGTGGTTGCTGAGAGATAGAGGGTACCCTATTACATAGGTCAGGTCGTGTGACAGGTGGTTGCAGAGAGATAGAGGGTATCCTGTGGCAGAGGTCGTGTGACAGGTGGTTGATGAGAGATAGAGGGTATCTGTGACAGAGGTCAGGTCGTGTGACAGGTGGTTGCTGAGAGATAGAGGGTATCCTGTGACAGAGGTCAGGTCGTGTGACAGGTGGTTGCTGAGAGATAGAGGGTATCCTGTGACAGAGATCAGGTCGTGTGACAGGTGTTTGCTGAGAGATAGAGGGTATCTGTGACAGAGGTCAGTCGTGTGACAGGTGGTTGCTGAGAGTTTAGAGGGTATCCTGTGACAGAGGTCAGGTCGTGTGACAGGTGGTTGCTGAGAGATAGAGGGTATCCTGTGACAGAGGTCAGGTCGTGTGACAGGTGGTTGCTGAGAGATAGAGGGTATCCTGTGGCAGAGGTAGGTCGTGTGACAAGTGGTTGCTGAGAGATAGAGGGTATCCTGTGGCAGAGGTCGTGGACAGGTGGTTGCTGAGAGATAGAGGGTATCCCGTGACAGAGGTCAGGTCGTGTGACAGGTGGTTGCTGAGAGATAGAGGGTATCCTGTGACAGAGGTCAGGTCGTGTGACAGGTGGTTGCTGAGAGATAGAGGGTATCCTGTGACAGAGGTCAGGTCGTGTCACAGGTGGTTGCTGAGAGATAGAGGGTATCCTGTGGCAGAGGGGTGTGACAGATGGTTGCTGAGAGATAGAGGGTATCTGTGACAGAGGTCAGGTCGTGTGACAGGTGTTTGCAGAGAGATAGAGGGTATCCTGTGGCAGAGGTCAGGTCGTGTGACAGGTGGTTGCTGAGAGATAGAGGGTATCCTGTGACAGAGGTCAGGTCGTGTGACAGGTGGTTGCTGAGAGATAGAGGGTATCCTGTGACAGAGGTCAGGTCGTGTGACAGGTGGTTGCTGAGAGATAGAGGGTATCCTGTGACAGAGGTCAGGTCGTGTGACAGGTGGTTGCTGCGAGATAGAGGGTATCCTGTGGCAGAGGTCAGGTCGTGTGACAGGTGGTTGCTGAGAGATAGAGGGTATCCTGTGGCAGAGGTTGTGTGACAGGTGGTTGCTGAGAGATAGAGGGTATCCTGTGACATAGGTCAGGTCCTGTGACAGGTGGTTGCAGAGAGATAGAGGGTATCTGTGGCAGAGGTCGTGTGACAGGTGGTTGCTGAGAGATAGAGGGTATCCTGTGACAGAGGTCAGGTCGTGTGACAGGTGGTTGCTGAGAGATAGAGGGTATCCTGTGACAGAGGTCAGGTCGTGTGACAGGTGGTTGCTGAGAGATAGAGGGTATCCTTTTGACAGAGTCAGGTCGTGTGACAGGTGTTTGCTGAGAGATAGAGGGTATCCTGTGACAGAGGTCAGGTCGTGTGACAGGTGGTTGCTGAGAGATAGAGGGTATCCTGTGACAGAGGTCAGGTCGTGTGACAGGTGGTTGCTGAGAGATAGAGGGTATCCTGTGACAGAGGTCAGGTCGTGTGACAGGTGGTTGCTGAGAGATAAAGGGTATCCTGTGGCAGAGGTCAGGTCGTGTGACAAGTGGTTGCTGAGAGATAGAGAGTATCCTGTGGCAGAGGTCGTGTGACAGGTGGTTGTGAGAGATAGAGGGTATCCCGTGACAGAGGTAGGTCGTGTGACAGGTGGTTGCAGAGAGATAGAGGGTATCCTGTGGCAGAGGTCGTGTGACAGGTGGTTGCTGAGAGATAGAGGGTATCCTGTGACAGAGGTCAGGTCGTGTGACAGGTGGTTGCTGAGAGATAGGGGGTATCCTGTGACAGAGGTCAGGTCGTGTGACAGGTGTTGCTGAGAGATAGAGGGTATCCTGTGACAGAGGTCAGGTCGTGTGACAGGTGGTTGCTGCGAGATAGAGGGTATCCTGTGGCAGAGGGCGTGTGACAGATGGTTGCTGAGAGATAGAGGGTATCCTGTGACAGAGGTCAGGTCTTTGTGACAGGTGGTTGCTGAGAGATAGAGGGTTTCTGTGACAGAGGTAGGTCGTGTGACAGGTGGTTGCAAAGAGATAGAGGGTATCCTGTGCAGAGGTCGTGTGACAGGTGGTTGCTGAGAGATAGAGGGTATCCTGTGACAGAGGTCAGGTCGTGTGACAGGTGGTTGCAGAGAGATAGAGGGTATCCTGGGGCAGAGGTCGTGTGACAGGTGGTTGCTGAGAGATAGAGGGTATCCTGTGACAGAGGTCAGGTCGTGTTGACAGGTGGTTGCTGAGAGATAGAGGGTATCCTGTGACAGAGGTCAGGTGTGTGACAGGTGGTTGCTGAGAGATAGAGGGTATCCTGTGACAGAGGTCAGGTTCGTGTGACAGGTGGTTGCTGCGAGATAGAGGGTATCCTGTGACAGAGGTCAGGTCGTGTGACAGGTGGTTGCTGAGAGATAGAGGGTATCCTGTGACAGAGGTCAGGTCGTGTGAAGGTGGTTGCTGAGAGATAGAGGGTATCCTATGGCAGAGGTCAGGTCGTGTGACAGGTGGTTGCTGAGAGATAGAGGGTATCCTGTGGCAGAGGTCGTGTGACAGGTGGTTGCTGAGAGATAGGGGGTATCCTGTGGCAGAGTCGGGTCGTGTGACAGGTGGTTGCAGAGAGATAGAGGGTACCCTGTGGCAGAGGTCGGTGTGACAGGTGGTTGCTGAGAGATAGAGGGTATCCTGTGGCAGAGGTCAGGTCTTTGTGAAGGTGGTTGCAGAGAGATAGAGGGTATCCTGTGGCAGAGGTCGTGTGACAGGTGGTTGCTGAGAGATAGAGGGTATCCTGTGGCAGAGGTGTGGACAGGTGGTTGCTGCGAGATAGAGGGTATCCTGTGGCAGGAGGTCGTGTGAAGGTGGTTGCTGAGAGATAGAGGGTATCCTATGGCAGAGGTCAGGTCGTGTGACAGGTGGTTGCAGAGAGATAGAGGGTATCCTGTGGCAGAGGTCGTGTGACAGGTGGTTGCAGAGAGATAGAGGGTATCCTGTGACAGAGGTCAGGTCGTGTGAGAGGTGGTTGCTGCGAGATAGAGGGTACCCTGTGACAGGTCGTGTGACAGGTGGTTGCTGAGAGATAGAGGGTATCCTGTGGCAGAGGTTGTGTAACAAGTGGTTGCTGAGAGATAGAGGGTTTGAATCTGGAAGTGTGCGCTCTAGCCAACTGCTGCCCACAATTGGTGAGTGTGCTGTGAATTTAAAGCGAAATATTGAGCACTGCAGGTGCTTGCATTTCCAGGCTGGTTAGACGTACAGTGTACCGTCATAACAGGAAGCATAAACCACAGCCCTGAGTGTAGCCTGAGATGGAAATGGACATCTACAGCTATCATGACAATCAACCTCATCCCGTTTAATCATGATTTGAGCAGAAATGTCTAATCTTTTATGACCATTTACGCCCTGTTCAACCGATGGCATGAATTTAAACATTCCTTCACAGCTATACATGTCCGTGTAAAAGCCAATGTTTTTACCAAATACAGGGGCCAGTCGTTGGATGGTTGCAGGATCTTCCTACAAGAGCTTTTCCACTTTGCAGTCTCTGTGGTTAGCAGAAGGCGTAGTGGGTCGGTTTTTATTTTCATCGTGTAGAATCAGGACAGGACACTTCTGAACGCATGCGAAGCGACCCAGCAGCGGTGCAGCCTTCCTCAGCGGTTGCATAACGACGTTCTGATGTTGAGTCGTTATGTATTGACAGCGATAGGTGAAAATGAAAGCAGCCGCATGGATAGGAAGCTGGATTGAAGGGAAATACAGTCACAGTCATGGATTGAAGGGAAATACAGTCACAGTCATGGATTGAAGGGAAATGCAGTCCCAGTCATGGATTGAAGGGAAAAAACAGTCACAGTCATGGATTGAAGGGAAATGCAGTCACAGTCATGGATTGAAGGGAAATGCAGTCACAGTCATGGATTGAAGGGAAATACAGTCACAGTCATGGATTGAAGGGAAATGCAGTCACAGTCATGGATTGAAGGGAAATGCAGTCACAGTCGTGGATTGAAGGGAATGCAGTCACAGTCGTGGATTGAAGGGAAATGCAGTCACAGTCGTGGATTGAAGGGAAATGCAGTCACAGTCGTGGATTGAAGGGAAATGCAGTCACAGTCTGGATTGAAGGGGAAAAGCAGTCACAGTCGTGGATTGAAGGGAAATGCAGTCACAGTCGTGGATTGAAGGGAAATGCAGTCACAGTCCTGGATTGAATGGAGATGCAGTCACAGTCGTGGATTGAAGGGAAATGCAGTCACAGTCCCGGATTGAAGGGAAATGCAGTCACAGTTCTGGATTGAAGGGAAATGCAGTCACAGTGTGGATTGAAGGGAAAATGCAGTCACCAGTCCTGGATTGAAGGGAAATGCAGTCACAGTCATGGATTGAAGGGAAATGCAGTCACAGTCCTGGATTGAAGGGACATCAGTCACAGTCCTGAACGGCCTGTAGGAAGACAACACCCACTCCTATGACCTCCGTCTCTGCCTCTTACTGCCCGTCCCCTTCACCGAAAACAAATCCATGACGGTGGAGTTTTGTTAATTAAAGAGAAAGGTCTGTTAGATTCTCGCCTTTCTTTGTAGGCGGACGTGGCTTCGGCTATCCTTGAAGCTGCAGACCTTTAAGCTAGAGAGGAAAGGTTTCCTCAGTCCTGTAGATTTGGATTCTAATGAGTTTGTTTTAAGTCTACAGTGAGGCAACTGTCTGGTCAATTACACAACAGAAGATTAAAGGAAGTAGAGCTAGGCAGATAACAGAAATCCCATGGATTGGCAGAAGGTATATACTTTCAGCTTGTAACGTCACATACAAACTACGGGGAAAAATGTCACCACCAACATCAGCAACATCAAAAAGCATAAGTCAGTGGTTGCTAATGACGTATAGCAAAAAAAAAAGAAAAAAAAAAAAAAGAAAAAAAAAACCTAACAAGCCATTGTCTTGCTCGTTGCAGTACAAAAAAAATGTGATCTTGGTGAAAATCACTGATGATCGTGGCAAAAAAAAAGGAATCGATATCCTTGATTGATGATGTTATTATTAAAGTGGAGGAGGGGAGGAGGAAAACATGGAACGACCGTCAAAGTAAATGCAATGGAAGAAAGTTAATCATCTTATTTATTTATGTATTTATTTTATGAATTTGATTTTTTGTTCGAAGCTTCTTTCCACAAAGTGCTTTTTTTCCTGTCACTATTCTCTCATTCACCAGCTGCTGTTGAAGCCGTTGGGTTTGGTTTTCTCCTTTGGTAGTTCGAGTGCGATAGAATTTCAGGCAGTACGTTTCATTGGACACGAGGAGGGACCAGCCTGTCCAGCCAAATTCCTCTGATTAATCCCAGCCAAGAGACAAAAGTTGATCTTGGAAGCTGGGTATCCTTTACGAATGCCCGGCATTTAGCTCCTAAGGGAAGGACATGACATGGCCTGTTTAACACTCTCAACAAACAGTCAGCACCCTCAACTAACACTGCATCTTGCGTTACTTTCCACAGCCGGGTGTAAGGTTCGAATGTCCGAATGTCATTTTTCATGAACAAACTGTTTTAGCCGACGATCCATAGTGTCAGTTCTTTATTGAAGAGACGTTTAAATCTGCATGCTGTCCCGTGTGTGACGAAGCGAAAGCTAAGCCAAAAACAGGAAATTTCCATCGAAGGACTTACGCAATGTTCAGGATTATGGACAATCAGTCGACTGCAACATTGTTTGAGAATAAAGAAATACTGACTCAAAATTTCTGTCCATTTCATATGAGAGAACGAAGTGAGTGTAGGGGAGGGTGGGGGTGAGAATATAAAAAAGCGACCTGAGAAATACTGACTTGAACATAGGAGATTAAACAAGAAGAAAAGTTACGTGCAAAGACAAGGAGAAATTGTGAAAGGAGGAGGAGGAGAATGAGGAGGAGAAGTAGGGGTGAGGAGGGGGAGAGAAGAGAGAGAGAGAGAGAGAGAGAGAGAGAGAGAGAGAGAGAGAGAGAGAGGGGGGGTGCGGGGTGCGGTGAATTAAACCCAAAGCACCCTTTACCTCATAATGGACTGGCTTAAAAAGTCTCAAGCCCAAGCTTTGAAGATCAAGATTTTTTGTTGTTGAGGAAACGGTCATTAAAGAATTGACTTAATCAAGAAAAATGAAAGGAGAGAAGAGAAAGAGATTAGGGAAGAAAGAGTTAGGGAGAGGAATTGGGGTGGGAACGAGGGGGCTGGAGGGAGTAGGGGGATGGAAAGAGGGATGGAGAGAGAGAGAGAGAGAGCGAGAGAGAGAGAGAGAGAGAGAGAGAGAGAGAGTGAGAGAGAGAGATCGAGAGAGAGAGAGAGAGAGAGAGAGAGAGAGAGAGAGAGAGAGAGAGAGAGAGAGAGAGAGAGAGAGATAGGAATGAAGGAGTATGAGTAGAATGAGGTGAGAGAGAGAGAGAGAGAGAGAGAGAGAGAGAGAGAGAAGAGAGAGAGAGAGAGAGAGAGAGAGAGAGAGAGAGAAGAGAGACGAAGAGACAGATAGACAGACAGAGACAGAAGAGAGCAGAGAAGGGATGGAGAGAGAGAGAGAGAGAGAGAGAGAGAGAGAGAGAGAGAGAGAGGAGAGACGAAGAGCCGAGAGAGAGTGAGAGAAGAGAGACACAGAGAGAGAAAAGAGAGAGGAGGAGAGAGAGAGAGAGAGGAAGAGAAGAGAGATGAGAGAGAGGAGAAGAGGAGAGAGAGAGAGAGAGATTGAGAGAGACGGAGAGAGAGAGGGTAGAGAGAGTGCAGAGACTTTAGAGAGAGGAGAGAGAGAGGAGAGAGAGAGAGAGAGAAAAGAGAGAGAGAGAGAGAGAGAGAGAGAGAGAAGAGGAAGAGGAGAGAGAGGAGAGCAGAGAGAGAGAGAAGGGAGAGGAGAGAGAGGGGAGAGAGAGAGAGGAGAGAGAAAATTTCACGGCTTTTGCCACAGTGATCCGAAGAAGACGAGACAATTACCGCAGCGTTTACTGGAACAGTTTACTATCGACCTAAACTGTTACTGGTTGTATGGGATAACTTGGGAGACAAAATCCATACTTATGACTTTTCATTGCTGCAACATCCGGAAAATGTTCTTCTCTGTCGGCGTGTCTGTCCATCTGCCTGTCGGTCTGTCCAGTTGTGTGTTCGCCTACCTGTCTTTTTCTGTCTGCTTCGACCAAAGTTTGTCTATCTCATCTCTGTCTGTCTGCCTGGCTGTCTGTCTGTCGATCTGTCTGTCTGTCTATATGTCTATCGGTCTGTCTGTCTGTCTGCCTGACTGTCTGTATGTCTGTCCCTGTCGTCTTGTTTGTCTGTCTGTCTGCCTGCCTGCCTGCCTATTTTTCTGTCTGTCTGTCTGCTCTCTCTCTCTCTCTCTCTCTCTCTCTCTCTCTCTCTCTCTCTCTCTCTCTCTCTCTCTCTCTCTTCTCTCTCTCTCTCTCTCTCTCTCTCTCTCTCTCTCTTGGCGTAACTCCCTCTCTCTCATTCATTTCCCCGATGTCGCGCGAAAAGACATGTCAATGTATATAACAAGAATTGCAGAACTCTTTGCCTTGCTAACAGAAGGATTTTAATGCATGCGTTTAACGAAAATCAAGGTTTTTAAATACAAAATTTCCATTCACTTTTTTTCCTTCAGAATTTCAGTGATTTTACAGAATGGAAACGAAACAAAAGTAACTACGTGTTTTGTCTGTTAATTCTCTGCAAGCGAAATAAACAAATACAAAGGCTTACTGATGCACAAGAATTAAGGTGCATTAACTTCTTTTGTTTCCTTGTCACTTAACAGAAGCTGGAGGTTTCAATGGCTGTTGACGGGCTCAATGTCTAAGACGTGGGAAAACGAACAAGCCCAGAGAGATTTGTCCCGGAGTCAACCCAAGATAAATCGTGCTCTTGGACATCGATTGAAAACCTTCATGGAAGACAACCGGAGAGCAGTTGTCTCCTATATTACACAACGGCCTCAGGAGGAATGAAGGAGAAATGCCGTGGTGGAGAATCCTGCAGATTAGAACGTCTTCTTCTCTGGCCGTGCGATGTCTGACGTTGCATGGCCGTGGCTTCATTATTGACTGATATGGGGTTTTAAAGAGAGTGGCAGGAAGAAGAAAGAAACAAAGAACAAAGCTTTTCTAATGAGAAAATCAAGATATTAGGAGACAGGGTTTAAATCTGGGTAATTGTGACATAAAGAGTGGGGAAGATGGGGTTTGGAGGGGCAGGGGGGTTATAATCAGACGACGGGGGATCCAGGGGACCGTGGAGTCTTATGGCAGAGGCCATGCCCAGAGACACAGTCCATGTCTACAGCCAGAGTCATGCCCAGAGACGCAGTCCATGTCCACAGACAGAGTCCATGCCCAGAGACACAGTCCATGTCCAGAGACACAGTCCATGCCGAGAGACACAGACCATGTCTACAGCAAGAGTCCATGCCCAGCGACACAGTCCATGCCCAGAGACCACAGTCCATGTCCAGAGACACAGTCCATGCCCAGAGACATAGACCATGTCTACAGCCAGAGTCCATGCCTAGAGACACAGTCCATGCCCAGACGACACAGACCATGTCTACAGCCAGAGTCCATGCCCAGAGACACAGTCCATGCCCAGAGACACAGTCCATGCCCAGAGACACAGTCCATGCCCAGAGACACAGTCCATGTCTACAGCCAGAGTCCATGCCCAGAGATGCAGTCCGTGCCAGAGACACAGTCTTATGCCCAGAGACACAGTCCATGCCCAGAGATACAGTCCATGCCCAAGAGATATAGTCCATGCCAAGAAAACACAGTCTATGCCATAGAGACACAGTCCATTGCCAGAGACACAGTCCATGCTCAGAGATACAGTCCATGCCCAGAGATATAGTCCATGCCCAGAGACACAGTCCATGCTCAGAGACACAGTCCATGTCCACAGCCAGAGTCCATACCCAGAGATATAGTCCATGCCCAGAGACACAGTCCATGCCCAGAGACACAGTCCATGCCTAGAGACACAGTCCATGCCAGAGACACAGTCCATGCCTAGAGACACAGTCCATGCTCAGAGACACCAGTCCATGCCTAGAGACACAGTCCATTGGGCTTTCTGGCATCGATAGCTTCATAAGCACTGCTGGAGTTCACAGTTACGTCTAGTCAACATCTCTCTCTCTCTCTCTGTTTAGGAAGAGAGAGGGAGAGACAGAGAGAGAGAGAGAGAGGAGAGAGAGAGAGAGAGAAGAGAGAGAGAGAGAGAGAGAGAGAGAGATAGAGAGAGAGAGAGAGAGAGAGAAGGTGTGAAAGCAAACATTCACGGTCGTGTATGTCTGTGCTCGCATGCAGATCCGTTTGTGTTTGTTCCTCGAAAACGTGCATGCCTTGGTGCTGTTCTATGGCAGTGTGGACCTGTGTGTGCATGCATTGGTGCTGTTCTATGACGGTGTGGACCTCGTGCATGTCTTGGTGCTGTTCTATGACAGTGTGGACCTCGTGCATGCCTTGTTCTTTGGCAGTGTGGACTTCGTGCATGTCATGGTCACTGTTCTATGACAGTGTGGACCTCGTGCATGTCTTGGTTGCTGTTCTATGGCAGTGTGGAACCTCGTGCATGTCTTGGTGCTGTTCTATGACAGTGTGGACCTTGTGTGCATGCCTTGGTCTATGGCAGTGTGGACCTTGTGCATGTCTTGGTGCTGTTCTATGGCAGTGTGGACCTCGTGCATGCCTGGTGCTGTTCTATGGCAGTGTGGACCTCGTGCATGTCTTGTGTGAGTTCTATGACAGTGTGGACCTCGTGCATGTCTTGGTGCTGTTCTATGGCAGTGTGGACCTCGTGCATGTCTTGGTGCTGTTCTATGACAGTGTGGACCTCGTGCATGTCTTGGTGCTGTTCTATGGCAGTGTGGACTCGTGCATGCCTTGTTCTATGGCAGTGTGGACCTCGTGCATGTCTTGGTGCTGTTCTATGGCAGTGTGGACCTCGTGCATGTCTTGTTCTATGGCTGTGTGGACCTCGTGGCATGCCTTGTTCTATGGCAGTGTGGACCTCGTGCATGTCTTGGTGCTGTTCTATGGCAGTGTGGACCTCGTGCATGTCTTGTGCTGTTCTATGGCAGTGTGGACTTGTGTGCATGCCTTGGTCTATGGCAGTGTGGACCTTGTGCATGTCTTGGTGCTGTTCTATGGCAGTGTGGACCTCGTGCATGCCGTGGTGCTGTTCTATGGCAGTGTGGACTCGTGCATGTCTTGGTGCTGTTCTATGACAGTGTGGACCTCGTGCATGTCTTGGTGCTGTTCTATGGCAGTGTGGACCTCGTGCATGCCTTGTTCTATGGCGTGTGGACCTCGTGCATGTCTTGGTGCTGTTCTATGGCAGTGTGGACCTCGTGCATGTCTTGGTGCTGTTCTATGGCTGTGTGGACTCGTGCATGCCTTGTTTCTATGGCAGTGTGGGCCTCGTGCATGTCTTGGTGCTGTTCTATGGCAGTGTGGACTCGTGCATGTCTTGGTGCTGTTCTATGGCAGTGTGGACCTCGTGCATGTCTTGGGTGTGTTCTATGACTGTGTGGACTCGTGCATGCCTTGTTCTATGGCAGTGTGAACCTCGTGCATGACTTGGTGCTGTTCTATGGCAGTGTGGACCTCGTGCATGTCTTGGTGCTGTTCTATGGCAGTGTGGACCTCGTGCATGTTTTGTTCTATGGCGGTGTGGACCTCGTGCATGTCTTGGTGCTGTTCTATGGCAGTGTGGGACTTTGTGCATGTCTAAGTGCTGTTCTATGGCAGTGTGGACCTCGTGCATGTCGTGGTGCTGTTCTATGACAGTGTGGACCTCGTGCATGCCTTGTTCTATGGCAGTGTGGACCTCGTGCATGTCTTGGTGCTGTTCAATGACAGTGTTGATCTAGTGCATGTTCTGGTGCTGTTCTATGGCAGTGTGGACCTTCGTGCATGTCTTGTTCTATGGCAGTGTGGACTCGTGCATGTCTTGGTGCTGTTTATGGCAGTGTGGACCTAGTGCATGTCTTGGTGCTGTTCTATGGCAGTGTGGACCTCGTGCATGTCTTGGTGCTGTTCTATGGCAATGTGGACCTCGTGACATGTCTTGGTGCTGTTCTATGACAGTGTGGACCTCGTGCATGTCTTGGTGCTGTTCTATGGCAGTGTGGACCTCGTGCATGCCTGTTCTATGGCAGTGTGGACCTCGTGCATGTCTTGGTGCTGTTCTATGGCAGTGTGGACCTCGTGCATGTCTTGTTCTAGGCTGTGTGGACCTCGTGCATGCCTTGTTCTATGGCAGTGTGGACCTCGTGCATGTCTTGGTGCTGTTCTAGGCGTGTGGACCTCGTGCATGTCTTGGTGCTGTTCTATGGCAGTGTGACTTTGTGTGCATGCTTGGTCTATGGCAGTGTGGACCTTGTGCATGTCTTGGTGCTGTTCTATGGCAGTGTGGACCTCGTGCATGCCGTGGTGCTGTTCTATGGCAGTGTGGACCTCGTGCATGTCTTGGTGCTGTTCTATGACAGTGTGGACCTCGTGCATGTCTTGGTGCTGTTCTATGGCAGTGTGGACCTCGTGCATGCCTTGTTCTATGGCAGTGTGGACCTCGTGCATGTCTTGGTGCTGTTCTATGGCAGTGTGGACCTCGTGCATGTCTTGGTGCTGTTCTATGGCTGTGTGGACCTCGTGCATGCCTTGTTCTATGGCAGTGTGGACCTCGTGCATGTCTTGGTGCTGTTCTATGGCAGTGTGGACCTCGTGCATGTCTTGGTGCTGTTCTATGGCAGTGTGGACCTCGTGCATGTCTTGGTGCTGTTCTATGACTGTGTGGACCTCGTGCATGCCTTGTTCTATGGCAGTGTGAACCTCGTGCATGACTTGGTGCTGTTCTATGGCAGTGTGGACCTCGTGCATGTCTTGGTGCTGTTCTATGGCAGTGTGGACCTCGTGCATGTTTTGTTCTATGGCGGTGTGGACCTCGTGCATGTCTTGGTGCTCTTCTATGGCAGTGTGGACTTTGTGCATGTCTAAGTGCTGTTCTATGGCAGTGTGGACCTCGTGCATGTCGTGGTGCTGTTCTATGACAGTGTGGACCTCGTGCATGCCTTGTTCTATGGCAGTGTGGACCTCGTGCATGTCTTGGTGCTGTTCAATGACAGTGTTGATCTAGTGCATGTCTTGGTGCTGTTCTATGGCAGTGTGGACCTCGTGCATGTCTTGTTCTATGGCAGTGGGACCTCGTGCATGTCTTGGTGCTGTTCTATGGCAGTGTGGACTAGTGCATGTCTTGGTGCTGTTCTATGGCAGTGTGGACCTCGTGCATGTCTTGGTGCTGTTCTATGGCAATGTGGACCTCGTGCATGTCTTGGTGCTGTTCTATGACAGTGTGGACCTCGTGCATGTCTTGGTGCTGTTCTATGGCAGTGTGGACCTCGTGCATGTCTTGTGCTATGGCAGTGTGGACCTCGTGCATGTCTTGTGCTATGGCAGTGTGGACCTCGTGCATGTCTTGGTGCTGTTCTATGGCAGTGTGGACCTCGTGCATGCCTTGTTTTATGGCAGGGTGGACCTCGTGCATGTCTTGGTGCTGTTCTATGACAGTGTGGACCCTAGTGCATGTCTTGGTGTTGTTCTATGGCAGTGTGGACCTCGTGCATGTCTTGGTGCTGTTCTATGGCAGTGTGGACCTCGTGCATGCCTTGTTCTATGACAGTGTGGACCTCGTGCATGTCTTGGTGCTGTTCTATGACAGTGTGGACCTCGTGCATGTCTTGGTGCTGTTCTATGACAGTGTGGACCTCGTGCATGTCTTGGGCTGTTCTATGACAGTGTGGACCATCGTGCATGCTTGTTCCATGGCAGTGTGGACCTCGTGCATGCCTGGTGCTGTTCTATGGCAGTGTGGACCTTGGAACTGGAGCCTGTGGAGATGAGACTACATACAGCACATCTTGCAGCATGGTTGTGTTGCAGGTCAATGAACCACTCTCCCTAAACCATTTTTCTCCCGGCCTGCATCCTCTCTAATTCGTGAAGAAATTGACATAATACACAATCTGGATCATTTACTACACCGCCACCCCTCCACCGCCCCTGAAAACAAACAAACAAACAAACAAAAAAGCCAAGAAATACAACCAAACAAAGAAACCTAGCGCCATTCACAGTTTTCTTTAGCGAACGTTCTAAACTACAGAATGTAAGGCTATACGAGTGTACAAACCAGAACAGCTCATTTTCGACAGATATGTCATCTGCAGACGAGAGAAAAACGAAAAAAACAAAACAAAACAAACAAAAAACAAGATGCAAAGCATATAAACGTACTCCCGGTTTATCCTGAATACGCGTGAGATATTCCATAAAGAGGAAAAACCGTCTTGGACTGGTTGTAACCGTCAGTAATGGCTATTCTGGTAAACATCGGCCATCGTCTGTGACCTATAATGAACATGCCTACACATTTTTCATAAATATCGGCCACATACTTTCTGAGATATTCCATAAAGAAGAAAAACCGTTACAGGCCGTTACAGCCGTTAGTAACGGCTATAACGGTAAACTAAAACATTGGGCATCATCCGTGACCCATAATGAACATACATGCTAATTTTCAGAAAGATCGGCCAAGTACATTCTGAGATATTCTATAAAGAAGAAAAATTGTTATAGGCCGTTACAGCCGTTAGTAACGGTATAACGGTGAACTAAAACATCGGCCATCATCCGTAACCCATAGTGAACATACTTGGTAATGTTCACAAAGATCAGCCAAGTACTTTCTGAGATATTCCATAAAGAAAAACAACCGTTACAGGCCGTTACAGCCGTTAGTAACGGCTATAACGGTTAACTAAAACATCGGGCATTATTCGTGACCCACAATGAACATACCTGCTAATGTTAACAAAGATCAGCCAAGTACGTTCTGAGAAGTACTCCCTGTTCTTTAAGAACTGGGAGTACAAAAAACGAAGGCAAGAGTAAGTTAAAGAAAAACACGGTTCGGTAACAGCTAGATATACAGGGCAACAAATCCTGTTTTGGATGTTAATCCAGTCGTCATAAGCACAACCATCATAACTACTAGTCTTCCAGCATGTCACAAAAGTCT
>CM031596.1:114217458-114229958 GCA_018398815.1 Conus ventricosus
GTGCTTTTTTCGATATTTTTACTTACCCCAAAATGTTGTGATAACTTGGAATGGCTGACACATTCACACTGCTGTAGTCGTATCTGCCTTTAAAGATAACAAGAATTAAGCTGCTACGTTATATAGGGTCCTGTAGATGTATATATATATATATATATATATATATGTATATATATATATATATATATATATATATATATATATATATATATATATATATGTGTGTGTGTGTGTGTGTGTGTGTGTGTGTGTACGCGCGCTTGCTTTAGTGCTGCTGCAGTATTGTTCACAGGGGATGATTCTGGCGTCACTTCAAAATCGATTCCTTCACACTCCCGCCTACCCTGCGTGTCCCGTGCGGTCCAGTGAGTTTTGATCAGCCCAAACGACAGGCTGAAATCACGCCTTTAACAGAGGTCCAGTGAGTTTTGATCAGCCCAAACGACAGGCTGAAATCACGCCTTTAACAGAGGTCCAGTGAGTTTTGATCAGCCCAAACGACAGGCTGAAATCACGCCTTTAACAGAGGTCCAGTGAGTTTTGATCAGCCCAAACGACAGGCTGAAATCACGCCTTTAACAGAGGTCCAGTGAGTTTTGATCAGCCCAAACGACAGGCTGAAATCACGCCTTTAACAGAGGTCCAGTGAGTTTTGATCAGCCCAAACGACAGGCTGAAATCACGCCTTTAACAGAGGGAGAGGGAAGAGGACGGTAGAGAAGACGCGGATGGAGAAGGGGGAGGGGAAGAGCAGGAGAGAAAGGGGAGAGAGGGAGAGGCAGGGGGTTGAAGGAGGTGGACGAGAGAAAAGGGGAGAGACGAATGTGGTTGAATTTCCATGTGTGAAACACGATAGTTTATTGTTCGTGCAACATAGATCATCTGTTCTGACTAGGTAGAAAGCTGCGAAATGACCCACCTCCAGGGCAGAGAGAGAGAGAGAGAGAGAGAGAGAGAGAGAGAGGGAGGAGAGAGACAGAGAGAGAGAGAGAGAGAGAGAGAGAGAGAGAGAGAGAGAGAGAGAGAGAGAGAGAGAGAGAGAGAGGCGGTGGAGACAATGGTGGGAGTTTCAAGGAGATGGTAGGTCTATTCTCAGACATGCTTGCAGAGTTCAAACGTTGACAGCCGTGCCGCTAGCTACCTTACAATAACAGCAACAGTAACAACAGGAGCAGCAACAACAACAAAAACAATAACCAATCAACCAAAAACAAAAATCCACTCCCGTCTATGGAAATGTTAATCATGATAGCAATCATAACAACAACAACAACAATAATAATAATGATAATAACAATAACAACGCAACAACAACAACAATGATAATCATTGCAGAGTTCAAGCATTTACATTTGTGCCGCTAGCTATGTTAAGACAACAACAACAGTAACAACTACAGCAACAACAACAGTAACAATAGCAACAACAACAACAACAACAGTGACAACAGCAGCAACAACAACAACAGTAACAACAACAGCAACAACATCAGTAACAACAGTAACTAATCAACCAAAAACAAAAATCCACTGCCGTCTACGGAAATAATGATATAATAATAATAAATAATAATAATAATAATAATAATAATAATAATAATAATAATAATAACAATAATAATAATAATAATAATAATAATAATAAATGATAATAATAATAATAATAATTATGATAATAATAATAATAATAATAATAATAATAATAATAATAATAATGACAACAACAACAATAATAATACTAATAATGATAATAGTAATGAAAACAACTCACCACCACTACCACCACCACCACCACCAATAATAATTACAATAATTATTATTACAACAAGAATAATGATAACAATGATAATAATAATAATGATGATGATGATGATGCTGTTGATGGAATGTTCTGCGTCCCAGGTGAATGCCTTGTCTTCTGGGCCAGCTTTCTCTCGTTATTCACTCTCCTCAACTCTGTCGTGCCTCACACACACACACACACGCACACACGCACGCACGCACGCACGCACGCACGCACACACGCACGCACGCACGCACGCACAGAGAGAGAGAGAGAGAGAGAGGAGAGAGAGAGAGAGGAGAGAGAGAGAGGAGGTGATGAGTGAGTGAGTGAGTGAGAGAGAGAGAGAGAGAGAGAGAGGGGGAGAGAGAGAGAGAGAGAGAGAGAGAGAGAGAGAGAGAGAGTCTTTCATCGGCAAATGGGTGAGTGTGCAGGACCAGTGTACCCTTAGTGTATGCTGTTTCTATACAGATAGCAAACATACAAAATGCGCCTGTCTCTGTCGGATGGTCGGTCACTGTATGTCTGTCTGTGTATTTGCTCCTTATACGAATCCACAAGTTTTCATCTGATATTCTGCACAGTTGTCAAATTGAGTTTTGAACACATTGTACAAAGCAAGAGTGAATCCTTGTTGTGTTAGACAGTCGCATCAGGTGCACTATCAATTGGACAATCTGGTGACGCGAAGTGATATTGCTATGAATGTGTGTACAGGTGGTGATGGTAGAAGGATGGGGGGGGGGGGGGGGGAGGGGAAATGGGAGGAGGATTTGAAGAGAAGAGGGAACTGGATGGAGGATTGGTTGAGACGAAGGGGCAGGGTGGTGGATGCCAGTGTCCGTATCATTAGAACGACCCCAGACTCCAGAGTAAGAAAGTCAAGCCAGTGGAGAACATCACACTGTACAGGCACCAAAGAACAAATTAGCAGGCGTGAGTCAGAGTTATTCCAGAACAATATATACACTGTCTTTCCGAAATGAGACGAGTGAGAAACCTTCGTACACATAACAGCCCACTCGGTAATCCAGCTGCAATGAACGCTGCATCCCGCAAACGTCATAGACTTCAATCATCGCGGTTTCTGCTGCCGGCTATAGAGAATTTGTTGTTCCAGACACTTTTCATCACTCCCATCCCTCCCAGACAATACTGATGGTGCTCAGCAACAGCTGAACAGATGATGAAGCACACTAAGAAAGAAGTTTGAACACAAACCACGGCACTGGAGATGACAGGAAGTTTGTATTGATTCACTTCTGTCTCTGCCTGTGCCGTGTGCTTCAGTGTGACTAGAGAGCAGTACCTGGTTACAGCGGAGAGGGGGTAATAGTGGAAGGAAAGGACAGGTGTAAGGGGGTGGTGGTGGTAGAGGGGCAGGGAGACGAAGGTGTCCGCTGATCAAGGTTTGAACCTTCTCCGAGAGGGGGTCTCCTTTGATCATCAACGCTTTGGATAGAGCCATGTCTGACGGTTAATCAGCGCCGCGTTGGCGTTCCCTGCTAGACTGAAAGCTCAGCCTTTTTCTTCTATTAATAGAGAGTTTATTTTCAGGATGATTAGCAGTAGGGAGAACACAGGGGAGCTGCAGAGGAGGGGGGGGGGGGGGGGAGAGGGGCAGGGAATAAGGGTGGAAAGGAGTGGGGGAAAACATCTGTTCAATCAGAACTTCTGTTCGACCAGGAGATCTTAGGGTCACATCAATCTGTAATAGCCACGTTGGAGTGCACGAGCATCGCACAGCTAGGTATCAACAAGCTTTGGTGGTGGTGGTGGTGGTGGTGGTGGTGGTGTTTAGAGACAGAACAATGAGGATTGCAGGCACAGCTGGGTATCAACAAGCTTTGGTGGTGGTGGTGGTGGTGGTGGTGGTGGTGTTTAGAGACAGAACAGTGAGGATTGCAGGCACAGCTAGGTATCAACAAGCATTGGTGGTGATGGTGGTAGGTAGTGTTTAGAGATTGACCAATGAGGATTGCAGGCACAGCTAGGTATCAACAAGCTTTGGTGGTGGTGGTGTTTAGAGATTGACCAATGAGGATTGCAGGCACAGGTAGGTATCAACAAGCTTTGGTGGTGGTGGTGTTTAGAGATTGACCAATGAGGATTGCAGGCACAGCTAGGTATCAACAAGCTTTGGTGGTGGTGGTGTTTAGAGATTGACCAATGAGGATTGCAGGCACAGCTAGGTATCAACAAGCTTTGGTGGTGGTGGTGTTTAGAGATTGACCAATGAGGATTGCAGGCGATCCAGTTCCCTGTTTGTTCCAAAATGAGAAGAAACATTATGACTGAAGAGTCGATCATTGATTTAATACACGATTAAAAATATTTATGAAAAAAAAAAGAAAAAAGCCAGTATATTCAGATCCTGTCTGCTATTCCTCTGGCTGTGTGTGTGTGTGTGTGTGTGTGTGTGTGTGTGTGTGTGTGTGTGTGTGTGTGTGTGTGTGTGTGTGTGTGTGTGTGTGTGAAACTGCTAAGCCATATTCTACCCACTAAAGTGTCTTTCCCACAAAATGTTGGCAGCGACGACTTCCTGGTTGCATTGGTTTTCTCACGTGCATGCTGAACATGGGACCGCGATCTAGTGTCTGGTTTGAAAGACTAGCCACTCAAATCATGACATGAGGTCCATGGAGAGGGAAACAATAGATGCCAGCCCATGTGGCACTTCTCCCGCATCGCTAGGAATTCCTGATTTCTAGGTGAATGTGTTGTCCACGGGGCGAACGTTTCCCCCTCATAATCTAAACCCCAACTCTGTGGTACCAGAGAGAGAGAGAGAGAGAGAGAGAGAGAGAGAGAGAGAGAGAGAGAGAGAGAGAGAGAGAGAGAGAGAGAGAGAGAGAGAGAGAGAGAGAGAGAGAGAGAGAGAGAGAGAGAGAGGAGAGAGAGAGAGAGGAGAGAGAGAGTCATTCATTGGCAAATGGTGTGAGTATGCAGGACCAGTCTCCAATTCATTTGTGCCGATTTTTGTACAGAGAACGAATGTACAGAGAACGAATGTACAAAGTGTCTTCTCTCTCTGTCGGATAGTCGGTCAGTCTATGTGTCCATCAGTGTATTTGTTTCTTGTACAAATCCACAGTTTATATATGATCTTCTGCAAATTTGTGCATGTTGAACACATTGGAGAGATTAAAAGCGAATGATTTGTGCTAGACAATCGCGTAAGTGGCATCGTGAATGCAACAGTATGATGATGTGAATGCAACAGTATGGTGATGTGAAGGAAGTGGCATCGTGAATGCACCCGTATGATGATGTGAATGCACCAGTATGATGATGTGAAGGGAGTGGCATCGTGAATGCACCAGTATGATGATGTGAATGCAACAGTATGGTGATGTGAAGGGAGTGGCATCGTGAATGCAACAGTATGATGATGTGAATGCAACAGTATGATGAGGTGAAGGGGTGGCATCGTGAATGCAACAGTATGGTGATGTGAATGCAACAGTATGATGATGTGAAGGGGTGGCATCGTGAATGCAACAGTATGGTGATGTGAAGGGAGTGGCATCGTGAATGCAACAGTATGGCGATGTGAATGCAACAGTATGATGATGTGAATGCACCAGTATGATGATGTGAAGGGAGTGGCATCGTGAATGCACCAGTATGATGATGTGAATGCAACAGTATGATGATGTGAATGCACCAGTATGATGATGTGAAGGGAGTGGCATCGTGAATGCAACAGTATGATGATGTGAAGGGAGTGGCATCGTGAATGCAACAGTATGATGATGTGAATGCAACAGTATGATGATCTGAAGGGAGTGGCATCGTGAATGCAACAGTATGATGATGTGAATGCAACAGTATGGTGATGTGAAGGAAGTGGCATCGTGAATGCAACAGTATGATGATGTGAATGCAACAGTATGATGACGTGAAGGGAGTGGCATCGTGAATGCAACAGTATGGTGATGTGAAGGGAGTGGCATCGTGAATGCAACAGTATGATGATGTGAATGCAACAGTATGATGATGTGAATGCACCAGTATGATGATGTGAAGGGGTGGCATCGTGAATGCAACAGTATGGTGATGTGAATGCAACAGTATGATGATGTGAAGGGAGTGGCATCGTGAATGCACCAGTATGATGATGTGAATGCAACAGTATGATGATGTGAATGCAACAGTATGATGATGTGAATGTACCAGTATGATGATGTGAAGGAAGTGGCATCGTGAATGCACCAGTATGATGATGTGAATGCAACAGTATGATGATGTGAATGCACCAGTATGATGACGTGAAGGGGTGGCATCGTGAATGCAACAGTATGGTGATGTGAATGCAACAGTATGATGATGTGAAGGAAGTGGCATCGTGAATGCAACAGTATGATGATGTGAATGCAACAGTATGGTGATGTGAAGGGAGTGGCATCGTGAATGCAACAGTATGATGATGTGAATGTAACAGTATGATGATGTGAATGCACCAGTATGATGATGTTAATGCAACAGTATGATGATGTGAATGCAACAGTATGGTGATGTGAAGGGAGTGGCATCGTGAATGCAACAGTATGATGATGTGAATGCAACAGTATGATGATGTGAATGCACCAGTATGATAATGTGAATGCAACAGTATGATGATGTGAATGCAACAGTATGATGATGTGAATGCAACAGTATGATGATGTGAAGGGATGTTAGGATCCAAAGGGAGTGTCGGGGAGAGTGTGTGTAAAGTAGGTGGGGGTGGGAGGAAGGGGTGGAAACGGCAAGGGACGAATGGGAGGAGGATCAGAAGAAAAGAAGGAACTGGTTGGAGGAGGGATGGGGACAACAGTGCAGGTGCGGCGGGTGCTCGTGTCTGGATCATTAGATTCCACACTCCAGACTCGACGGCTGAGCTAGTGGAAAGCAAGAGTGGAGAACATAACAGAGCATGATGTACCCAGTCACCAAAGAACACATCAGCAGAAGTGTGACAAAGTCATTCAAGAACCATCTAGACACTGTCTGATCCAACTAAAATACCAGGAAGTATAGCAGCTGAGACTGTGCAGTGGACTAAGAAATGTTCATACACATCACAGCCCGTTTGCAGATCCAATTACAACAGACGTTGCAGCCCAGGGATGCTGAAGACTTAAAGGGGGGGGGGGGGGGGGTTGGAAGAGGGGCGGGGAGACGAAGGAGACCCGCCAATCAAGGTTTGAACCTTCTCCCGAGAGGGGGGCTCCTTTGATGGCCAACGCTTTGGATGGAGCAATGACTGCCGGTTGATTAACGCTGCGTCGACGTTCCCTACTAACCTGAAAGCTCAGCGTTTGTGTTGTTTTAATCGAGAGTTTATTCTCAGGATGGTGAGTAGTAGGGAGAGAATAAGGGAGGTGCAGAGGAGGGGGAAAAGAGGTCGATAAAAACGTCTGCCCTGCCAACACTTCTGTTGGAAGAAGAGTTTCGGTTAACATCAGTCTGTGGAGACTATGTTTGAGTGCATAAGCGTTAAAGAGCCAGTTATCAATAAGCTGTGGTGGTGGTGGTGGTGGTAGTGGCGGTGATGGTGGTGTTCAGAGGTAGAACATTGAGGATTGCTGGCGGTACAGAATTCTCCCCACCCATGAAGAAAGAGAAATGTGACTGAATTGTCTATCTTAGCTTTGATCGACATTTTTTTTTTTTCATTTATGATAAGAATGATAAAGAATGTCTGCACTATTAAAATCCACCTGCTTTTCCTCTGGATGTCACTTTTTCACAGATGAAACGTTTATCACACCCGGTATTGAGGAGTGCTGAACTCGGTATTGAGGAGTGCTGAGGTCGGTATTGAGGAGTGCTGAGGTCGGTATTGAGGAGTGCTGAGGTCGGTATTGAGGAGTGCTGAGCTCGGTATTGAGGAGTGCTGAGCTCGGTATTGAAGTGTGCTGAGCTCGGTATTGAGGAGTGCTGAGCTCGGTATTGAGGAGTGCTGAACTCGGTATTGAGGAGTGCTGAGCTCGGTATTGAGGAGTGCTGAACTCGGTATTAAGGAGTGCTGAACTCGGTATTGAGGAGTGCTGAGCTCGGTATTGAGGAGTGCTAACTCGATATTGAGGAGTGCTGAGCTCGGTATTGAGGAGTGCTGAACTCGATATTGAGGAGTGCTGAGCTCGGTATTGAGGAGTGCTGAACTCGATATTGAGGAGTGCTGAGCTCGGTATTGAAGTGTGCTGAACTCGGTATTGAGGAGTGCTGAACTCGGTATTGAAGTGTGCTGAGCTCGGTATTGAGGAGTGCTGAACTCGATATTGATGAGTGCTGAGCTCGGTATTGAAGTGTGCTGAACTCGGTATTGAGGAGTGCTGAGCTCGGTATTGAGGAGTGCTGAACTCGGTATTGAGGAGTGCTGAGCTCGGTATTGAGGAGTGCTGAGCTCGGTATTGAGGAGTGCTGAGCTCGGTATTGAAGTGTGCTGAACTCGGTATTGAGGAGTGCTGAGCTCGGTATTGAAGTGTGCTGAACTCGGTATTGAAGTGTGCTGAACTCGGTATTGAGGAGTGCTGAGCTCGGTATTGAAGTGTGCTGAACTCGGTATTGAAGTGTGCTGAACTCGGTATTGAAGTGTGCTGAGCTCGGTATTGAGGATGCTGAGTCGTATTGAGTGAGCTGCTGGTATTGAGGGTGTGGCGATCGATGTTATAACTCTGGAGTGTGTACATAGTGTCCTATCAGAAGAAAAAAATCCCGTTCTCAATGTGGACGTAAATGGCTCAGAAGATTGGTCGCTTGTTGGTTTAGAGAGAACGAAAACTCAGAGAGGTGTCGGCTGCAAAGACTGGTTTCTTGGCCCCTAAGCGCCGGTGAGTCTGCAGTCACTCGCAGCCACAGAGGGCGTGTCGCCCACCACCTGCACAATCTCCTTCCTCCGGATCTTCAGACTGCAAGAATCTGCCATTGTCATCTTCAACTCAGTATCCAACAGCTGTTCTCAACATGAACTGATATGTCCAGGAAACGGGTTAGGAATCAGACTTTCAGTTTCCGACCACGTGGCTAAGTGATGGAGGTAAAACAAACGGTTTTGGGATGGTTTTGCTGTATTGAGTTTGGGTGGTGTAGATTAGGTACAGTGTCTGGACCCACGATGTAATGATGTTAGTGGGTTCAAACAAGCATCAGCTCAAGCAGCTTTAATGACACTATTATTCGTTCACCATTGTGAGGAAAGAGGTTGATTATCTTGAATGTACGGGGGACAGACAGAGAGAGAGAGAGAGAGGAGAAGAGGAGAGAGAGGAGAAGGAGAGAGAGAGAGAGAGAGAGAGAGAGAGAGAGAGAGAGAGAGAGGAGAGAGAGAGGAGGAGAGGAGGAGAGAGAGGAGAGAGAGAGAGAGAGAGAGAGAGAGGCGGACGAACAATTGAAGGAAATTTTGTTCACTGAGGGAAAAGGAATAAACACTCAAGCAAAAGAAGGATGTTAAGATATATGAAAGAAAACATCGCAGAGAAATGCATATCAACACATGGGCAACTATGAATACAGAACAATATAGAATGAATAATGCAATGAAAGAAAGCATGGCAGAGAAATGCATATTAACACATGGGCAACAATGAATACAGAACAATAGAGAATGAATAATGCAATATATGATTAGAGAAAGAGAATGTGTGAGGGAGGAAGGGATGGAGAACGACTGATAAAGAACGACCCAGAGGGAGAAAGAGAGAGAGGGAGAGAAGAGAGAGAGAGAGAGAGAGAGAGAGAGAGAGAGGAGAGGAGAGAGAGAGAGAGAGAGAGAGAGAGGAGAGAGAGAGAGAGAGGAGAGAGAGAGAGAGAGAGAGAGAGAGACAGACAGACAGACAGACAGACAGACAGCAATTGCAGTTCTTCAACCAGATCAACCAAAAGTGTAGCACGTGTTTCCCAACGTCTGGCCTCCGTCTCTCCCCCTCCCTTCCTCCCCCCCCCCCCCTCGCCTACCGGAAAAAGAGTAGTGTACAATGGTCACACGGCAGTGCGCATGAGAACCGTGCTAATGACAAAACAGACACGTCTTCTACATCGAGAGAGGCGGTGACAAGAAGTAGAGAGAGAGGAGGATGGTGGGGGAGGGATGGAGTGGTTGACAGAGAGAGAGAGAAAAAAAGAGAGAGAGAGAGGGAGGGAGGGAGAGAGAGAGAGAGAGAGAGAGAGAGAGAGAGGAGAGAGAGAGAGAGAGAGAGAGAGAGAGAGAGAGAGAGAGAGAGAGGAGAGAGAGAGAGAGGAGAGAGAGAAACGCGCACCAAAAATTGTTATATCACAAACGATTAGATATCACAGAGAGAGAGAGAGAGAGAGAGAGAGAGAGAGAGAGAGAGAGAGAGAGAAGAGAGAGAGAGAGAGAGAGAGAGAGATGTATTGAAAGTTGTTTAAGTACAATTGAATGAAAGACGGGACCGACGATTGCGCGGTGAACTAAGAAATGCCTGTGCACGTAACACCGAACCAGGTGCAACCAAGGCTGCAGCCCACAAGCGCCCAAGACGTCAATCATGACCAGATCCACCACTGGCTATGAAGACTTCGTCGTTTCAGACAGTCTGTACCGCCACCCTCTCTCCCTCCCAAACCATAGTGATATGGCCGGAGCTGAACACCTTAGGATATGCACAAAGACAGTATGGCATGTTCGCTAAGCCGAGGCGCTGCCAGACACAACAGGCAGTTTGCATGACTTTAGTTCTGTTGTAGATCGTTGATCCATGCAGTTTGTTTTCAGTGATTTAAGGGTGGCTGGTAATTAAGGCAGAGGGGAGCGAGGAGGAAATGGGAGAGTGTGTGTGTGTGTGTGTATGTGTGTGTGTGTGTGTGTGTGTGTGTGTGTGTGTGTGTGTGTGTGTGTGTGTGTGTGTGTGTTGTGTTTAAGGATGGGCAAGGGGGGGGGGGGTGGGGGGGCAGGATTGGAGAAGATTGAGGGGGGAGGAGGGAGGTGAAGGAGCCCGTTGATCGATGTGTGTGCGTGCATGGGTGCTTAGGTGCTTGCATTTGTGTGTGTGTGTGTGTGTGTGTGCGTGTGTGCGTGCGTGCGTGCGTGCGTGCGTGCGTGCGTGCGTGTGCGTGTGTGTATGTATGTGTGTGTGTGTGTGTGTGTGTGTGTGTGTGTGTGTGTGTGTGTGTGTGTGTGTGTGTGTGTGTGTTTAAACATAAGCCGAATACTGAACTCAGCATCAAGAAGTCCCAGATAGATCTAAAACCCGCTGTATGTGGCCATGCCTATGTATTCAGCAAACCGCTGTATGTGGCCATGCCTGTGTGTTCAGCAACCCGCTGTATGTGGGTATGCCTGTGTATTCAGCAACCCGCTGTATGTGGCCATGCTGTGTATTCAGCAACCCGCTGTATGTGGCCATGCCTGTGTATTCAGCAACCCGCTGTATGTGGCCATGCCTGTGTGTTCAGCAACCCGCTGTATGTGGCCATGCCTGTGTGTTCAGCAACCCACTGTATGTGGCCATGCCTGTGTATTCAGCAGCCCGCTGTATGTGGGTATGCCTGTGTATTCAGCAACCCGCTGTATGTGGCCATGCCTGTGCATTCAGCAACCCGCTGTATGTGGGTATGCCTGTGTATTCAGCAACCCGCTGTATGTGGCCATGCCTGTGTATTCAGCAACCGCTGTGTGTGGCCATGCCTGTGTATTCAGCAACCCGCTGTATGTGGCCATGCCTATGTGTTCAGCAACCCGCTGTATGTGGGTATGCCTGTGTGTTCAGCAACCGCTGTATGTGGCCATGCTTGTGTATTCAGCAACCCGCTGTATGTTGGTATGCCTGTGTATTCAGCAACCCGCTGTATGTGGCCATGCCTGTGTATTCAGCAACACGCTGTATGTGGCCATGCCTGTGTGTTCAGCAACCCGCTGTATGTGGCCATGCCTGTGTATTCAGCAACCCGCTATATGTGGGTATGCTGTGTATTCACCAACCCGCTGTATGTGGCCATGCCTGTGTGTTCAGCAACCCGCTGTATGTGGCCATGCCTGTGTGTTCAGCAACCCGCTGTATGTGGGTATGCCTGTGTGTTCAGCAACCCGCTGTATGTGGCCATGCCTGTGTGTTCAGCAACCCGCTGTATGTGGGTATGCCTGTGTATTCAGCAACCCGCTGTATGTGGGTATGCCTGTGCATTCAGCAACCCGCTGTGTGTGGCCATGCCTGTGCATTCAGCAACCCGCTGTGTGTGGCCATGCCTGTGCGTTCAGCAACCCGCTGTATGTGGCCATGCCTGTGCATTCAGCAACCCGCTGTATGTGGCCATGGCTGAGTGTTCAGCAACCCGCTGTATGTGGCCCTGCCTGAGTGTTCAGCAACCCGCTGTATGTGGGTATGCCTGAGTGTTCAGCAACCCGCTGTATGTGGCCATGTCTGTGTGTTCAGCAACCCGCTGTATGTGGCCATGCCTGAGTGTTCAGCAACCCGCTGTATGTGGCCATGCCTGAGTGTTCACCAACCGGGCATGCCTTAACCTGTGTACATGTTTTACAAGAAGTTTGTGAGCCAGTGGCTAGGTGAGAGAAACACTGATGTGAGTGACAGAGATTAGGAGGAGGCACACACACCCACACACACACACACACACACACACACACACACACCACACACACACCACACACACACACACACACACACAGACACACACACACACGCACACATACACACGCACACATACACATTTGAACACATAGACACATGCACACATACACACATACACACGCACAG
>CM031596.1:114237458-114239958 GCA_018398815.1 Conus ventricosus
ATTATTATCATTGTCATTATCATCATCATTTTCATTCGTATTTTTTTATTATTAGTGTAAACGCCCAAGAAAGAACGGATAGGATAGAAAAGTTAAGAATGGTATAACTTGACACCGAAACATGCAGTAGTGTTCAGAATTCTGTGTGAAATCGTTCCCAGATTCACCACTGATAACGAAGGAGCTACGATGAGCCAGCTTTGTGTGCATGACAACAAAAGACGTGTATTTAATACATATGTCCCTCACAGTTGGCTAAGAATACAAACAAACAAACAACGAACAGTGAACTCCGGGTCTGTCACAAAGGGAAATGCTAATACACACATGGTTCTGTCACAAAGGGAAATGCTAATACACACATGGTTCTGTCACAAAGGGAAATGCTAATACACACATGCACAGGCTGCACATCCTACGTCCGTGAAACACTGTATCCTTTTGTTACAGAACTGAGCGCACTGACCTTTCTGTCTGGCTTTCTCAGGGTCTGTCACAAAGGGAAATGCTAATACACACATGCACAGGCTGCACATCCTTCGTCCGTGTAACACTGTATCCTTTTGTTGCAGAACTGAGCGCACTGACCTTTCTGTCTGGCTTTCCTAAAGCTGTAGTATCCAAAGGTATTTACTTTTCTTTGCTGGAACTGGAAAAAAATATTCTTAGCGAATGTTGAGGGGTATTGTCTGCGACGGTTGGAAACAGGTGGGACACATGACATTACACACATACACGCACACACATGTAAAATATGGACATTCTTTTGTGACCTTTTTCTGTGTTTTCTCTCGTTTTGTAGCACTGTAGCGCTGTTGTGTGAAGACAAAATGAAAGAGAGCAGGGCACGTAGGGCCAGAAGTGGGACAGCTTTTATGATCATGAAGGAGAAGGATGATGAAGATAGTCTGATGATGTTCCATCCTGGTTTGAGACTGACTGACAAAGCTGTAATTAATTACACTTCAACCAGCCATCAACCAAGATATACAGACACATGCAGCGCTCAAAACGAAGACCGAAGCAACATTGTAAGAGACGCTGTTTCCGTGATCATCGGTAACAGCTGCTGATAACTTATTTCATAAATATATAATCCATTATGAGCTAATCAGATCTTGGGCCATATTTAGACGCAGCGTTAACAGAACTAGCCATTTGAAGCTGCTAGCTATCGTGCTGTTCCTTCATGTTGTAAGTAGGAAGTGGGCGGATCAAAGATAAGGTTGCTTTCGCCAGGGACTGTGCATGCAGCGTTTGTAGCATCTTTGATTGTAATCCCTGTCAAAGAAGTGATTGAAACCGAAAAAAGCCTTGTGTACGGGGACCAGCCACTTCCACGCGGTTCCAGACTCATTTCCTGTTAGCAGAGTCTCTGTCCTGGCACAAGCACCATGTCAGTGGGAAATCTGCCTGGCCTGCCTTGGCCTGCTCTTTCGTGTAAAAGTCTCGTTAGTCCACGTCTGTCACTGTGGCTGGCAGCATGGCGCTGAGAAGGGATGACTGTTCTGTGGCCCGCATCGTATGGCCGACAGAAGATTTGATTTGATCCGTTTGTGTAGCATTGAACAGCTTCATTCCCACAACAGTATTCTTTGTGAACATCTCGGTGTTCTGTACAGATCCACCTATATTTTATTATTATTATTATTATTTTTAATCATCATTATTATTGTTATTGTTGTTGTTGTTATTATTATCATTATTGTTGTTATCATCGTCATCATCATCATTATTATTATTGTTGTTATGATTAGTATCATTATCATTATCGTTATTACAATTGTTAGTAGTAGTAGTAGTAGCAGCAGCGGCGACGGCAGTAGTAGTAGTAGTAGTAGTAGTAGTAGTAGTAGTAGTAGTAGTAGTAGTAGTAGTAGTAGTAGTAGTAGCAGCAGCAGTAGCAGTAGTAGCAGTATCATCATCATCATCATCATCATCTCATCATCATCATCATCATCATCATCATCATCATCATCAATTTTTTCTTTTCCTATTTCTATCACCATTATCGGGAATATGAAGAGAGAATATCGAGGTGAAAGGCTTACGCTCTAAACGCTTCACAGTCTACGCTGTCATTTCTACAACGTGCTGCCTACTGGGTAGAACTGACAGAACTGCTACCTGCTGGCGCTTCATGAAGTCGCTTTTGGTACCAATCAGTCAAATATCAGTCATTTACGCATTTTCCTTATTCTTTCATTTCATCGCGGAAGAAAATTGCTACGTGTCTGTGTGTCATGCCTACCAACGACCAAACAGGTCTACTCTCACCAATGATGGTGATGGAATCTTACTTATGTGCAGGAGTTCATGCGTGCGTTCAGCCAACCGTAAAGCTCAGTTAGAGTCCTGTCTTATTCGAAGGACTTTCTCGAGAAATGGACTCAGGATCAATGAGGATTCTGAGGGGAAAATCCCGGTATCGGCGGAGATTCGAACCAGCAACCCAAGAATCGCCGAGGTCACGAGTCCAGCATTCTAGCGAATGAGCCAC
>CM031596.1:114247458-114264958 GCA_018398815.1 Conus ventricosus
GGGACCCTTCTTTCTCAGACGCAATGGGCGGATGTTGCCAAAGACTCCACTAGGATCAGGCCTAGCACCTGCTCAGGCACTCAGAGCTGACAAAGCGGCCCGGAAAGGGAAGTGAATGCCTTTATTTCCCCTGAGTGGCAAAAACAGCTGGAGAGACCAAACGCGCCATTGATTGGGTGGTATTGACTGGCCGTGTTCCCCATTATCCAATCGGATTCGGCCAACATGTCTCCATCGATCGAAATGTTCGCTTAATTTGCCGTTTGTCAGAGAGATATTAACGGATGGAGAAGGAAAGATAACCGTAATCTTTTTCCCGATGACAGCAGCAGTGAATCGATTTGTCCGCGTGAATTGATGCAGAAAATATTCAGATGTAGAGCTATTAGTCGTAATGAAAAAAATAATGACAATGGTAGTAACGATATAGCTATTTTTGCTCCCGGAAAATTCAGGAACTCACAAGAAAGTTAATGAGGTTCTGGTCGATCTCGCACAGAGAGAGAGAGAGAGAGAGAGAGAGAGAGAGAGAGAGAGAGAGAGAGAGAGAGAGAGAGAGAGAGAGAGAGAGAGAGAGAGAGAGAGAGAGAGAGAGAGAGAGAGAGAGAGAGAGAGAGAGAGAGAGAGAGAATCATATGGACTATTTACTTTTAATTTTGTTGTAACGATGTCATTTTCACCCAGCTGAACAATGGGAGAGAGATCAGTACTCAATTTATGGATTATTTACCATTAATTTTGGAATGAAAATGTCATTTTTTTACCCAGCGGAACAATTCTACGTTTCAAAAACCCGACGTATTCCCTTTTTCATCTTTTGTTTTTCTTTTATGCAGAAACGTACACGATCTGTTGCGGCCACAAGGATCTGACAACGCTATTCGTGGTCAGCTTTGTAACAGCGTAGTACTATTACAATCAGAGTATGAAAGCTGTGACCATACAGCTAAAAGAATACAAAGAACAAACATCAATACAAAAGCAACGCGTTTCGACCTCTAGGACCTGTACAGACGCCAACGTTGGGATCTGAAATCGTTGCATTCCGGAAATTCTACGCCAAAAAAATACTCTCTTGTGTCACTCTGATTTTTGTTGTAGTCTCTCGCTTGCCTGTCGCCTATCGTTAATCCTTTGTGTTCATTGTGCTGTCTTTGTTTGGGAAGGACTCTCTCTTGTGATTAATAGTATACTGCCTTTCTTCTGTGATTGGTAGTATACCAGCTTTCGTTTGTGATTGACAGTATACCAGCTTTCGTGTGGGATTGATACTATACCAGCTTTCGTGTGGGATTGATACTATACCAGCTTTCGTGTGGGATTGATAGTATACCAGCTTTCTTGTGTGATTGATAGTATACCAGCTTTCGTGTGTGATTGATACTATACCAGCTTTCTTGTGTGATTGATTCTATACCAGCTTTCTTGTGTGATTGATACTATACCAGCTTTCGTGTGGGATTGATAGTTATACCAGCTTTCTTGTGGGATTGATAGTATACCAGCTTTCTTGTGTGATTAATAGTATACCAGCTTTCTTGTGTGATTGATAGTATACCAGCTTTCTTGTGTGATTGATAGTATACCAGCTTTCTTGTGTGATTGATAGTATACCAGCTTTCTTGTGTGACTGATAGTATGTCAGCTTTCTTGTGGGATTGGTTGTTTTCCAGCTTTCTGGTCATCTGACCGCTTCCCAGTTAGAATGTAAACACCATACAGGATGGACTTACTTTGTAAGTTCGACAGTGTCTGTTGTAAGTTCGACAGTGTCTGTTGTAAGTTCGACAGTGTCTGTTGTAAGTTCAACAGTGTCTCTTGTGAGTTCAATAGTGTCTGTTGTAAGTTCGACAGTGTCTGTTGTAAGTTCGACAGTGTCCGTTCGACAACATAGCATGTGTTATGTATTTTGCTGGCACAGTGCTTTATCATTACTTTTTAAATGTATTTTTATATAACTGGGGCTTAAAATTAAGTAGAACGTCTGGCGTCCTCTATAGGGCCTGCTAACATCTGCCAGAAAGAAGACTTTTAATAAAACAACTAACTAAAAAAATGGCAATGGTTGAGGTGACCTGTTGGCTTTGATGTCAAAATTTTGTAAATGAAGAGTGAGAGATCCAAAGCACAAATCTTCTGAAGGGCAACAAAGCCAACGTGAGCAGTGTCCGGATTAAAACCTGGATGGAAGTACAATCACAGGAGTCTGCGTGCACTGATTATTTATTTCATCTTCCTGTACGCATGCCAGATATGGACCTTCACGGCAAATCTGGAGACAGGAGCCCAGGTTGTGGAAATGAGGCGTTACCGCCAGATACCAAACAGCAAATGCACTGATCATATCACCAGTGAACAAGTGCGTTAAATCATCAAACAGCACATCGGGCCATAATTATAAAGATATACAGACATCTGTTAAAAATCAAAGCTACGCATGCACGCGCGCGCGCACACACACACACACACACACACACACACACACACACACACACACACATACACGCACACACACACACACACACACACACACACACACACACACACACACACACACACACACACACACACACACACACACACACACACACACACACACACACACACACACACACACACACACACACACACACACACACACACACACTTAAGCCGAATGACAGCCATTATACGTCAATACAAAATGTCTGAAGAGGATTGAGACATACTTGGTAGTTCGGGACAATGTATGCAAATTGATGGTGTCAATGGTCAAGGGGTAAAAGCTGTTCTTGAGTCGAGGTACGTTGCATAGGACCTAGCAGTATCTTCTTCCAGGAGGAACATTTTGACGCACGCCAGTGTGGTTATATTGTCACCGGTGACTGTTGGTTTTTCTGTCTGTCTGTCAACGAGATGACGTCAGATCTGCTCAGTTGATTCAGCGACATTTGTTGGAAAAACGTAGTGTAACCCAAAGACGAACTCTACATTTTGCTGCGGGGCAAGATGAAAGAGCTGATTCCGGGCTCATTCTGTTCACGGTCTTTAAGATGGAAATATCAGGGCATTTTTCGGCATTTTCGTATATCTTGCAAGAAATAACACGCAGGACCGACTAAAAGCTGACTTCTTACACGTTTTGATATCTATGTCGTTGTAATAGTCGGTAGAGATCCTGATTTCAAGCCGTGAGCAAAGGGCGGTTTGAGTTTGGCAGAGCGGGAGGGGAAAGCTGTTCTGTTCTTTTGCGCTCTACTGACTGGTAAGGCTGTTATGTTCTTTCGCGCTATAGTGACTGGAAAGGCTGTTCTGCTCTTTCGCGCTATATTGACTGGAAAGGCTGTTCTGCTCTTTCGCGCTATAGGTACTGGTAAGGCTGTTCTACTCTTCCGCGATATAGTGACTCGCAGGCGTGAAACAGCAGGACTTAATATGATATCATTTTACACAGGCTGTGTGTGGTCAGCTGGGCTATACACCACGTGTTGTGACTGGACACAGGCTGTGTGTGGTCAGCTGGGCTATACACCACGTGCTGTGGCTGAACACAGGCTGTGTGGTCAGCTGGGCTATACACCACGTGTTGTGACTGGACACAGGTTGTGTGTGGTCAGCTGGGCCATACACCACGTGTTGTGACTGGACACAGGCTGTGTGGTCAGCTGGGCAAAACACCACGTGCTGTGGGTGGACACAGGCTGTGTGGTCAGTTGGGCTATACACCACGTGCTGTAGGTGGACACAGGCTGTGTGGTCAGCTGGGCTATACACCACGTTCTGTGGGTGGACACAGGTTGTGTGGTCAGCTGGGCTATACACCACGTGCTGTGGGTGGACACAGGCTGTGTGGTCAGCTGGGCTATACACCACGTGCTGTGGGTGGACACAGGCTGTGTGTGGTCAGCTGGGCCATACACCACGTGTTGTGTTGTGACTGGACACAGGCTGTGTGGTCAGCTGGGCTATACACCACGTGTTGTGACTGGACACAGGTTGTGTGGTCATCTGGGCTATACACCACGTGTTGTGACTGGACACAGGCTGTGTGTGGTCAGCTGGGCTATACACCACGTGCTGTGGCTGGACACAGGCTGTGTGGTCAGCTGGGCTATACACCACGTGTTGTGACTGGACACAGGTTGTGTGTGGTCAGCTGGGCCATACACTACGTGTTGTGACTGGACACAGGCTGTGTGGTCAGCTGGGCTATACACCACGTGCTGTCGGTGGACACAGGCTGTGTGGTCAGTTGGGCTATTCACCACGTGCTGTGGGTGGACACAGGCTGTGTAGTCAGCTGGGCTATACACCACGTGCTGTGGGTGGACACAGGCTGTGTGTGGTCAGCTGGGCTATACACCACGTGTTGTGTTGTGACTGGACACAGGCTGTGTGTCAGCTGGGCTATACACCACGTGTTGTGACTGGACACAGGTTGTGTGGTCATCTGGGCTATACACCACGTGTTGTGACTGGACACAGGTTGTGTGGTCATCTGGGCTATACACCACGTGTTGTGACTGGACACAGGTTGTGTGGTCATCTGGGCTATACACCACGTGTTGTGACTGGACACAGGCTGTGTGTAGTCAACTGGGCTATACACCACATGTTGTGACTGGACACAGGCTGTGTGGTCAGCTGGGCTATTCACCACCTGTTGTGACTGGACACAGGGTTTGTGTGGTCAGCTGGGCTATACACCACGTGTTGTGTGTGACTGGACACAGGCTGTGTGGTCAGCTGGGCTATACACCACGTGTTGTGACTGGACACAGGGTTTGTGTTGTCAGCTGGGCTATACACCACGTGTTGTGACTGGACACAGGGTTTGTGTGGTCAGCTGGGCTATACACCACGTGTTATGTGTGACTGGACACAGGCTGTGTGGTCAGCTGGGCTATACACCACGTGTTGTGACTGGACACAGGGTTTGTGTGGTCAGCTGGGCTATACACTACGTGTTGTGTGTGACTGGACACAGGTTGTGTGGTCAGCTGGGCTATACACCACGTGTTGTGACTGGACACAGGCTGTGTTGTCAGCTGGGCTATACACCACGTGTTGTGACTGGACGCAGGCTGTGTGGTCAGCTGGGCTATACACCACGTGGTGTGACTGGACACAGGCTGTGTGTGGTCAGCTGGGCTATACATCACGTGTTGTGACTGGACACAGGCTGTGTGGTCAGCTGGGCTATACACCACGTGTTGTGACTGGACACAGGCTTTGTGGTCAGCTGGGCTATACACCACGTGTTGTGACTGGACACAGGCTGTGTGGTCAGCTGGGCTATACACCACGTGTTGTGACTGGACACAGGCTGTGTGGTCAGCTGGGCTATACACCACGTGTTGTGACTGGACACACGGACAGGTTTATGATAGCTTGCGTTGTTCCGCCGGACAGCATGACTTGGCAAGGTCACAGACTTTTTCAGGCTTTCTTCGGTGGGGAGGACTATACACTGCAGAACGTGGTATTGTGCCAGCCTTCTTAGTGCTTTGCTTCTTCTTCGTCGTTCGCTCAGACAGGAACCCCCGATGCACTGACGAAGACTGCTGTCCGGCGGAGGCCCTCCAGAGATCCGTAGAGTTTCTCCCTCATCGGTTGGTCAGCAGGCCAGGTCTCTGCTCTCAGGTCATGGTGTGTTGGACAGTCCTGTAGGAAGTGTTCCACTGTCATTGGGGCTGTACCGCAAGGGCACACTGCAGACTCGCCAGTGCGGAACCTTGTGAACATGTGATGGTGTAGCCTGGAGTGGCCCGTCCTCAGCCTCACAATGTTGACTTGGTCTGGTCTGGGTAGGAGGTAGAAGGCATTTGTCTGGTTATAATCTGGATGTAGGTGAAGCCATCTTTTCGTCCGCTTCTCCTTGATTGTCTTGGCCTCTTCATAGGAGATTTCCTGTTCCTCTTGTGGCTGCTGTCCTCCATCCTTCGCCAGTCATTGCCTGCTATGTTGCAGTGTGAGGGTATCCACTGAATGACGGTTATTTCAGTGACCTGCTGCAGTCTGGCAAGTGCAGAGGCAAGGGGGTTGAGGTCCTTGTTCTTTGGGTTCTGTACAGCCTGCAGTACTGACAGTGCATCAGAGGAGATGACGACTTTGGGATGTATGGCCTCTATTCCCACACATTGTGCCAGCCTTCTTAGTGCTTTGGTTGTCTGGTGGGCTTGTGACAATACAGGAAAAAGAGAAGGAGGTTGGCGGAGGTGGGGGACGGAGGGAGGGAGCGAGTGGTGAACTGGGGGAGAACCCGGGATGAGGGAAGGGTGGGGATGGGGAGGGGGAGAGGAGTAAGTCGCCGAGAAAAGCAAAGGCCAATTAAAGTAGGAAATGAGTGCGGCCAGACGAGTGGAACCGAACAATGTGTGTGTGTGTGTGTGTGTGTGTGTGTGTGTGTGTCACGGTCAAAATTCAACACAACCAAAGTGTGGTCCGTCGCCGGCCACTTCAACTGGACATAAGTCCTAACTCAAACATTCTGGGCGCCACATAGACGGGCCCATGGTTCGGATCCGACCAATTAAGCATAGGGGAGAGGCTTCACAGAGACGGTCTGTCCGGCTAGACGGACTAATCAGCTTTGACCGACGCCTCGATGTCTAGCGAGACGAGTCGTAGCGCCTACTCAGACTCATCTGGCCAATTTACACTGACCAGTGCCCACGACTTAAGCCACACGGCGCCAGTTAAGTAGGGAAGGGGGGAAGGTAGTGTGTGGTGGGGGTGAAATCTAGCTAATCAATTAAATGACCGATTGACCACCACAGAGAGAAAGGTGTGTAGGCGTGACTGTCATGATTTGAATATCCAACGGAATTAGAGGGAGCTAACTTCGGGTGTCAGGGGGGTAAAAATACTGACCAATGGTACTCGCCCTTGTTGGACAGATCGGAACGAATAAGAAGCATGTGAGAGGGAGAGAACGGGGAGAACGAGGGGGAGAACGAACAGAGAGAGAGAGGAGAGGTCTGAGTGTAATCTCTGAGGAGAGAAGAGAGAGAGATGAGGGGAGGGGAGGAGAGAACCAAGTGGAGGCATTAGCACGAGATAGTCTGCAGAGGAAGGACTTAGGAGAGATGTGGAGAGAAGTTGCTAACTAATGAAGAGGGAAAGAAAGAAGAAAAAAAAAAAGAAAAGAAAAGCAACCATGTCCATTTGATATGAGCAGACTAGAAGAGAGAGAGAGAGAGTGCAATGCGTTAATGCAGGAAGAAAGAAAGGAGAACAGATCGATGTTGATAGTCACTGTTCTATCTGAACCGGGGGTTCGACCTCATACTTGGCCAGCGCCACTTTCATCGACAGACCAACGCCAGTGCCAACAGTCTCACCTGACCAGGCGGCAGCAGATCAATACCAGTGCCAGCAGTTGTGTCGTGTTGTGAAAGTGACAGTAAAAAGAAAAAAAAAAGGGAAAAGAAAAAGACAGTAATTCGTGAATAGTTAAGATCACCTGGCCAGGTAAAGTAGAAATCTATTTATACCCGGGTTAGTTAATGATGTTTTGGATAAATGATTTTGTGAAGTTCAGGAAAGAGAGAATGTTTTATTTCATTTGATTCCATATGCATTGATGTTTCGTTCTATGATCATGTGTAGTAAAGTTATAGACTTTACTAGTGGTTTGATGTGACGGATGCATGATATATGAATGAGATCGTAAGCAAGCTGTGAGTGTGTTTGGGCTGTGCGCTAGTCCTTCCTCCATCGACATCACCCGAGGTTGACAATTTATTGGCGAGCTTGCCAGGATATTCTGGCCCATTTATTATAATTGTTCAACTTCTCAGAGAGGAAGCTGGGTGGGATTCAAGTATTGTAATCCTAAGACAAGGGGTTGTCTTACTGTATGTTCCCAAGATAGCTAAATACTAGGCTTGGCATTGCTTCCAAGATAGTTAATACTAGGCTTGGCATTTCAGCCCCAGAGTACTTATTTCGCACAGATTGCCTATAATTCGCTCTCATAGTTGGGTCAGGCGCTGGGCGTCTTATAAAAACTAACTACGTTGTCCCAAGCTAATATTATCATTCATAGGATTGTGCTATTACGTCACTCGTGTCGGTAACCACCAGTTTGGCTGTCGTAGTAATAAAATCTTGTTCAAAAAAAAAAAAAAAAAAAAGAGATATAATGGCGGAAGAAAAGAACACCCCTATTGAACAACTTGTGAGCGTCGCTCGTGATTTAGGTTACTCAGGAGATGAGTTGCGAGCATTCGTTGAAAACCAACAAAAGATGGAAAGAGATGAGCGAGCGGAAAGACGCCGTATCGCAGTAGAGGCGCAGGAAACAGAAAGACTAAGGGAAGCGCAGGAGACAGAAAGAATGAAGCAGGAAACAGAAAAATTAAGGATTCAGGCTAATGATAATCAGGTAGGGAAACGCAGGAAACAGAAAGAATGAAGCAGGAAACGGAAAGATTAAAGGTTCAATTAGAGTTAGAGAAAGTGAGAATACAGAGGGAGACCACCGAGGATGGGAGTTCAGTTTCCAGTGACTCTGTGCGCAGTTATGCTCCCCGACCCAAGTTGCCAAAATTCTCTGAAGGAACCGATTCGATTGATGCATACATCAGTCGTTTCGAAACGTTTGCGACCAGTCAGGTTGGCCTCCAAAGAAGTGGGCAGTCATTTTGTCAGCGCTATTGACGGGTAAGGCATTGCAGATTTTCACTGCGTTACCAGCAGAACAACAGTCTGATTTCGGCGCTGTGAAGGAATCATTGATGAAGGGATTTGACCTCACAGAGGAAGGATTCAGAAAGAAATTTCGTTCAGCTAGATTGCAAGCAGGGGAAACGTACACTCAGTTTGGTGCACGTCTAGATCACTATTTTGAGAAATGGTTAGAGTTGAGTGGTACGAAGAAGGAGTTCGCTGAATTGAAAGAGCTAGTCATGAAAGAACAGATTTTGTCAGGTTGCGGCCCTGAGTTAACCATACATTTGAAAGAGAGACAGCCAGAGACAGCAGGAGAGTTGTTGAAGTTCGCAGAGGTGTATAGAGAGGCACGTTTGGGCACTAAGGTGCAGGAGAAACAGGTGCCAGGCACCGGGGAGAAGAATGCAAGGAGACTAGGAGAGTTTTCTGCAAAGTCTGCAAACCCAGTGGTGGGGCAGAAGGAAGGGCAAAGGGACATTAGGTGTTTCATTTGTCACAAGAAGGGACATGTGGCGAGGGATTGTCGCATGAGGTTCCAGAAGGCAGCAGCCTTGCAAGAGGTGGATAAGGGTCGTCAAGGGAAACGACCTGCAGTGGAACCAACAGGGATCCAATCTGAAGAGGGTAGAGTGCGGCCTATGGCTAGCACTGGACAGCAGTCAGTGTCAGGGATGGAGGGCACTAGGCTGAGTGGTTCGTTACCAGTGGAAGAAGGGTGGATTGGCCAGCAGAGGGTGAAAGTGTTACGAGACACTGGTTGTTCATGCGGTGTAGTACGAACAACGCTGGTCGAGAAAGGGGATTTGACAGGGCAAATCCAGACCTGTACTCTAATCGATGGCACTGTGAGGGAGTTTCCAGTTGCTAAGATAGAAGTACGTACCCCTTACTTCTCAGGCGAGTTGTCTGCGTTGGTGATGGAGAAACCCCTTCATGATTTGATCATTGGAAATATTCCAGGTGCAAAGGATCCAGGGGATCCTGAGTTGTTGACTGCCACAGGGGCAGCAGTTCAGACACGGAGCAAGAAGGAGGAAAAGGTTGTTAAACCGTTAGTTGTTCCAGGAAGGAAGTCGGGCATAGATGTGTCGCCTGATGAGTTTAGGGCAGCGCAGGAACAAGACCCTTCGCTCGTGAAGTCTTGGGAGTTGGCAAGAGGTGGAGAGAAACAGGAGGTCAGAGGAGGTGAGACAGAATTTCTTGTGAAAGGCGGGCTGTTGTACCGAGTGTTCACCAAGGGGAAGACAGGTAAGGTGACCACTCAGTTAGAGGTACCAGCAGGTTATCGTGACACTGTCATGTCAGTGGGTCACGAGTCGCTCATGGCGGGTCATCTCGGCACCAGCAAAACAGCTGACCGAATCTTTGATGATTTTCATTGGCCAGGAGCAATGGCAGACATCAAGCGTTTCTGCATGTCATGTGACGTGTGTCAAAGGTCAGCCACAAGAGGGTGAAGAGGAAGGCGCCTCTTAAACATCCCCCTTTAATTGACACACCATTCAAGAGAGTGGCTGTTGATCTGATTGGCCCAATCTCGCCCTGTTCCAAAGGTGGGCACAGGTATGTGTTGACGCTGGTGGACTACGCGACCAGATACCCAGAAGCGGTTGCATTGAAAGGCGTAGATACGCAACAGGTCGCTGAAGGGCTGGTAGACATCTTCTCTCGCGTGGGTGTGCCAGCACAAATTCTCAGTGACAGGGGGTCACAGTTCACCTCAGGCGTGATGAGGGAGGTCAACAGGCTGCTAGGGATCACACAGCTGCTCACTACCCCATACCATCCACAATGCAATGGCTTGGTGGAAAGATTCAACGGTGTGCTGAAGGGCATCTTAAAGAAGCTCTGTGAGGAAAGGCCAGCAGATTGGGACCGCTACATTCCAGCGGCACTGTTTGCCTACAGGGAAGCCCCTCAGGAAAGCACAGGCTTTTCGCCATTTGAGCTGCTGTATGGGCGGACAGTTCGGGGACCGGTGTGCATTCTCAAAGAGCTGTGGTCCGGAGAACAGGAGTCCGAAGAAGTCAAAACCACATATCAGTATGTGGTGGACTTACGCAATAGGCTCGAGGAGACATGTAAGGTCGCAAGGGAGAGTCTGCAGGAGGCTAGGGTCGTCCAGAAGAAGCAGTATGACAGGAAGGTGAGGAAGCAATTCCTCAAGGTGGGAGATCAAGTCCTGTTACTGCTTCCCACGGATCACAACAAGCTGCTGATGCATTGGAAGGGACCATTCACCATCATTGAAAAGGTAGATCAGGACTACCGAATCGATGTGAATGGAAAATCAAAACTTTTCCATGCAAATTTGCTCCGCAAATATATTCAGCGTGAGAGTCAGCACATAGGCGCAGCAGCAATCATTGATGGAGGTGAAGGAGACCCAGCAGAAGAAGGGGAGATTTTGTTGCCTGAGTTTCCAGGAGAAGAGTCATACAGGGATGTGTCACTGTATGAAGGGCTAGACAGTAGGAGACAGGAGGAAGTTAGGGGGCTCCTGGAACAGTATAGGGCGTCCCTGACTGACAAACCAGGCAGGACAACTCTAGAGACATGTACGGTGGAGTTAACATCACAGAAACCCGTACATGTGAAAGCCTACCCGATCCCATATGCCACCAAGCAAGTGATCGAGGAGGAGGTAGAAAAGATGTTGGACCTTGGGGTGATTGAACCGTCCAAATCATCGTATAGTGCACCCGTCGTCTTAGTGAGGAAAAAGTCAGGTGAGCATCGATTCTGTGTCGACTATAGACGTCTGAACAGTGTCACCAAGGTCGATGCAGAGGTCATACCAAACATGGAAGACCTGTTCGCTCAGATCGCCACAAGCAAGAGCCAGTATTTCACCAGGATAGATCTGAGCAAGGGTTACTGGCAAATAGCCCTGAGTGAGGACTCAAAGGAAGTCACAGCATTCTCCACTCCTATGGGGCTATACCAGTGGCGAGTACTCCCTTTTGGGATGGTCAACGCACCTGCAGTCTTCTCTCGGATGATGAGGAAGTTATTGACGGGATTGGAAGGCGTTGTGAATTTCATGGATGACATTCTGATAGCATCCGAGACATGGAGGAGCATATGAGGCAGCTAGGAGCAGTCTAGAGAGGTTGAGACAAGCCAATCTCACAGCCAGACCAACAAAGTGCCAGGTTGGTTTTCCAAGCCTGGAGTTCCTAGGTTTTGTTGTCGGAGGCGACCAAAGCAGCCGGAAAGAGGAAAGGTGGAGAAGATGATGAATTCAGAGAGACCAAAGACCAAAACAGAAGTCAGGAGTCTGCTAGGTTTTATTGGGTTCTATAGGGAGTTTGTCCCAAATTTTGCTGCAATCACGAGTCCTCTCAGTGATTTGGTCAAGGCAGGGAAACCGGCAGTGGTCGAATGGTCAGACGCTGCAGAGCAAGCACTGCAGACGGTGTTGGAAAGACTAGGTTCCCGTCCCATCTTGAAGCTACCAGATATGTCCAAACCATTTTTGTTGCGGACAGATGCATCAGGTGGTGGGATAGGTGCAGTATTGTTACAGGAGCATGAAGGGGTCGAGTTCCCTGTGAGGTATGCTAGCAGGAAGTTGACAAAGTGCGAAGAAGGGTACGCAACGGTGGAGAAGGAGTGTTTAGCTGTCGTGTGGGCCGTGCAGAAGTTCCACAAATACTTGTATGGGAAAGAGTTCGTGATAGAGACAGATCACCAACCACTCAAATTCCTGCAGGAGGCGCAGCTGAAAAAACAGCAGAGTTCTGCGTTGGGCAATGGCACTGCAGCCCTACAGGTATCGAGTGCAGTACATCCCAGGTCGACAGAATGTCGGAGCTGACTATTTAAGCCGTGTAGTCTAGCAAGCTGCAACTCAGAGGAAGTCAGTCATATCCGGGGTGCTTTGTTGATAACATGTGTTGATGACAGTTATGTTGATTGGATATGGGTTCATTCCCAGTTGGCTATGGTTCATATTTTTTTTTGTGTGAGACTTGTTCATATTTTCTTTGTGAGACTTGTTCATGTGAATGTAGTTATGCTTGGAGCATACAGTCGCTTGTGTAGTAATGCATTATTTGCAATAAGTGAGGATGGAGATTCCTCAGTGAAGTGTCATGGATCGTGAGCATATTATATTGTGCTTTTCATAGAAATTGTGAAGAGAAGATGTGGCAAATCCGCAGGTAGGGGAATTGCATAAGTGCGCACAGAGGTCGTTATAAAATGAGTTGAAATAACGCAAGAGCGCACGTCAATGATAACTCATTGGAGTGTATTCACTAATGATATATTTTATAATTTGTAAACGTTGGTTGTAAAGTATTTTTCAAACTTTGCACGTGTAGCTGTGGTTCAGCAAATTCGGTTGTTGTCTTTTTTGTACCGTTGTTTTGAGACAATGCGGTGCATAGTCTTTTGCAAGGGGGAAATTGTCACGGTCAAAATTCAACACAACCAAAGTGTGGTCTGTCGCCGGCCACTTCAACTGGACATAAGTCCTAACTCAACATTCTGGGCGCCACATAGACGGGCCCATGGTTCGGATCCGGCCAATTAAGCATAGGGGAGAGGCTTCACAGAGACGGTCTGTCCGGCTAGACGGACTAATCAGCTTTGACCGACGCCTCGATGTCTAGCGAGACGAGTCGTAGCGCCTACTCAGACTCATCTGGCCAATTTACACTGACCAGTGCCCACGACTTAAGCCACACGGCGCCAGTTAAGTAGGGAAGGGGGGAAGGTAGTGTGTGGTGGGGGTGAAATCTAGCTAATCAATTAAATGACCGATTGACCACCACAGAGAGAAAGGTGTGTAGGCGTGACTGTCATGATTTGAATATCCAACGGAATTAGAGGGAGCTAACTTCGGGTGTCAGGGGGGTAAAAATACTGACCAATGGTACTCGCCCTTGTTGGACAGATCGGAACGAATAAGAAGCATGTGAGAGGGAGAGAACGGGGAGAACGAGGGGGAGAACGAACAGAGAGAGAGAGAGGAGAGGTCTGAGTGTAATCTCTGAGGAGAGAAGAGAGAGAGAGATGAGGGGAGGGGAGGAGAGAACCAAGTGGAGGCATTAGCACGAGATAGTCTGCAGAGGAAGGACTTAGGAGAGATGTGGAGAGAAGTTGCTAACTAATGAAGAGGGAAAGAAAGAAGAAAAAAAAAAAGAAAAGAAAAGCAACCATGTCCATTTGATAAGAGCAGACTAGAAGAGAGAGAGAGAGAGAGTGCAATGCGTTAATGCAGGAAGAAAGAAAGGAAACAGATCGATGTTGATAGTCACTGTTCTATCTGAACCGGGGGTTCGACCTCATACTTGGCCAGCGCCACTTTCATCGACAGACCAACGCCAGTGCCAACAGTCTCACCTGACCAGGCGGCAGCAGATCAATACCAGTGCCAGCAGTTGTGTCGTGTTGTGAAAGTGACAGTAAAAAGAAAAAAAAAAGGGAAAAGAAAAGACAGTGATTCGTGAATAGTTAAGATCACCTGGCCAGGTAAAGTAGAAATCTATTTATACCCGGGTTAGTTAATGATGTTTTGGATAAATGATTTTGTGAAGTTCAGGAAAGAGAGAATGTTTTATTTCATTTGATTCCATATGCATTGATGTTTCGTTCTATGATCATGTGTAGTAAAGTTATAGACTTTACTAGTGGTTTGATGTGACGGATGCATGATATATGAATGAGATCGTAAGCAAGCTGTGAGTGTGTTTGGGCTGTGCGCTAGTCCTTCCTCCATCGACATCACCGAGGTTGACAGTGTGTGTGTGTGTGTGTGTGTGTGTGTGTGTGTGTGTGTGTGTGTGTGTGCTGCGTGCGTGCGTGTTTGTGTACATGCGTGCGTGTGTGTGTGCGCGTGGATACGTACACGAGTGCACGCGTGCGCGCTCGTGTGTGTGTGTGTGTGTGTGTGTGTGTGGTGTGTGTGTGTGTGTGTGTGTGTGTGTGTGTGCGTGCGTGCGTGCGTGCGTGCGTGTGTGCGTGCGCGCGCGCGCGCGCGCGCGTGTGTGTGTGTGTGTGTGTGAACTAGAGAGAGAGAGAGAGAGAGAGAGAGAGAGAGAGAGATAGACAGAGAGGGAGTGTGTGTGTGTGTGTGTGTGTGTGTGTGTGTGTGTGTGTGTGTGTGTGTGTGTGTGTGTGTGTGTGTGTGTGTGACCTATTCACAAGATGGGCATGGTGCCAGTCGATGCTACTTACTCTTCGTTTAATGATAAATTTCATTGGGCATGGCTTTAAACGATTGCTTCCGCTATCTTTGGTCCTGTTGTAACAACCCATCCAGGGATGTCTATTGTCCTGTAGTAACAACCCTTCCAGGGATGTCTATTGTCCTGTAGTAACAACCCATCCAGGGATGTCTATTGTCCTGTAGTAACAACCCTTCCAGGGATGTCTATTGTCCTGTAGTAACAACCCATCCTGGGATGTCTATTGTCCTGTAGTAACAACCCATCCAGGGATGTATATTGTCCTGTAGTAACAACCCATCCAGGGATGTCTATTGTCCTGTAGTAACAACCCATCCAGGGATGTCTATTGTCCTGTAGTAACAACCCATCCAGGGATGTCAATTCTGCGGGCATGTTCCATGTCTACCTTGAACACCGAGAAAAGTAGAGTCAGCGCTCAGAACCCAGATTGGCGAACAAGTTTCTGTAACAATCTGTGCTACAGTCATGATAGGTCTAGCGATCTATCGGTTTCTATCACATGCTCCTCGCCGCTGACTCGCAGCCATACACTTTGTAGAGAATGTGGTCCAAGTTCACCCTTTCTGGATGCCCAATTACCAGCTGAACTACGTACCGGGTTGCCCTGAAATGAATAAAAAAATGGCCTAACGTTCGGAAACAGGCATCTGCTCTTCAAAGATATTTCATACAGCAGATTGGGAGGCCATGACACTGAAGTCTCTCTCTCTCTCTCTCTCTCTCTCTCTCTTCTCTCTCTCTCTCTCTCTCTCTCTCTCTCTCTCTCTCTCTCTCTCTCCTCTCTCTCTCTCTCTCTCTCTCTCTCGCTTCCCCATCCTCAAATTCAATGAGGTCTGATTTTGAGACCATGCTTCGAGGAGAGTCATCCATTGACCATGCTTTTCTTCCTTGCTGTTGTGATTTACTTTCTTATTTTCATTCTCTGAGCTACAATCCACACCGAATTAAAAAAAAATCTAGAGACGTTTTGACATATTTCCGCTGTCACCATTCATGTGTGTCTAATTTATGGCGTCTTCAGTATTTCAGTTTTACGTCTCCAATCCATGGTGACTTCAGTTGTTCAGCTTTACGTCTCACAAATGATAACAGACATAGCCTGCCCAAACATTTCAGTTTTACGTCTCCAATCCATGGTGACTTCAATTGTTCAGCTTCACGTCTCACAAATGAGAACAGATGTAGCCTGCCCAAACATTTCAGTTTTATGTCTCCAATCCATCGCGACTTCAGTTGTTCAGCTTCACGTCTCACAAATGATAACAGACATAGCCTGCCCAAACTTTTCTGTTTGCTGCCCCCCCCCCTCCTTTCCATGCCCTCTCAGTGGCACTGCACCCGCGCTGTTCCCATTTACAGCCAAAGCCTGGCTATCTCCCGTCACAGTTCCGACACTGGCAATCCACAGCGAACAATCATTGCCAAGTCGTCATGAGGCAACCCACCAGAGGAGACACTGCACTGCTGCCGAGTCACTTTGGTATTGTTTAATGGTGCCTGTTCTGATGCAGCAGACGAAGGACACCATCCGCGAAGCCCCCTCTACTTCAGACAGAAAGCCCCCTCTACTTCAGACAGAACTGCTCAGTCTCGCGAAGCCCCCTCTACTTCAGACAGAACTGCTCGGTCCCGGAGCCCCCTCTACTTCAGACAGAAAGCCCCCTCTACTTCAGACAGAAAGCCCCCTCTACTTCAGACAGATCTGCTCGGTCCCGGAGCCCCCTCTACTTCAGACAGATCTGCTCAGTCCCGGAGCCCCCTCCACTTCAGACAGAAAGCCCCCTCTACTTCAGACAGATCTGCTCGGTCCCGGAGCCCCCTCTACTTCAGACAGATCTGCTCGGTCCCGGAGCCCCCTCTACTTCAGACAGATCTGCTCAGTCCCGGAGCCCCTCTACTTCAGACAGAACTGCTCCGTCCCGGAGCCAGCTTTTCCCACCAGAACGTTGACTGGAAGGGGCTTCTGCCCGCAAATCAGGTAGAAGCAGAGATTATGTAACATAACTCAACAGCTCAGTTGAAAGCAGTTACAAGGACTTTTGCATATGTATCGGGCCAGACGAAGCTGTACTGTTCTTTGATCTGTTTAATTTGGGGATTTTGCTGGAAACAAGGACTTCATCAATAACCTTGTTCTAGTTCCCCTGGCACATATCGAATAGAATTGAGACTGTTGGCGTCGTTGTTCTCCTCAGAGGCCGAAATACCTTAGTCCGGCTTGTGTTCCTCGGTTTCTTAGTTTATCATCCGAACCGTGTTCCTGGTTATGGCACAATCAAGGCATATGTGTTTCTGTGCGTGTTGTGTGTTGGTTCATTTTTAAAGGGCAATATGAAACAGTAAACAAGTGGGGTAACTTTTGCTCCCATAAGAAAGCCTAACACAGAGTAACTTTTATTCAAGACTGGCACAGCCTTTTAAACGTGAATAAAGTCAGACAAATACATAGACGAACAATCTAATAGTGGGGGATAAACAAGCGCAGGCCAACAACTCACCGTCTTCATAGTAATGACTTGGCAAAGATTTGCACTTAAGGAGGGGGGGGGGGGGGGGGGTGAGTTTGAAGATGGATAAACTGGGAACATGAAATTAAGAAAATATATTACAGATATAAAAACTCTTCACTAGCTGCATAAGGGAAC
>CM031596.1:114282458-114294958 GCA_018398815.1 Conus ventricosus
GTTTCTGGTTTTCTCCCCATTCTAGAGTAAGGGTCAGCTGAAAAAGTAAACAGCTGTTCATTTAAAACACCTATATTCAAAGATCGTCATCATCATCATCATCATTATCATCATCGTCGTCGTCGTCGTCATCATTATCATCGTCGTCGTCGTCGTCGTCGTCACCATGATAAAATATCATTGTCATCCTTATCCTCCATCTCCTCCTTTCTTTCCATCTTTCTCTCTCTCCTCTCTCTCTCTCTCTCTCTCTCTCTCTCTCTCTCTCTCTCTCTCTCTCTCTCTCTCTCTCTCTCTCCTCTCTCTCTCTCTCTCTCTCTCTCTCTCGGGGGGGGGGGGGGGGGGGGGGGGGGGGGGGGGGGGGGGGCTGATTTCACAGCGCAGAGAAGACGTGTTTTTGGAACGCTCTCGTGTTGCGGAGGATTATTGTCTAATTACTACGTTAATTATTGGAATAATCAAGTCATTTTCAATCACACTGAACAGGTGAAAGTGTGCTGATCACTGTGATGTAAAATTTGTGACTAAAACTGTGACCATGCCTGTGAACTCTGTGTTTCCGCGCTGCCTGTGGCCTGTTTCTGCCCACTTACCACAGCTTCATGGCCAAGCGAATTCAGTTGGTCGTGAAAATGCGCATCAGGGTTATCACTGTGCGAAACCGAGTGGAGCTACTTCTTTTTGTGTTTGTGGCTGCCTATTTCTTGTGCTGTGGTGACGTTGAGGTGAACCCTGGACCTGTAGATAGCGATGCCGTTCACCAACAGGGCATTTGCGCAGAAAGTGACAGTGCGATGGTAGCAGTGACACTGACAATACTTCCGCTCGTCCCCCTTCCAATCGGTTGTGCAGCTGATTCGGGTTTTCTACCCGATTTCGCAAAGCAGTTATTGGAAGCAATGCAATTACAGCGTGAACAGTCCCAGACTCTTCTAATGATATGTCACTCCTGCGGAAAGATCTCGGTTCCATCAAAACGGACATTTCGTATGTCAGAACGAAGTGTGATGACACAGGGAGGCGTTGTGACAGGCTGGAGGAAGAGAATGAGCGCTTGTCTTCGTCCGTGAAGGATACCCGAGAAGATGTTGACGAACTTTTCTGCGCCTGCAAACAGAACGAGGACAATCTTTCCACGTTGTTTTCTGAAATGGAAACTATGAAAACCGAGATAGATGGTCTGAAAGAACATTGTGATACTCTGGAAGCTTTCTCCAGAGGGGATAATCTGCGCTTGTTTGGTGTGCCACAGACAGAAAAATTCGAGAGCTATGACTCCTGTGCCAGACTGGTTGTTGACACACTGAACAGTGTGGAAGCACCGAAGGATTGGACAGTAGACGACATTGCACGAGCTCATCGAGTGGGCGAAAGCAGAAATGGCCAGCCAAAGCCCATGATTGTCAAGTTCAGTCGGTGGAGGGACAAGATGGCAGTCATCACGAACCGGGAGTACCGAGCCAGGTTGGAGGGGCAAGGTGTTAGAGTGGCCAACGACCTCACCAGGAAGCAGGCCGGCATCGTTGCGGAGGCGAAGAAGGCGGGGAAGGTCGCATTCTTCAGGCGAGGAAAGCTGATGGTGGTGCCAAAGCCTGATCCCAGGACTTACGCTGAAGTAGCAGGAGCAACAAACGATGACGCCGACGCCGGAGATACGTCAACCAACAACCCGGCCACGGAACAGCCCAAGTGCAACGCATCACGTCGCGGAGGTCCTGAGGGCACAGGTCACGACATCAGCGGGGGTCATCGGCGAGGTGAAGATTCTCCTCGCTCCAACAGGGAGAGTCGACGTAACAGCGCGCGAGGTGGATATGGCAGTGCTCATGGTGGATATGGCAGTGCACATGGTGGATACGGCAGTGCACATGGTGGATACGGTAGTACACGCGGTGGATACGGCAGTACACGTGGTGGATACGGCAGTACACGTGGTGGATACGGCAGTGCATGTGATGGTGAGAGCAGTGCACGTGGTGGTGAGAGCGGTGCACGTGGTGGTGAGAGCGGTGCACGCGGTGCTGTCAGTAGTGCTCGTGGCAGTGGCAGTAGTGCTTGTGGCAGTGTCAGTAATGCTCGTGGTGGTGGTGGTGGTGGTGGTGGTGGTGCTTGTGGTGGTGGGTAGTGGTACTCGTGGTGTTAACGACAGAGCGCGTTGCGGTGACAGCAGTGCCCGTGCTGGTGGTGAGAGCAATGTGCGTGGTGGCCACAGTGACATCAGAAATGGTGGCAGTCGACACACTGGAGTAAACGTGACTCAGCTCCGTTCCAGCCAGTCCTCCCCAGTCAACAGTGTCCCGGCAACAACCCCACCAAGCCCCGGCGATCAACACGGACACGGACTAACCCATAGGACAGGCAGGGTCATCTTGATGAACTGACTTTCCTTGTATATAATGTAGAAAATCTGTACTCTAAATTAAGTGATATGTCATTCATGAATTATGTTTCTTCTTTTGATATTGTTTGTCTAACTGAAACCTTTGTGGATAATACCTTTGACTTTAATGGTTGTTTTTCATGATCATGTCAAGTTTGTTGCCCCAGCCAGAAAGCTATCTCGACATGGTCGAAATTCTGGCGGCGTTTTGCTCCTAGTAAGAAAGTCATTAGATAGATTTGTGTCGAGGGTCGAGTTAAACTGTTGTAATACTGTTGCTGTTAGAGTTGACAAATCTGTGTTCAACCAGGATAAAGATATTCTTTTACTTGGTTGTTATGTTGTTCCAGAAAATGGACCGTTGTATGACCACATGGAAATTAAAGACGGTATTGTTATTTTGGAGGAAAGTATTCTACAGATTACAGAAAATCATGATTTTCATGTTATGATAGTTGGTGATCTTAATGCCAGAACAGCCTGTGATCAGACGAGACTCGAATCAATGTTGAATTATTCTCCCAATTCTGATTACGATGTCATGGATGAAAACATTGTGATTGGGGGGTTGAAGAGGAAATCAAAAGATGTTTGTAGTAATAATTTTGGCAATTCCTTATTAAATATGTGTTTTCAGTTAAATTGCATCATAGTCAATGGTTTGTGCCCTAGTGACTCTAATGGTGAGTTCACATATGTTTCGCCACATGGCTGCAGTGTGATAGATTATGTAGTCATCTCAGAAGATATGTTTTTAACACAGTCTTGTGATTTATGCGTCAGCGATAAAATTGACTCATGGCATTTACCTGTGGAATTCAAATGGAAGAATGCTTGTACGGAAAGTGATAGCAACAGAGATTGTGAAGTTGAAAATGGTTGTACTGAAAATCGCATCATATGGTCTGATTACTATGCATTTCAGTACGAAGAAGAACAACAGTCTGTACACTTTAACAGAATGCTTATACGGAACTCGATACTGACATTAATAGTTCTATTGAAACATTTACAAGTTCACTGTGCAGCGCTGCTGCGTGCATGATCAGAAAAGTAGGAACAGGCAAAAAGAAAAGCAGCTGGTTTGACGACGAGTGTGAGAGGAAAAAGAGAAAGGTAAGACGATCGTTATGGACATTTAAACGGTTAAAGAAATATAACCATGAAAAGAAAGAAACCTATGTTAAAGAAAGGAAAGAATATAAACATTTACTTAGCAAAAAGAAAAATGATTTTGATCAAGCGAGATTAGAAAAATTGCAGCAGTCCATTAACGATCCTAAGCTGTTTTGGCAAACAATCCGATCAGTGAACAGAAAATCGGCTATTTATAACACAATCACTTCAGAACAATGGTATAAACACTTCTTTAGTGTATTCAATGAAACAAATGGCGAGAACAGACTGGGGAAATTGATGTCACGGAAGATACTAATGATAACACATCAGACATAATGTTTAATGCCTTATTTCCAGGCAGGAGGTTGTCGCCAGTATAGGTAAACTCAAAGCCGGGAAAAGCGCAGGGCCAGACAAAATCGCCACTGAAATGTTAAAACATGCTGATGCCTCAGTTGTTGATTTCCTCGTTGTTTACTTTAATAAGCTGTTTGATATGGGAGTCTTTCCTATTGAATGGTCTAAATCTATTATTGTACCTTTGCATAAGAAAGGAGACGTAAACCAGCCAGACAATTATCGTGGTATTGCCCTAACAAGTGTTGTTAGTAAAGTTTATACACATATACTAAATAAAAGAATAACGAAATGGGCAGAAGAAGAAAGCAAGATCATTGAAGAACAAGCAGGTTTTAGAGCAGGGTACAGTACTGTCGATCATATTTTCACATTGTATGCAATTGTTGAAAAGTTTTTGCAAAAAAGAACTAAACAATATGTTGCTTTTGTCGATTTCAGAAAGGCATTTGATTCAGTAAACAGAAATGTGCTTTGGGCGATAATGAGGAAAAATGGTGTAAAAGGTAAACTGTATAATGCCCTTAGAAGCATATACGATAATGTTTTGGCATGTGTGCGTGACAAGTGTAATTATTCTGATTGCTTTGAATGTCCTAGAGGTGTGCAACAAGGCTGTCTGCTCAGTCCCAATTATTTTCTTTCTTTATAAATGAACTGGCTACTGATTTGTCAAAATGCGGAAAACATGGCATTCAGTTAATACCTGGTGCGACTGAAATATTTCTATTGTTATTTGCGGATGATGTTGTTCTGTTGTCTGATACAGTCATTGGACTTCAAAATCAATAAACTGTTTAAAAAGAGAAGCTGACCGTTTGGTTTTAACTGTTAACCTTGAAAAGACAAACGTAATGATTTTTAGGAAGGGGGACATTTAGCCTCTGTGGAAAAGTGGTACTATGGGATGAAGTGGTTAAAGTAACGAATTCTTATAAATACTTGGGCATGCTCTTTACGACAAATTAAGTGTAAGTTCTGCTCTGTCGGAACCTGTAGAAAAGGGAAAAGAGGAGTTATAGAAATCATAAAGTCTTTGAAAAAACTGAGATCAATAGATGCACGTTTGTTCTGGAAACTCTTTGATTCGCAAATTGAACCTATCTTAACATATGCAGCTGAAGTCTGGGGTCTAGAAATGATTGTAGACAAATCGAAACTGTACACACCTTTGCCAAAAAAGATTCCTAAATGTCCCCCTGCATGCCTCAAACAATCTGGTGTTTGGGGAAACCGGAAGATACCCATTGTATCTTAGGACATCAATAAAGTGTATCAAATACTGGTTAAAACTCGTGTCACTGCCCATGTCAAGAATATGTAGACAGGCTTATGAAATGCTGTTACGGCAGCATGAATCTGGTCACTTTAATTGGGCATCAAAAGTACAAAAAGTTTTGACGGAAAATGGGTATGGCATAGTTTGGTTGAGTCAAGGTGTTGGGTGTGAATCTGCCTTTATTCTAGAGTTGAAAGATACGCTTATTTCCTGCTTTAAACAGAACTGGCATTCTGAGTTGGAGGATAATGATAAAATATAGATGGTTTCACTCTTTCAAAAATGTCTTTGAACCTGAAAAATATTTATCATGTGTTACTAATAAGTGGCATAGAGACAGCTTCTCAAGATTTCGACTCCGAGTTTGTGGCCTTAAAAACTGTATTCAGTGGTTCCGAAATGACCAAACAGATATTAATATGCCCATCATGTGGAAATGGATTCGAAAATGAAACTCATGTTTTATTTTACTGTACCACTTATGATGATATCCGTAAAAAATGTGCCATACTGGAATCCTTCCCCAACATTCCCGATCAGAACAAAGTTATAAAAATCCTTTCCAGTAGTAATGAAACTATTATTAAATCTGTTGCTAAATTTATAGCACAGGCAATGAAGATAAGAAAGAGTAAGTTAGAATTAATGTGTGATAACATTTAACTTTTAAAAATAATAACTAGTCAAGATGATCCTGTATCAATATGTGTGTGTGTGTGTGTGCGCGCGCGCGTCTGTGTGTGTGTGTGTGTGTGTGTGTGTGTGTGTGTGTGTGTGTGTGTGTGTGTGTGTGTGTGTGTGTGTGCTGTTTGTGGCGCGCCCACGTTTGTGTGTGCGTATTGTTCATGCATGTGTGAAATCGGTAAAACAATATTGAAATGTGCATACAATTGTTCATGTTCACCCCTTGTCTTAAGGCTGTAATGCTATGACAATAAAACATTTGTCATTGTCATTGTCATTGTCTCTCTCTCTCTCTCTCGTAACCGGAATATGTATTGCAAAAACACATGCTCGTTTACAGACCATCCCCATCCCCAACACACACACACACACACACACACACACACACACACACACACACACACACACACACACACACACACACACACACACACACACACACACACACCATCATAAACACCATTAGAGGACTGGGAAGTCAAGGCCACAGACACAGAGGAAGAGACTTGTGGCACGGGGATAATGGCGTGCTGGAACGATGTCTGGGGACAACGCCCAAGTCCGCCACATCATTGTCCGCCTTCAGCCTCTCGTGCATTAGGGCGCGTGCGTGATGCTGTCAAGAATACAGGGCAACAATTAGCGTTTGAAGGCCGAGAGCTGTTAGCACTTAGCTTTTTCACCTGCTGCGGGGAGAACAGAACGCAATTAGTCCACCAGGGAAGGGACGTGGCCATAGACTGTTGTGAAAAGAAAGTCCTATGGAAAAATACCAACACAACTTGCAGCTTATGATTGCTCACTTCTCATCCGTATGAGCTCTACGCGCGCACATGCACACTGTCAAGAAGTGGAAAGACACAATCTGTCAGATGGCCTCCACGTGCGCACATGCACACTGTAAAGGGGTGGAAAGTCACAATCTAACTGTCAGATGGCCTCTACGTGCACACATGTGCATACACTGTCAAGGAGTGGAAAGTCACAATCTAACTGTCAGATGCACAAGAGCTGTCATTACTTAGGTTCCTCCCCACTTCTACCCACTGCACGGAGAACATGATGAGCAGTTAGCAAGTCTCCAGAGGCTCTCCACACTACACGGGGAATCTGGTGAGCAGTTAGCACGTCTCCAGAGGCTCTCCACACTGCACGGAGAATATGATGAGCAGTTAGCAAGTCTCCAGAGGCTCTCCCCACTGCACGGAGAATATGATGAGCAGTTAGCAAGTCTCCAGAGGCTCTCCGCACTGCACGGAGAATATGATGAGCAGTTAGCAAGTCTCCAGAGGCTCTCCCCACTGCACGGAGAATATGATGAGCAGTTAGCAAGTCTCCAGAGGCACAGCACTTCCACTCCGTACTTCCATCACTGTGCGGCAGACGCCAGAGTTTTGTACAGGATGACTGTGCTGCAGACGCCAGAGTTTTGTACAGGGTGACTGTGCGGCAGACGCCAGAGTTTTGTACAGGGTGACTGTGCGGCAGACGCCAGAGTTTTGTACATGATGACTGTGCGGCAGACGCCAGAGTTTTGTACAGGGTGACTGTGCTGCAGACGCCAGAGTTTTGTACAGGATGACTGTGCGGCAGACGCCAGAGTTTTGTACATGATGACTGTGCGGCAGACGCCAGAGTTTTGTACAGGGTGACTGTGCTGCAGACGCCAGAGTTTTGTACAGGATGACTGTTTGGCAGACGCCAGAGTTTTGAACAGGGTGACTGCTGCAGACGCCAGAGTCTTGTACATGATGACTGTGCGGCAGACGCCAAGAGTTTTGTGCAGGGTGACTGTGCTGCAGACGCCAGAGTTTTGTACAGGATGACTGTGCGGCAGACGCCAGAGTTTTGTACAGGGTGACTGTGGTGCAGACGCCAGAGTTTTGTACAGGATGACTGTGCGGTAGACGCCAGAGTTTTATAAGGGATGACTGTGCGGCAGACGCCAGAGGTTTTAAGGGATGACTGTGCGGCAGACGTCAGAATTTTGTACAGGATGACTGTGCGGCAGACGCCAGAGTTTTGTAAGGATGACTGTGCTGCAGCATGCTGACGACTCTGGAATGTTCCAGTGTATTCTTCCTCCCCAAAGATGACAATATTCCAGTAAAAGCACGAAGGCGGCCAACACTAGACCTTTTTTCCTATAGGGAGAACATGATGAATCATCCAGACAGGCTGTCGACTGGTGTTGCCCATAACTGCCTATGTTCCTATTCTCATGGGTACAAGTACAACCCTAGCAATGTCAGCAAGATTCTGCCAGTGAATGAATGAGAGTTGATATGTCCTATCACCTGTCACCTAACCCGGAGCCTTAAAGACCGCCGGGGCGCCACAAAACACTTTGCAACCAGCTTCCTCCACTCCACCCGGTTCTTAGACGCTGTTAGGCAGTTGCTGAGTGTGAGGCCAGTCCATGCACTGATGTTGTCCTCTCATCTCTCTCTCTCTTCCTCTCCGTCTGCCTCTTAGTACTGTTCCTTGTAGAATGGGTTTTGCAAGTCCTGTTGATCTTGATAGATGACCATACCACCTCATTTCCCTTCTTTTCACTGTGGACAACAGGTCTTCGTATGGTCCAGTGGGATTGCTTTACTCTAGTCTGGACCTTGAAGTTGGTACTGTGGTCTTTGTATGAAATTCCGAGGGTCTTGCGGAAGCATCTTATTTCTAATGCTTGAATCCTTCTTTTAAGTTAAGCTCTTAAAACTGTTATGTTCTGAACTGCTTAATAATTACTGTAGAAACAATATGATACTGTAAATCAGCTGGATGAAATACATGCTGTAGACTGGAGTGAAAATCAGCTCGTCCGCAAGCACACACACACACACACACGCACGCACGCACGCACGCACGCACGCACGCACGCACGCACGCACGCACGCACGCACGCAACACATCACATACACACAAACACACACACACACACACACACACACACACACACACACACACACACACACACACACACACACCACACAACGCACGCACGCACGCACGCACGCACGCACGCACGCACGCACGCACGCACACACGCACGCACGCACGCACGACACACACACACACACACACACACACACACACACATTGTAATCAATAGCAAACCTCGTAGAGGACTGGGAATTCAAGGCCGAAAGCGAAAACGAATAGTATCAGATGGACAGTAGCATGCTGAAAAGCAGTCTACGAAAAGAAACCAAACCTGCCACATAACTGTCCACTTTTCGTCACGGATGGTTCGTGCGTGCGTATTTCTGTTAAGAAAAGACGGCAGACATTTTCCCACGAATACACGAGAACTGTCAGCACTTATTTCCCTCATCACTTCTCTAAGCTCCAAGGAGAAAATTACACAGTTAACCCGTCGGATGAAAGACATGACTATGAACTGGTATGAAGAGAAAAGTACCCTCAGCCCCTAACGATACAACGTGGTACACAATCGTCCGCATCTTATGTTGATGAGTGCACGTGGGACTGTTAAGAAGAGACAGTTGATAAGCTCATTGTCAATGCACGACAGCTGTCATCACGCGTGTCCTTCCCACAGAATGCAGACAGACCATGACACGACCAACTGGCTGGATGACAGATAGGGCTGGAGACTAGTTTGGGAAAAAGAGCCTCAGGAAAGAAGAGAATCCTGCTACTTAATAGCTGGAGCCTCATACTCCCACTGCCGTACCAGCACATCTTGAACGGTCCAGACAAGGCAGGTGACCAATTCTCAGTCAGTGCTCGAGACCCGGCATCACTTCTACCCTTCTGTCCATCTCCAGACGACAGGGAGAACATGATACAGTCGACCAGTCCCTAGACACAGGATGCCTCTCCTCCACACGTCCATCACTGTCTTGGGGGGGGGGGGGGGGGGGGGGTCAGGGTCTCCATGATGGATGGCTGTATTCCAAAATGGCGACGTTTCTGGAGACCTTTGTCTGTGCTGTCAAAGTAGAGGTCTGTTCTGGACAGACTTGTACAGTGACGTGTCTTGTCTGTATTGTCAAAGTAGAGGTCTGTTCTTGACAGGCTTGTACAGTGACGTGTCTTGTCTGTGCTGTCAAAGTAGAGGTATGTTCTTTGACAGACTTGTACAGTGACGTGTCTTGTCTGTGTTGTCAAAGTAGAGGTCTGTTCTGGACAGACTTGTACAGTGGCGTGTCTTGTCTGTGCTGTCAAGGTAGAGGTCTGTTCTTTGACAGACTTGTACAGTGGCGTGTCTTGTCTGTGTTGTCAAAGTAGAGGTCTGTTCTTGACAGACTTGTACAGTGGCGTGTCTTGAAGTCGTAGGGAAAAGCACACCGAATAACTGGTTTCTTCAGTTGTTGGTAATAAGGTTAGGGTGCCATTCCTTTTTTCCTCATAGAGTTTGTCCTTGTCCTTGTCCTTGATCCCTTAGACTCCCGTCCGATGGGGCACCTGTGTAGCTCTGACAACCAGTCCTCTCCATTCATCCGGCACTCCGCCCTCCTCAACACGTCCCTCAACTCCAGGCCCGTCCACTCTGTGATGTTGTTTTCCCATCTCTTTCTTTGTCGACCTCTCCGCCTTCCTCCTCGTACTGTGCCCTGCAGGATTGTTTTGGCAAGGCCTGATGACCTCGTGACATGTCCATACCACTTCAGCTTGCGTCGTTTAACTGAAGTGAGAAGATCTGTATATGGACCGATTTCATTCTCGATGCGTCTCTTTACTTCCTCGTTGGTGATGTGATCTCTGTATGTAATGCCAAGGAGTCTTCTATAGCACCTCATTTCAACTGCTTTGATCCTTTTTTCGAGGTCAGCTTTTAGTGTCCATGATTCGCAAGCATAGAGGAAGATTGCCATGACTAAGGATCGCATCAGTCTGATTTTGAGCTGATGATGTTTTTGTTCAATATTGGCTTCAACTTTGTCAATGCGGCTGTGGTCTGAGCAATTCTGGAGAGAATTTCTGGTCTTGATCCTTCATCTGCGAATGTTGCACCCAGGTATTTGAAGCTGTTGTTAGAGTTTACTGTGGGATTAAAGCACGCGTTTCATGCCAGATTTATAAGCTTGCACACTAACAGAAAAATTAAAGTAAGTTTGTTGTTGCATAAATGAATATTGCATGAGGATTTGCTTTGACATGTACTCGTTCTCTCTCTCTCTCTGTCTTTCTCTCCTCTCTCTCTCTCTCCTCTTCTCTCTCTCTCTCTCTCTCTCTCTCTCTCTCTCTCTCTCTCCTCTCTCTCCCTCTCTCTCTCTCTCTGGTGACTGTCCAATGATGCTGTCGGTGGCAAACTGTATAACATGTGACTGATCTGGTGTGAAGTAGAAGTGGATGTTTGGAGGAGGAAAGGAAACGTTCATGGGAGGATTACGGGTTAAATGATAATAGGAGAATATATTGATTGTTAGTATTATAGACTATTTCAGTGTGTGTGTGTGTGTGTGTGTGTGTGCGCGCTGTGTGTGGTGTGTGTGTGTGTGTGTGTGTGGTGTGTGTGTGTGTGTGTGTGTGTGTGTGTGTGGTGTGTGTGGTGGTGTGTGTGTATGGTGTATTATGGCGCAAAACGATAAAAGTGCTTGCGCTCTATAAGAGGTGTGTGTGTGTGTGTGTGTGTGTGTGTGTGTGTGTGTGTGTGGTGTGTGTGTGTGTGTGTGTGTGTGTGTGTGTGTGTGTGTGTGTGGATGTGTGTATCTATGAGTACCCCCACAGGTACTATTCAGTGGGTCACAGATTGCCGACCACCTGACTTGCAGTGGTCTTTTGACTGTAGGATCTGAATTACAAAACTTGCTTATAGTTTGTTGTCGTTGTTATTGTTGTTGTTTTCGCACTTTAATATTGCTTGGGTAGCATTTCGATAATTGATGCCAAGTGATTCTACCCAAGTGCATTGATTGTTTAACTGTCTGTCTCATCTTGTTATTGTTTGTGTGTGTGTGTGTGTGTGTGTGTGTGTGTGTGTGTGTGTGTGTGTGTGTGTGTGTGTGTGTGTGTGTGTGTGTGTGTGTGTGTGTGTGTGTGTGTGTTTTTCTTCCTCTTCTTCAAATTGTTGACATTTTCTACATTTGTTGTTTTTGCCTGAATTTATCAGGTAACACTTGTATTTCTTTCTTCTCTTTGAGGTCGTGTTTGTCCTCGTTTTCCAGCATCTTCATATTTAGAATCTTAGTATTTTAGTATAAACTGTGTGTGTTGTTTAAGTGTCGATCATTTGTCTCCTACAATTATCTGTCATGATCATTATGACAAGCAATCAATGCAATGAGAAATGGTTAAGTAAATTTGGATTAAAAGTAGGTCACCTAAATGTATGTCACTTATTAAATAAAATATCAGACATACCCTCTATTTTATCAAATTCAAATGATCACTTCCATTGCTTTGGTTTCTCTGAATCAAGACTAACAGAGGTTATAACTGACAATCTAGTATCGATTCCAGGCTATAGTCTGATTAGGAGAGATGCCATGGCTAAACTAGACACTGGACTGGTAGCATTTGTGCACAACTCGGTAAATTATAAACAAGTAAACTTGTTTGATAAATACTGCATTGAGTGCATTTGGATAGGTATTTGTTTGAAAGGGTCAAAACCAGTCTTAGTAGGTTTTTTATATAGAAATCCAGAAGAACGTGTTGAGTGGTTTGATCGCTTCGATCTCATGATGGAAGATGTATACGCTTATGCAACAGAGGTAA
>CM031596.1:114304958-114309958 GCA_018398815.1 Conus ventricosus
TACCTATCCAAATGCACTCAATGCAGTATTTATCAAACAAGTTTACTTGTTTATAATTTACCGAGTTGTGCACAAATGCATACCAGTCCAGTGTCTAGTTTAGCCATGGCATCTCTCCTAATCGACTATAGCCTGGAATCGATACTAGATTGTCAGTTATAACCTCTGTTAGTCTTGATTCAGAGAAACCAAAGCAATGGAAGTGATCATTTGAATTTGATAAAATAGAGGGTATGTCTGATATTTTATTTAATAAGTGACATACATTAGGTGACCTACTTTTAATCCAAATTTACTTAACCATTTCTCATTGCATTGATTGCTTGTCATAATGATCAATGACAGATAATTGTAGGAGACAAATGATCGACACTTAAACAACACACACAGTTTATACTAAATACTAAGATTCTAAATATGAAGATGCTGGAAAACGAGGACAAACACGACCTCAAAGAGAAGAAAGAAATACAAGTGTTACCTGATAAATTCAGGCAAAAACAACAAATGTAGAAAATGTCAACAATTGAAGAAGAGGAAGAAACACACACACACACACACACACAACACACACACACACACACACACACACACAACCACACACACACACACACACACACACACACACACACACACACACACACAAACAATAACAAGATGAGACAGACAGTTAACAATCAATGCACTTGGGTAGAATCACTTGGCATCAATTATCGAAATGCTACCCAAGCAATATTAAAGTGCGAAAACAACAACAATAACAACGACAACAAACTATAAGCAAGTTTTGTAATTCAGATCCTACAGTCCAAAAGACCACTGCAAGTCAGGTGGTCCGGCAATCTGTGACCCACTGAATAGTACCTGTGGGGGTACTCATAGATACACACATCCACACACACACACACAACACACACACACACACACCACACACACACACACACACACACACACACACACACACACACACACATACACCTCTTATAGAGCGCAAGCACTTTTATCGTTTGCGCCATAATACACCATACACACACACACACCACACACACACACACACACACACACACCCCACCACACACACACACACACACACACACCCACACCACACACACACACACACACACACACCACACACACACAGCGCGCACACACACACACACACACACACACACACACACACTGAAATAGTCTATAATACTAACAATCAATATATTCTCCTATTATCATTTAACCCCGTAATCCTCCCATGAACTTTTCCTTTCCTCCTCCAAACATCCACTTCTACTTCACACCAGATCAGTCACATGTTATACAGTTTGCCACCGACAGCATCATTGGACAGTCACCCAGAGAGAGAGAGAGAGGAGAGAGAAAGAGAGAGAGGAGAGAGAGAGAGAGAGAGAGAGGAGAGAGAGAACGAGAGAAGAGAGGAGAGAGGAGAGAGGGGGAGAGGAGAAGAAGAGAGAGGAGAGAGAAAGACAGAGAGAGAGAGAGAACGAGTACATGTCAAAGCAAATCCTCATGCAATATTCATTTATGCAACAACAACTTACTTTAATTTTTCTGTTAGTGTGCAAGCTTATAAATCTGGCATGAAACGCGTGCTTTAATCCCACATTAAACCCCTACAACAGCTTCAAATACCTGGTGCAACATTCGCAGATGAAGGATCAAGACCAAAATTCTCCCCAGAATGCTCAGACCACAGCCGCATTGACAAAGTTGAAGCCAATATTGAACAAAAACATCATCAGCTCAAAATCAGACTGATGCGATCCTTAGTCATGGCAATCTTCCTCTATGCTTGCGAATCATGGACACTAAAAGCTGACCTCGAAAAAAGGATCAAAGCAGTTGAAATGAGGTGCTATAGAAGACTCCTTGGCATTACATACAGAGATCACATCACCAACGAGGAAGTAAAGAGACGCATCGAGAATGAAATCGGTCCATATACAGATCTTCTCACTTCAGTTAAACGACGCAAGCTGAAGTGGTATGGACATGTCACGAGGTCATCAGGCCTTGCCAAAACAATCCTGCAGGGCACAGTACGAGGAGGAAGGCGGAGAGGTCGACAAAGAAAGAGATGGGAAAACAACATCACAGAGTGGACGGGCCTGGAGTTGAGGGACGTGTTGAGGAGGGCGGAGTGCCGGGATGAATGGAGAGGACTGGTTGTCAGAGCTACACAGGTGCCCCATCGGACGGGAGTCTAAGGGATCAAGGACAAGGACAAGGACAAACTCTATGAGGAAAAAAGGAATGGCACCCTAACCTTATTACCAACAACTGAAGAAACCAGTTATTCGGTGTGCTTTTCCCCTACGACTTCAAGACACGCCACTGTACAAGTCTGTCAAGAACAGACCTCTACTTTGACAACACAGACAAGACACGCCACTGTACAAGTCTGTCAAAGAACAGACCTCTACCTTGACAGCACAGACAAGACACGCCACTGTACAAATCTGTCCAAAACAGACCTCTACTTTGACAACACAGACAAGACACGTCACTGTACAAGTCTGTCAAAGAACATACCTCTACTTTGACAGCACAGACAAGACACGTCACTGTACAAGCCTGTCAAGAACAGACCTCTACTTTGACAATACAGACAAGACACGTCACTGTACAAGTCTGTCCAGAACAGACCTCTACTTTGACAGCACAGACAAAGGTCTCCAGAAACGTCGCCATTTTGGAATACAGCCATCCATCATGGAGACCCTGACTCCCCCCCCCCCCCCCCAAGACAGTGATGGACGTGTGGAGGAGAGGCATCCTGTGTCTAGGGACTGGTCGGGCTGTATCATGTTCTCCCTGTCGTCTGGAGATGGACAGAAGGGTAGAAGTGATGCCGGGTCTCGAGCACTGACTGAGAATTGGTCACCTGCCTTGTCTGGACCCTTCAAGATGTGCTGGTACGGCAGTGGGAGTATGAGGCTCCAGCTATTAAGTAGCAGGATTCTCTTCTTTCCTGAGGCTCTTTTTCCCAAACTAGTCTCCAGCCCTGTCTGTCATCCAGCCAGTTGGTCGTGTCATGGTCTGTCTGCATTCTTGTGGGGAAGGACACGCGTGATGACAGCTGTCGTGCATTTACAATGAGCTTATCAACTGTCTCTTCTTAACAGTCCCACTGCACTCATCAACATAAGATGAGGACGATTGTGTACCACGTTGTATCGTTAGGGCTGAGGGTACTTTCTCTTCATACCAGTTCATAGTCATGTCTTTCATCCGACGGGTTAACTGTGTAATTTCTCCTTGGAGCTTAGAGAAGTGATGAGGGAAATAAGTGCTGACAGTTCTCGTGTATTCGTGGGAAAATGTCTGCCGTCTTTTCTTAACAGAAATACGCACGCACGAACCATCCGTGACGAAAGTGGACAGTTATGTGGCAGGTTTGGTTTCTTTTCGTAGACTGCTTTTCAGCATGCTACTGTCCATCTGATACTATTCGTTTTTCGCTTTCGGCCTTGAATTCCCAGTCCTCTACGAGGTTTGCTATTGATTACAATGTGTGTGTGTGTGTGTGTGTGTGTGTGTGTGTGTGTGTGCGTGCGTGCGTGCGTGCGTGCGTGCGTGCGTGCGTGCGTGCGTGCGTGCGTTGTGTGTGTGTGTGTGTGTGTGTGTGTGTGTGTGTGTGTGTGTGTGTGTGTTTGTGTGTATGTGATGTGTTGCGTGCGTGCGTGCGTGCGTGCGTGCGTGCGTGCGTGCGTGCGTGCGTGCGTGCGTGCGTGTGTGTGTGTGTGTGTGCTTGCGGACGAGCTGATTTCACTCCAGTCTACAGCATGTATTTCATCCAGCTGATTTACAGTATCATATTGTTTCTACAGTAATTATTAAGCAGTTCAGAACATAACAGTTTTAAGAGCTTAACTTAAAAGAAGGATTCAAGCATTAGAAATAAGATGCTTCCGCAAGACCCTCGGAATTTCATACAAAGACCACAGTACCAACTTCAAGGTCCAGACTAGAGTAAAGCAATCCACTGGACCATACGAAGACCTGTTGTCCACAGTGAAAAGAAGGGAAATGAGGTGGTATGGTCATCTATCAAGATCAACAGGACTTGCAAAACCCATTCTACAAGGAACAGTACTAAGAGGCAGACGGAGAGGAAGAGAGAGAGAGATGAGAGGACAACATCAGTGCATGGACTGGCCTCACACTCAGCAACTGCCTAACAGCGTCTAAGAACCGGGTGGAGTGGAGGAAGCTGGTTGCAAAGTGTTTTGTGGCGCCCGGCGGTCTTTAAGGCTCCGGGTTAGGTGACAGGTGATAGGACATATCAACTATCATTCATTCACTGGCAGAATCTTGCTGACATTGCTAGGGTTGTACTTGTACCCATGAGAATAGGAACTAGGCAGTTATGGGCAACACCAGTCGACAGCCTGTCTGGATGATTCATCATGTTCTCCCTATAGGAAAAAAAGTCTAGTGTTGGCCGCCTTCGTGCTTTTACTGGAATATTGTCATCTTTGGGGAGGAAGAATACACTGGAACATTCCAGAGTCGTCAGCATGCTGCAGCACAGTCATCCCTTACAAAACTCTGGCGTCTGCCGCACAGTCATCCTGTACAAAATTCTGACGTCTGCCGCACAGTCATCCCTTAAACCTCTGGCGTCTGCCGCACAGTCATCCCTTATAAAACTCTGGCGTCTACCGCACAGTCATCCTGTACAAAACTTGGCGTCTGCACCACAGTCACCCTGTACAAAACTCTGGCGTCTGCCGCACAGTCATCCTGTACAAAACTCTGGCGTCTGCAGCACAGTCACCCTGCACAAAACTCTTGGCGTCTGCCGCACAGTCATCATGTACAAGACTCTGGCGTCTGCAGCAGTCACCTGTTCAAAACTCTGGCGTCTGCCGCACAGTCATCCTGTACAAAACTCTGGCGTCTGCAGCACAGTCACCCTGTACAAAACTCTGGCGTCTGCCGCACAGTCATCATGTACAAAACTCTGGCGTCTGCCGCACAGTCAT
>CM031596.1:114314958-114326295 GCA_018398815.1 Conus ventricosus
CTTTACACCATGACCCCGTTTCAGTCTGTCACATTTTCCATTTTTCTTCCGTTAACGTTTTCCAGTTTTAAGTCTATTACCATTTTCAGTTTATTAATACGTTCTGTTATTATTTTCCTTCGTCTAAATCACCTTTCCCAACCCGTCAGTTGTTTTTTTTATCAGTTGCCTTCATTTCACTATATCATCCCCACCTTCTTGTTCACTTTTACCACGGTTATCGCCGATATTCTTCTCCTATTGTTTAACTTTTGTTCTCTATTCTTTTTTCCCTTTCTTTCTTTTTCTTTTCTTTCTTTCTGTCTTTTTTCCCTTCTTGGCAGCTTGTTCTTCCAGTTATTCCTCGTATTCTTTTCTTTTCCCTTATTGTTCACCAGCTGTAGAGTGCAAATGATGGAGAGAGAGAGAGAGAGAGAGAGAGAGAGAGAGAGAGAGAGAGAGAGAGAGAGAGAGAGAGGAGAGAGAGAGAGAGAGAGAGAGAGAGAGAGAGAGAGGGGGGTAGGGCGGCAGTTGTAAAGTAGGGAAGTGTGACAGGAAGTGACGCAAGATGGAGCCGCCTGTGCGTTATTTCATGACAGGACATCGGTTAGACAACTATGTCGTCATCGATTGATGCTATTTATTCACACTCACATTTGTCAACCTGCCTTTATCGTAAAGGTTAACTTATTCTCGACGACGGTGGGAAAGTGCCTGTGAGTCAGATGCTAAGGAATGGGTTCTGTTTGATCAGTTTGTTTCTCTTCAGCATGAAGATTTTCCCCGTGGCCTCATTCTACATGCACTTGTCGCTGTGGAGTTTGCTGATAGGTTGGGGCGCTCTTCTGTCAATCCCATTAAAGTAATATCACCTTCAACAAAGACAATGCCAGGACCTCTCTTTGTGCATTTGTCTCTGTGAAGTTTGCTGATGCTTCGAAGCGCTGTTCTCTCAGTTCCATTACAGTAATACCACCCTCAACAAAGGCAAAGCCAGGACCTCTCTTTCAGTCCCATTTGCATTGAAAGCAGCTGATAAAAAAGATTTTTTTTTAATTCTCCAAGATATTAATGCATAGTACAAAGGCAAAAGAAGTGCGTTGCTACCACCAAAGCCCCATCACAGGACAATATGTAGTTTGACATGCTAACTAATGCACGGCCAGGCAGGGCAATTCATCTTCTGGCATTAAAGACGAAAGTATCAGCAAGATATGCAAAGAGTGCGTCAGTTAAAGCGAGGCCAACTCCATCCGCTCTGCCCCTCGAACACCACCAAAAGTTCACGAAGAAAAGAAATGGAGAGCGTAAGGAAATAGGCCTACAAAAGATTAGCTTTCCTTATTACAGTTCTTTGTCGTCAATATGATAATGGTAACTTGATTTTTCTAAAAGATGGAAACATGATATTATTTTGGCATATTTGGGCGCATACTGTCGTACTTTGATAAAAGCTTGTTTTTTTTTGGTTCTCGTTCCCTGGTATTATTGAGGAAAAACATGGCACACAACTACATAATGGAATCATCAGAAACATCTTTGGTGAAACATGTATCACAAAATCTTTCAAGCTATGATATGTTTTGAAATGGCTAATAAAAGAAATGTGAGTTTTAGAATGAGGTGACTACCGACAGAAATTGAAATAAAATTTAGGGACAGTTCTTAATGAGTCGCCCCCAAACTACGACAAACAAGTTACAAGACAAATCACGACTCGTTTCGACCTCTTAGGTCTTCTTCAGGCAAGATAAACATCATCCAGGACAATGAAAACGAAGAGTAAGCAATCACTTATCTTCTCAAATTCGGCGCAAGAAAGGTGTTCAACGCTTGTCTTTGGCGGACACCAAGATTTGTTCTTAAAATTGGTCACAATCGCTGGTGTGTTACTGGTTGTTTGACGCCATCGTAACAGAAACAAAACCCCGACAAAACGGTTACTTCATCCATCATTCAAGTCTGTTAGAATCCAAATGGAGATGGACCACTTCTTTTTTGACGGTTTTGAAAGAGAGATGAAGGGTGGAGGTATGGAGGGATGGTTGTGTTGGTGGATAATTAGGGATGCGTGAGAATGGGGGATAGGTGAAGGGGATCTTGAGAATGGGGGATAGGTGAAGGGGATCGTGAGGATAGGGGATAGGTGAAGGGGATCTTGAGAATGGGGGATAGGTGAAGGGGATCGTGAGGATAGGGGATAGGAGAAGGGGATCGTGAGAATGGGGGATAGGTGAAGGGGATCGTGAGAATGGGGGATAGGTGAAGGGGATCGTGAGGATAGGGGATAGGTGAAGGGGATCGTGAGGATGGGGGATAGGTGAAGGGGATCGTGAGGATGGGGGATAGGTGAAGGGGATCGTGAGAATGGTGGATAGGTGAAGGGGATCGTGAGGATGGGAGATAGGTGAAGGGGATCGTGAGGATGGGAAATAGGTGAAGGGGATCGTGAGAATGGGGGATAGGTGAAGGGGATCGTGAGAATGGGGGATAGGTGAAGAGGATCGTGAGAATGGGGGATAGGTGAAGGGGATCGTGAGAATGGGGGATAGGTGAAGGGGATCGTGAGAATGGGGGATAGGTGAAGAGGATCGTGAGAATGGGGGATAGGTGAAGGGGATCGTGAGAATGGGGGATAGGTGAAGAGGATCGTGAGGATTGGAAATAGGTGAGGGGGGTCGGAATTGGAAATGGAAGGACGAGGACTGGAGGAAGCAGGGGTGCAATGGTGCTAGTGAAGAGAAGGAGAAGGGAGGGGGAGGGGGGAGGAGGGGGAGGTATGAGGAGTAAACCATGCAGATGGCCAAGTTAGCCAAACAATGGGGAAGCTAAGTGGCCGAATATTCAAACGGCCATCAGCTATGCGATCGATCAAAACCCGAGAAGCTACGATTCAGTGCTAGCTACTCGTTCTCTGTCTGTTTGTCTGTCTGTCTGTCTGTCTGTCTCTCTGTCTCTGTCTCTGTCTCTCACTCTCTCTCTCTCTCTCTCTCTCCTCTCTCTCTCTCTCTCTCAGTCTCCTACAATGTGTGTACAAATTCGAGCACAAACACCAACACACACACACACACCACACACACCACACACACACACACACAACACACACACACACAACACACACACACACACACACACACACACCACACACACACACACACACACACACACACACCACACACACACACACACACACACACACACACACACACACACACACACACACACACACACACACACACACACACACACACACAACACCACACACACACCACACCACAACGCCACACACACGCACACACACACAACACACGCATACACAGTGAGAAAGAGAGAGAGAGAGAGAGAGAGAGAGAGAGAGAGAGAGAGAGAGAGAGAGAGAGAGAGAGAGAGAGAGAGAGAGAGACAGACAGACAGACAGACAGACAGACAGACAGACAGACAGACAGACAGACAGAGTTTGTTTTTGTACGATGACTCAATAGATAGATGGTTCAGCTAGTAAACCAGGCCTCTGTAGAATGTGTCGTGTTCACTTCATCTTAAAGATGTTTTCCCATGGCCTCTGCTGTAGATTGTTTGTGTTCACTTCATCTTAAAGATGTTTTCCCATGCCTCTGGTTCCAGAAATGTGAGTCCAAGGGCTGTATGGACACTGCTGCCGCTATCCTGGGCAGGATGAACACGAGCGTTAACCCTTGTGAGGTGAGCACATCCACTGCGTGTCTTGTGCCTTCAGTGTTAACCCTTGTGGGGTGATTAGATCCTCTACTTACCTTGTGCGTTGCGATGTATGTTCTGCTTGTGTGCATTGTAGATCAGTGTCTGAGAGAGAGAGAGAGAGAGAGAGAGAGAGAGAGAGAGAGAGAGAGAGAGAGAGAGAGAGAGAGAGAGAGAGAGAGAGAGAGAGAGAGAGAGAGAGAGAGAGAGAGAGAGAGAGAGAGAGAGAACTGTACTTGTGAACATTGTTTTGCAATTCATGTTGGCTTACTTTCGAGCACATTCTCTTCCTGTCGCTGTCCTTCCCTGACCCAAATGATTATGGGTCGGTCTTTGGTGTTAGTAAGCTTAGGAGCATGTGTATGTGTGTGTGTGTGTGTGTGTGTGTGTGTGTGTGTGTGTGTGTGTGTGTGTGTGTGTGTGTGTGTGTGTGTGTGTGTGTGTGTGTGTGTATGTGCGTGCGTACGCGCGCGCACACGCAAATTTGTAGTTTGTTGTATTCTACGATTGTTCGCTTTCGATGTTCGTTTGTGCTTGATGTCCTTTTCCTTGAGGTTCATCGTTTCTCTCTTCTGTCTGTCTTCACAAAACCTTCATCATTCTCTGTTTGTGCTTGATGTCCTTTTCCTTGAGGTTCATCGTTTCTCTCTTCTGTCTGTCTTCACAAAACCTTCATCATTCTCTGTTTGTGCTTGATGTCCTTTTCCTTGAGGTTCATCGTTTCTCTCTTCTGTCTGTCTTCACAAAACCTTCATCATTGTCTGTTTGTGCTTGATGTCCTTTTCCTTGAGGTTCATCGTTTCTCTCTTCTGTCTGTCTTCACAAAACCTTCATCATTGTCTGTTTGTGCTTGATGTTCTTTTGCGGTTGACCTCTCTTCTCTCTTCTGTCTGTCTTCACGAAACCTACATCATTCTCTTCAGTACTACTCTGGCGGACGACGAAGCTCGGTTAGCTTTTAAGGCGACGACAGCGTAAGTAACTGCACATTGTACTGACATTACCAGCCTCATTACACCAGTTAATCCCAGTGTCCTGTTCCAGCACTAAAGAGGACTGCTGTTCGGCTTAGCGGTCAAAATGCGCCTGATTGGGGCCGCACGTAGGCGTTGACTCCAAACTGCCATCATCCAGGATTACTGTGCATTCTGTTGTCTCTGATGTATGTAGGAAAACACTGAGTGTATTGGTAAATGGTGTTAATACTTACAGCAAACCTCAGCTGTGCGTGCTGACGAATGCGTTGTGTATAACCCAGCCAGTCACGAAAGCTTCATTAAGGGCAAATGTCACTCCCGACAAGCGTAGGAATTCTCTGTACAATACGAGGACTCTAAACGCTGTACAACACGAAACGGCTTGAGCCATGGAGTTGGTTGGCTCCTGGTTTTGGATCCGTCAGACTTGTCGTTTGGAGACTTATGGTACGCCATACGGCGCAGAAGAAGATGAATTAAATATAGACCAAATTACGTCATAGAGTGGATGAACGAGTCGATGGTACAGTTGGAAACGGGGAATATTTCAAGGCATAAACGTTTTTTTTCCCGTTCATTTCTTGTTGCACGTGATGTAAATCGTTATCCAGGATTTGGGGCTTGCTTCGGTAAATTGTCGACGCCGTGTGAGTGATGTCACCAGTTTTTTTGAGAGTGTTGCGAGTTAGATAATATGTGTGTAAGACGTTTATATTCCCCCAAAGAGTTTAATGCAAGGTGATTTGACTATAAAAAAGTTGGTGTCAATAAATGGCGTTGGGGTTTTGCACTTTTTTAAAATTTACAAAACTCCCCAATTCAAAAAAATGTTAGCAAACCCGCCCGGAAAAAGTGGACAAACGAGTTACAAGACAAAAACACGACGGTTTCCCCTCTTAGGTTTCTTCTGGTGATAATTTTTAACAAATTTTAAAAACGAAATTCACTTGCTTGGTCGTTCGATCGCTCGGTTGCGAAGGAAAGAAGGGTTGTGAGAACGAGGCTTTTGGGAAAGGAGTGTGACGAGTAAAGTGTAAATGGATAAAAAATTTTATGATGGATTCTTTTAAAGGGTTTAAAAATTTGGGGGGGGGGGGGGGGGGGGGGGAAAAAAAGTCAATCTGGGTGTCATAAGTTGGTTGGGAAAAAAAGGGGAGGGGGTTAGGGATTTTTAGCGCGGGTCCCGTGGCAACAGCCCCGAGGGATGGTGTGTCAGTGTAGGGGTGTATCAATCTAGCATAGTATTATAAATGATATTGCTAAAAAAGTTTAAAGGTTTAAAGGAAACAAAAGCATGTAAGAAATTTTAGAAAAAACTTTTTTTAATAATAAAATAAAAAAAAAAGAAACATAAAAAAAAAAAAAAAAATTAAAAATAAAAAATAGAAAAAAAAATCATAATAAATGCTAAAAGAGCTAAATTTTGTGTGGGTAAATGGGGAGTTAAGGTGTTTTGGTGGTTTTGTAGTGGGAGGATTTTGGGGGCTGGATTTTCTTTTTTTTCTTTTTTTCGGGGACGCAGGTGTACCCCTGCGGACCTCCCTGTATCCCCGGCAGTGGGTTTTGTGTGTATGACCCTTTTTTTTCCCGCCTTTAAAGGCAGCATCCCCATTTGGGGGAAAGGGTGAGTTTGTTAAAAATTTATTTATTTTCCCCCCCCCCCCCCCCTTTTTTTCCGCCCAAACGATAAAGGAGTAGCTTCTATTCTTATGTGTGTGTGTTTGTGTGTGTGTGTGAGTGGGAGTGTGTGTGTGTGGTGGTGTGTGTGGTGTGTGTGTGTGTTGTGTGTGTGGTGTGTGTGTTTTCCCCTTTTAAATTCACCCTTATTCATTGGTTACCCCCACCCCCCCCCCCCCCCCCCCCCCCTCCCCCAACACCCTAACCCCTCTTTATAGGGCGGGGGGTGGGGGGAAATTCGATTGTGTGCAAATGGGAAAACACAGAGGTGTGGAAAAAGGGAAAGGGGAAAGATAGCTGAACCTTGTTGAGGTAACAGGGTGGGTTTGTGGTAGGTGGGGATATTTCGGCGGGAGCTGCGAGGGAAGGGAAATTACTTTTGGCGTTGATGCCATGGGGGGGCCGGGGCCGTTTCGAAGAGTGGATTCTGAAAGGCGTTCGTGTCACTTTAGATTCCCAAAGTCCCAAGACTTGCATGGTTGTGTTGTTTTGGGCTGGTTTGAAGTGTAGAGGCGGGTTTTGGGGCCGTGGTGGGGGGAGTGGGCCCAGGTGTTCAGAGTGCGCGTTAAAGTGTGCGAGTGTTCCCCCTAATGTTTTAAACCGCCAACCCCGGGTGGGGGCAACAAATTTTGGGTTTGGGCGGGGGGAGAAAGTGCGTTTAATAGAAAAAGGGCCCTATGGGGCCATGTAGGGGGTTTGGGGTTTGGTGAGGGGCAGATTTTGCATTTGGTTTTTTGGGGGGGGAAAAGTCCTGGTGGCTTGGTGTGAAGATTTTGTTCGTTAGAGCGAACCGTAGGTCGTTGGGTTTTTGTCACGTTTTGAAAGTGATCTTGGTTTGTCTAAAAGGCGGGTTTTTATGTTTTCCCCCTGTGGTTGACTTCAGGACCCTGCAGAGGGCGTTTTGAGGAGGGAAGAGAAGGCAGGCCAGTGGGTCTGTCTGTTCTTTGGGGGTTTTTTTCCAGGTAGTGTTCTGGTTTAGCTGCAGTGCGGCGAGAGACTTTTGATGACGGCATGGTTGGTAAAAAAAATCAGACATTTTGGCGTTGTATAGTAAAATTCTTCCGTGGCGATTTGCTAGGGCGAAGGAATTCAAAATAAGGAATGCTATTTTTAGTGGCTGGTGGTGGGAAATGTGTGTCCAGGTTGAGTGGCATCGTGGTTTGTAGAAGACTGAGGTTTAAAGCAGTCCATCTTTGGGGAGTTATGATTCCGGGAAAATTTAAAATGACTTGAAATGGGTAGGTCAGCTGGGGGTGGGGAAGGTCTGTGAAAAGTTGGGGAAAATTCGGAGGTCGTTCTGGCATGGTGTGGCCCAATAAACATTATGTATTTTTGTAGAGCTCTGGTGTGGGGCCCTGGAAGGGTTTTGAAGCGGTGTTCTAGGTGTCCCATAAAGAGGCGGCATGGGGTGACCCCTTTTGGGTTTCCATGCAAACCAGATTTGTGAGAATGTGTGATTTTTTTAATTTAAAAAAGTTTGAGGGTGGGATAATTCTGCCTTGACCAGTGTGTGTGGGAGGGTTTTGGTTAAAGGGGCCGTTTTTTAAAGAAAGAATGCGGGGCCTTCGCCCCTCGCTGAGGGTGGAATTTGTGGAGGCGAGTAAGTGAAAGGGAGGCGGGTTGGAAAAAGGGGGATTGTTTGTTTTTGAATTAAAAGTTTTGTGTGTGTGTAGTGTCTTTGAGGTATGTGGGGGGCCCTTTTACTAGGGTTGGAGGAGAGAGGGCTAAGTACTGCGAAAAGTGTTTGTAGGGCGCTGCATTTCGTAAGTGAAGTCATCCAAACGGTCAAAGTGTTCTTGGGCAGCGCATGGGGTAATGTAAATGCATAGCCAAAAAAGGTCTTTGTTCTGTAGGGGCTGATGGTTTTAAGGTAAGTGATAGAAAAAGGTCAATGTTTGTGTTAAAAGATTCATACAGCACACGCCAGGTACCGTATGGTAAGCACGCTGGTTGATAAAATGCGACGATTCCTGCGTGGGAAGAACGCTAATTTTAGTTTAAAACTTTAAGGGGGGAGAGGAGAGAGAGGGGGAGAAGGGGAGAGGAGGGGGAAGGGGGAGGAAGAGAGAGAAGAGAGAGGGCGGTTTTATCTGTGGTAAAGCTTTGTTTTTTCTCTGGAACAGACAGGTCAAATACCCCCATGCCATTCCGAGGTTTTTAAATATGGTAGTAATCCAGTGGTTTGGGGGTTTCATTCATAAGGTGGAAACGAATCGTGTATCATGGGTTTTAAAACTTTTGTCTGTCGCTTACCTTTGCGCGAATCGTGTGTCATACCTTTAATTTTTTGTCGTCGTTTTCCTTAGTGACGATTTGTGTGTCCTCCCCTTTAAAGTTCTGCGGCGCTTTTCCTTGTGCGATCGTGGGTTACCCTTTAAAGTTTGTCTGTCGTTACCTTGTGACGAATCGTGGTAACCTTTTAAAATTCTGTCTGTCGTTACCTTGTGACGAAACGTGTGTCATACCCCTTTTAAAGTTCTGTCTGTCGCTTCCTTGTGGTTTGTGGTTTTACCCCTTTTAAGTTCGTCGTCGCTTCCCCAGTGACGAATGGGTCTGCCCCTTAAAGTTTTTTTCTGCGCTTACTTAGGACGAAAGTTTTCCCTGGCCCTTTAAAATTTGTCTGTGCTTACCCTTTGTGACGAATCGTTTCCATGGCCCCTTTAAAATTCTGTCTGTCGCTTACCTTAGGGACGATGTGTGTTCCCCCTTTAAAAATTTGTCTGTCGCTTACTTAGGACGAATCGGGTCATGGCCCTTTTAAAAATTTTTGTCTGCGCTTCCCCTTTGTGAGAATCGTGACCTTTGGCCTTTTTAAACTTCTGTCGCGCTTGCTTTAGTGACGCCAAAGGGTCTCTTTCGAATGGGAATTTGAAAAACGTTTTTATTTCGGGCTTTTTCCCATTAGATTTTGGTGTGTAAATTTAAAATTTAGTTGGACCTTGTTTTTAAAAGCATTTCCCGCTCCCGCATTACCCAACGATACGTCTTACAAAATGTCCCCACCGTTGAATTTTGACGTACATTTGGTGGTTACGGGGAGTTCCCCTTTTAAAATTCGATTCAAATCCTGAACCAAAAGAGCGAAAAAAAAATTTTTTTGTAGGTGAAAAACCCAAAATTTTCCCTTGGCCAAATTTAAAAAATTTGCTATTGCAAAAAGTGTGACAGAACTTTATGGTAAATTTTGAATCAATAGCCGCCCCCCGGGCAAAACCCCGTAAAAATTGACTTTTCACTGTCCCGCCCCCGTGTCAACCCTTGACTTTTTATGGAAAAAGGGAAAAGGGGCGTATCACGTGCAGCCCCCATTTAAACACAAAGGGGTTTAAAACAAAAAGGGACCCCTAAGAAAAAGGGGAAGCCCGCTGAAAAGGCTTATCTGGACAAAATGCTGATTTAAAATCGAAGGTGGGCCCAAACAGTTGAAGACGGCATTTTTGGCTTCTTTCGAAGATCATTTAAATTTTCAGTGTGTTTGGGCGTTTATTTTGAGGTCGTGTGGTGGGTCAGTGCATGTAGGTCGGTCCCCCCCTCCTCCCCACCCCCCCCTCTACCTCTAACTCCCTCCTCCCCCCCCCGCTCCCCCTCTTGTGTTTTCCCGATGTTCTACCCAAAGTTGTTAGTGGTGGGATGGTTTCTGCTTCAGTCATTTTTGAGGTGGGGTTTTAGGTTTGAGTAAGGTGAATGTTTGTCCCTTCGTTCCAGTCTCTGAAAAGGATGGCCCACAAAAAAGGACCCTGATCCTAAGACACGCGATTGTGACGCGCACGGCCCCCTGATGTTATGCCCCCGGGATTCAGCGACAACCCCGGCCCTGACCGTCTTGTTGGGATCGGACGCAAAATGGATCATGATTATAGACCGGGATTCGTGACGACAGCCAGGACAGCTATTGACCTGGGGGTTCAGACGACAACAAGGACCACGCCCCCAAAAGACACGGGATTTGTGACGACCAGGGACCCCTGCCGTTATGCACAGGGATTTGGACGCACGAGGACCCCGCCCAAAAAACAGGGTTGTGCGCAAAACTGGAATGACCCCTCACTGACAAGGGATGCGGACGTGATGACTGGACAACACGGGATCATGCGTCCATGACACAGGGAAGCGTGACGATGACTGTCGTGACGACAACACGGGATCAGGGCCGGAAAAGACACGGGATGCGTGACGTACTGATGTGCGACAACAGAGATCCTGACCCTCACATGACACAGGGATGCGGGACGTGACATGTCGTGCGACAAAGGGATCATGACCTCACTGACACAGGGATGCGTGACGATGCATGTCGTGACGAAACGGGATCCTGTGTCGCTACCGGGATGCGGACGTGACAGTCGTGACGAAATGTAGTGGGGGAGGACCCCAGCGGGAAAATAATCCAGGCTTGAGTTAAGATGTTGCCTCTCTCTTCTCTCTCTCTCTCCCCTCTTTTTCTCTCTCTCTCTTCTCTCTTCTCTCTCTCTCTCCTCTCTCTCTCCCCCTTTTTCTCTCTCTCTCTCTTCTCTCTCCTCTCTCCCCCTCCCTCCCCTTCCCCTCTTCTCTCCTCTCTCTTCTTTCCCTCTCTCTTCCCCTTTCCCCCCACAGACACACGAACACCACACACACACACACCCACACCACACAACCCCACCAAAACACACCCCACACACCCCACACACACCACACACACACACACGCACGCCGCACGCACGCCGCACGCAGGGGACACACACAACCCCAAACCCTCTCTTTCTCTCGTCTCTCTCTCTTCTCTTCTTTTCTCTCCTCTCTCTCTCTTCTCCTCTCTCTCTCTCTTCTCTCTCGCAATTTAGGCGAAAACCGGGGCGGTAGGGATCCCACAGTCGGTTCCTTTGCGGCGAGAACCCGGGGCTGGGGTTGACATCTTCGTTCCGACCAAGTGCGTATTTTTGGCCCTTTTGGTTTCCCAAAACCCCTTGGGATCCACACCGAAAAAAAGGGGGGGGGGGGGTTTTTTTGA
>CM031596.1:114328895-114333895 GCA_018398815.1 Conus ventricosus
TGTTAAGGTATTACTCCCGAAGACAGACTGCAGCTGCCTTCATAGAAGAATGAGGAATGGTTTAATTCTCCCCAGTCAGGGTAGCTTGGAGGTCTTAGTGGAGGAATGATCAATCCAAAGTTACTGGGTATCCTAACCAACCCTTCTATCCATCAAACAGGAAAGAAAAGAACACAGAAAAATGCACGCTCCTTTGGCGCTTTCAGAGAATTTTGGATGTTTACCAACTAATTAGGTCTCACTTTAATCTTTCAGAAAAGAAAAGCTATTTTATGTGACGGAATGGAGAAAAGAAAGGCGATCTTTTCCTGGAGGATCCTATGGAGAACTCTTTGAAGAAATGGAAACATCATCAAGGAGAATTAATAACAACCACAGGCTGAACAAGAAGCTGAACGAGTCATCCCATTTGCGGCCTCAAAAAACAGCCCTCCTTCATACATGTTGACACAACATCAGGTGTTGAGAGTTCAAATAGAGCCGGGGATTCTCTATTCAACTCTTCCCATCCAAACCTGATTAAACTCAAGGTGTCTGTTTCTCTTGTCAAAAGAACTAACTACCCCTCCCCCCCACCCCCCTTCTATAATGCCTGATTCACTCCCACCCACCCCCTTGCCCTTTGAACTGAGTGTAAACACGGTTTTGTTCCCCTCTTTTCTACACACAAAACGTTTCCTCTCAGGCGTTGCAGGCAGGGTGAGCGATAGCGAGGCAATGACCTCTGCTCACGCCTCACTTCCTGTCGCTGGAACCGTTAGCTGTCCCATTCATCATAGGGGGCGCCCTCAGGTTCAGGGCGCTTCTGACCTCACAGATTGCCTCGAAATGGTTTATCTGCAAGTGGAAGTTGTTAGCGACCCATTGGCTGTCCAGTTGGCCGGCGATTTATGTCACTGGAGAGGAAGAAGATGAGCTAGTTTGTTTTTTCTTTTCTTCTTTTTGTTTTAATTATAAGCTGCGGTTTTCCCCCTTGTCATGTTTCTTCTTCTTTTTCTTTCCGACACAGTGTAATTTTTTGTTGTTGTTTTATTTGGAAAAGGGATCCTAGTGGGCTGATGCATTAGCGTCTGAAGGTTTTGGAATAGAAAGCAATATAAGGAAACTTCCAAAATACTGAACAATAGCTTTAATGAAGCTTTACTGAATATATTTTTCCATTTGAGCTAGAGATCCTTTATATCCATGACAAGTACATCAAAATTAAACAAATAAGACAACATAAGATTCTCGTTAAAAATAACCAACAGACATAGCTCTCCCACTCTTTATGCCTGTCAAAGACAAAAGTAGCCTCTCTTTCAAGACATTAAGACACCACACACACACACACACACACACACACACACACACACGCACACACACACACATGCGCGCACGCGCGATTCCATTCAAGCCTTTTTTTTTTTCCGAAAAGTAAGCCATCTCATCCGAATCGGATGAATGAGAAAAACAGCATGCTGGTGTCATGTTCAGACACCATTCCCGAAGACAGAGTGCAGCTAGCTAGAATAGACGAATGAAAACGGTGCCATGCTTTAATTTTCACCTGTTGGGGTAGCTTTGGAACAAAAAACAAAAACAACAAAAAAACAAAGAAAAGAAAAAAAGAAACCAGGAAACCGCATGCTTCTTGATGCTTTCAGAGCATGTTACATATTACCAACTAATTAGGTCTCACTTTAATCTATTAGGGAAGAAAAGCTATTTCATGTGACAGAACGGGGGAAAATAAGATCTTTTCCTGGAAGGATCTCATTGAAAACTCTTAAAACACGAAAACATGATCAAAGTGAAATGAATAACAACCACGGCTGAACAAGAAGCTGAATCCGTCATCTGAATAAGAAGCTGAATCCGTCATCTGAACAAGAAGCTGAATCCGTCATCTGAACAAGAAGCTGAATCCGTCATCTGAACAAGAAGCTGACATCCGTACATCTCATTCCCTGTCTCATAAACAGCCGGCCCTCTTTACACATGTTGACAAAGCATCAGGTGTTGTGGGTTCGTTGACAAAGCATCAGTGTTGTGGGTTCTGACAAAGCATCAGGTGTTGTGGGTTCGTTGACAAAGCATCAGGTGTTGTGGGGTCAAACAGAGCTGGGCACTTACTGCTCACCCTTCCCAGCTAAACCTGATGAAACTGAAGGGTGTCTGTTTTTCTTATTAAAAGAACGAACGTGTCCCCCCCCCCCCCCCCCCCCTCATTAATCCCTGATCCACTCCCCACCCACCCCCTTGCCCTCTGAACACAGCAGTGTAAACACGTTTTTGCCTCTATTCTCCTCACACCCCCTTGCCCTCTGCACACAGCAGTGTTAACACGTTTTTGCCTCTATTCTCCTCACACCCCCTTGCCCTCTGAACACAGCAGTGTAAACACGTTTTTTGCCTCTTTTCTCCTCACACGCCCTGCCCTCTGTACACAGCAGTGTAAACACGTTTTTTGCCTCTTTTTCTCCTCACAAATGCTTCCTCTCGTGCATTGCAGAGCAGTGGTGAGAGAAAGCGAGGCTATGACGTCTGCTCACACCTCGCTTACTGTCGCTGGACCTGAAGCTGTCCCATTCATCATAGGGGCGCCCTCAGGTTCAGAGCGCTTCTGGCCACACAGATTGCCCCGGAAATGGTTTATCTGCAAGTGAGAGGTTGTTAGCGACCCATTGGCTGTCCACTCGGCCGGCGATTTATGTCACTGGAGAGAAAGAAGATGATATGCTTTGTTTCTTTTCTTCTTTTTGTTTTAATTATAAGACTGCGTGTTTTCCCTTTTCCATTTTTTTTTTCTGTGACGCCAACCATTTGCCTATTTTCGTTTTTGTCTGGAAAAGGGGTGCCAGGGAGCTGATGCTATTAATGTCTGAAGCTTATGGGATAGAAAGAGATTTCTGCATCATTTCTTTTTTTTAATCTTTAGACAATAATTATTAGGAAATTCCAATCTATTGAACAACTGTATTATTGAAGACTTACTGAAGATGTTATTTTCCATTTGAGCTCAAAACGCTTTAGATCTATGACAAGTACATCAAAATGAAGCAAATAAAAGGAAATAAAATTATCATGAAATGACGATAACCAGCAAACGTAACTCCCCCACTCGCTATGCCTATCAAAGACAAAAGCAGCCTCTCCTCGCAGATATTAAGACATCACACACACACACACACACACACACACACACACACACACACACACACACACACACACACACACACACACACACACACACACACACACACACACCACACACACACACACACACATACATACACACACACACACACACACATACACACACACACACACACACACACACACACACACACACACACACACACACACACACACACACACACACACACACACACACACACACACACACACACACACACACGTACCACGTACGCATACGCACACACAAACATACAAACACAAGTGCTTGCACACGTGCACTCTCTCTCTCTCTCTCTCTCCTCTCACACACACACACACACACACACACACACACACACACACACACACACACACACACACACACACACACACACACACACACACACATTACATTCCGTTCAACCCTGTTTTTTTAGAAGAGTAATCCATCTCATTCCAATGGATGGATGAAAAGGAAAAGAAAGAAGAAACGGCACACTGGTGTGTTAAGGCATTACCTCCCGAAGACAGACTGCAGCTGCCTTCATAGAAGAATGAGGAATGGTGTAATTCTCCCCAGTCATGGTAGCTTGGAGGTCTTAGTGGAGGAACGATCAATCCAAAGTTACTGGGTATCCTAACCAACCCTTCTATCCATCAAACAGGAAAGAAAAGAACACAGAAAAATGCACGCTCCTTTGACGCTTTCAGAGAATATTTTGGATGTTTACCAACTAATTAGGTCTCACTTTAATCTTTTAGAGAAGAAAAGCTATTTTATGTGACGGAATGGAGAAAAGAAAGGCGATCTTTTCCTGGAGGGATCCTATGGAGAACTCTTTGAAGAAATGGAAACATCATCAAAGGAGAATTAATAACAACCACAGGCTAAACAAGAAGCTGAACGAGTCATCCCATTTGCGGCCTCAAAAAACAGCCCCTCCTTCATACATGTTGACACAACATCAGGTGTTGAGGGTTCAAATAGAGCCGGGGATTCTCTATTCAACTCTTCCCATCCAAACCGATTAAACTCAAGGGTGTCTGTTTCTCTTGTCAAAAGAACTAACTTACCCCTCCCCCCACCCCCCTTCTTTAAATGCCTGATTCACTCCCACCCACCCCCTTGCCCTTTGAACTGAGTGTAAACACAGGGTTTTTTTCCCCTCTTTTCTACACACAAAACGTTTCCTCTCAGGCGTTGCAGGGCAGCGGTGAGCGATAGTGAGGCTATGACCTCTGCTCATGCCTCACTTCCTGTCGCTGGACCAGAAGCTGTCCCATTCATCATAGGGGGCGCCCTCAGTGTTTAGGGCGCTTCTGGCCTCACAGATTGCCCCGGAAATGGCTTATCTGCAAGTGGAAGTTGTTAGCGACCCATTGGCTGTCCAGTTGGCCGGCGATTTATGTCACTGGAGAGAAGAAGATGAGCCAGTTTGTTTTTTCTTTTCTCTTTTTGTTTTAATTATAAGCTTGCGGTTTTCCCCCTTGTCATGTTTCTTCTTCTTTTTTCTTTCCGACACAGTGTAATTTTTGTTGTTGTTTTATTTGGAAAAGGGATCCTAGTGGGCTGATGCTAATTAGCGTCTGAAGGTTTTGGAATAGAAAGCAATATAAGGAAACTTCCAAAATACTGAACAATAGCTTTAATGAAGATTACTGAATATATTTTCCATTTGAGCTAGAGATCCTTTATATCCATGACAAGTACATCAAAATTAAACAAATAAGACAACATAAGATTCTCGTTAAAAATAACCAACAGACATAGCTCTCCCACTCTTTATGCCTGTCAAAGACAAAAGTAGCCTCTCTTTGAAGACATTAAGACACCACACACA
>CM031596.1:114338895-114341395 GCA_018398815.1 Conus ventricosus
CCCCAGGTCCAGGTCTTTCACGGCATGAAGAAGGACCTGCGTGAAGAACAAGTTGAACAACATGGGGGCAATAACAATAGAAGCGATGATAATAATGGTAATGATGATAGAGTGGTAATAGCAATAAAAGCCATGATAATGATGGTGACGATGATAGAGTGGTAATAGCAATAAAAGCCATAATAATGGTGACGATGACAGAGTACTGATAGCAACAAAAGCCATAATAATGACGCTGACCATCAGCCTTGCTCTGTTTTTTGTCCCTTTGTTTTTGATCAGTCTTTCAGTTTCAGAGCATAATTTCAATTTGAAAGATGCACCTGGTATTTGAATGTGTACATAGTTTCCCCATTTTCAGTCGTCTGCTGCACCGATACGGCCTCCGCTTTCGGCAGGGCTGTAAACAACATGGCATCCAGTGCCGAGTCTTCAGAGGAAATATAGTCTAGTGTATCTGCTGCTCAGCCGGCGATCCGCTGTCGAGAGGCCTGCAATGGAGATGGATCGGTGCATCCGAGTGGAGGCTATTTTAGGCATCGTTCGATCACTGGAGGTGACAGAAATGGCGGTCACTGAGCCGGTCATAATTGCTTGTAGCAGGGCTTGGAGCGGAACGATTACGGTCTGCTGGCCGGGCTAGGGTTACTGATTGGTTCTGCTTTGTGTGTTAGGAGCGTGGGGTAGTAGGGTAAGGGATTGTGTCGCTCAAGACATGCACCAGTAATACGGGTTCTGGCTATGGATGGTTTGGATTGGGATAGTGGTTAGGGTTTGCATGTTCTGTGCAGGGACTGAGTTCAGGTTTCTGGGTTGCGAAATTCAGAATGGCGTTAGGATGAAGGATAGGATAGGATGTTTACAGTGTGAGTTAGGACTGTACTACAGCTGTCTGTTTTGCTGCCTGTTCTTCACTAGGGGCGTCAGGATGAAGGATAGGATAGGATGTTTACCATGTGAGTTAGGACTGTACTAAAGCTGTCTGTTTGGCTGCCTGCTATTCCCTAGCCTTGGTGTCATCTACAGATATTCTTCCTCTCCTGCTGCGGAGACGTAGGCAATGGTGCACAGTTCTTCATTGCAGCGTGCCAGTGACTGTTCTCACAGTGATAAGGGAGAACAGAAGAGACAATTGCTCCGTGCTCGTGGCGTGACTCCATCGCCGTCCATACCGGCTCTGCCACACACAGCTGTACCCACAGCGTCTCCACTTGGCACTAACACGGCAGTCCGTGCAGATACAACCATACAAGTCAGACCTTTGACGCTCTTATGGATGTGATTCGTTTCTATCATATGATCTGATCCATACAGATACATTCTCAGGGACTGTTTTAAAGATAGGTTGGCAGTAGAAGGACATCTGGGAGTCATGACCTGGATGCGGCCCGAGCCACTAAGAGTATAAGGAGTCCAGGGCCGAAACACTTGTCTGAGGGGGGTTTCTTCTCTGAAGACCTTCTGCTGTTAAACCCTCCCTGTGGTTTCTTCCTTTTAATGCAGTTGGCAAGATTTTTTTTATTGTTCTCAGGAAAGATGTCCGTTTCATTCTACGGGTGGCGACTCAATGCTCCTGTTTTCAGAGCAAGACTAAGACGAATTCACTTTTTGAAATGATCTTTTATTCATGTTCAATTAACATTCTAGGAACATTGCCAGAGAAGATATCCTTCCATAAAATTTCTCTATGGCAGAATAATACTTTATGTCAAAATTCCGTGAGTGGTTTTGGTAAAATTTAGCGATTTAAAATGGCGTCAGTTTTTCAATGCATTTTCCATTGTTCTAAAGACTGAGTGGATCTTTGGTTTTAACGGCAGAAACCCTCTCTCAAAAGACCGGCTTGAAAAGAATTGCTCTCTGATAAAGTTTTCCTTCCCGTAGTTAACATTTCTTTGTTCTAAAATATTATGTAGGGCTTGTCCATTACAGATGTGACCTTTCTTTCCTCTCCCTTCCACCAACACAATTAAATTGCATCATATTTCTGCTTTCCACCTTTTCTTTTAATGGAACATCAATCTTACTACACTCCCCCCCCCCCCTTTTCACCCCCTCCCCTGCACACACAAAAAACTGCCTCATCTTTACCTGAATGTAAATATAAAATTAACGGCAGATCTGCTCCCAGGTTTACATATGGCTTCATTGTTTTTGGTTCCTTCCTTGTTCTGTCTTTGTAAAGAATGTTTTTCATTCCTCTTCAAACTTCACACAACTTCGATTCAAATCATTTGTCCCAACTGTCATCACATGACAAACTCTTGGTGCAGACTTCTGGTGGTCATTGGCCTCGTGGAGATTTGTTGTTGTTGTTGTCATTGTTGATGTTGTCGTCGTCGTCGTTGTTGTTGTTGTTGTCGTTGTTGTTGTTGTTGTTGTTGTTGTTGTTGTTTTAGTGCCTATCAACTTGTGATACCCGAGTGCTTCATTGAGTGTTGTTTTTGTTAAGAAGCTTGGATCGGATGACGACTATCGAGAGTGTGTTTAGAATGTGAAG
>CM031596.1:114348895-114353895 GCA_018398815.1 Conus ventricosus
GTGACAGCACTGAAGAGAGAAGCAGGAATGCTGGAATGATGTGACCAGCACTGAAGAGGAGAAGCAGGAATCTGAATGATGTGACAGCACTGAGAGGAAAGCAGGAATGCTGGAATGATGTGACAGCACTGAAGAGAGAACAGGATGCGGAATGATGTGACCAGCACTGAAGAGGAGAAGCAGGAATGCTGGAATGATGTGACAGCACTGAAGAGAGAAGCAGAATGCTGGAATGATGTGACAGCACTGAAGAGGAAGCAGGAAGCTGGAATGATTGACAGCACTGAAGAGGAGAAGCAGAATGCTGGAATGATGTGACAGCACTGAAGGAGAAGCAGGAATGCTGGAATGATGTGACAGCACTGAAGAGGAGAAGCGGAATGCTGGAATGAGTGACAGCACTGAAGAGAGAAGCAGGAATGCTGGAATATGTGACAGCACTGAAGAGGAGAAGCAGGAATGCTGGAATGATGTGACAGCACTAGAGGAGAAGCAGGAATGCTGGAATGATGTGACAGCACTGAAGAGGAGAAGCAGGAATGGCTGGAATGATGTGACAGCACTGAAGAGGAGAAGCAGGAATGCTGGAAATGATGTGACAGCACTAAGGAGAAGCAGGAATGCTGGAATGATGTGACAGCACTGAAGAGAGAACAGGAAGCTGGAATGATGACAGCACTGAAAGAGAACAGGATGCTGGATATAGGTACAGCACTGAAGAGAGAAGCAGAATGCTGGAAGATGTGACAGCAGCTAAGAGGAGAAGCAGGAATGCTGGAATGAGTGACAGCACTGAAGGGAAGCAGGAATGCTGAATGATGTGACAGCACAAAGGAAACAGAATGCTGGAAATGATGTGACAGCACTAGAGAGAAGCAGAATGCTGGAATGATGTACAGCACTGAAGAGAAAGCAGGAATCTGGATGATTGACAGCACGAAGAGGAGAAGCAGAATGTGAATTGATGTGACAGCACTGAAGAGAAGCAGGAATGCTGGAATGATGTGACAGCACTGAAGAGGAGAAGCAGGAATGCTGGAATGATGTGACAGCACTGAAGAGGAGAAGCAGGAATGCTGGAATGATGTGACAGCACTCAAGAGGAGAAGCAGGAATGCTGGAAGATGTGACACACTGAAGAGGAGAAGCAGGAATGCTGGAATGATGTGACAGCACTGAAGAGGAGAAGCAGGAATGCTGGAATGATGTGACAGCACTCAAAGAAGCAGAAGCGGAATGAGACACACTCAAAGGAAAGCAACACTGGCAACAGTCTCAGAACAGTTTTTGCTTAGACGGATTTGGTACAGTTCGGAGTAGCCAGAATTGAAAGACCTTTTAAGCAGTTCTTATCAGCAGACTGGTATTTCTAAATAGAGGATATGCACAAAATGCAGCTCATGTTTCTCATTAGAAAAAATGCTTTTTTCACGCAAAAAAACGACATCTCTGACATTGAAAATCAGTGGTATCGGAGTCTTGTCGCTTGAGCTGGAATGAGAATTCTTGGATTAAATGCTAACAAAAGACCGGAAAGAGATAATGTGTGTTCAATGTGCTGTAAAAAGCGGAAGACGAACGTCTTTTATGTTTCATTGTCCTATTTTATTATCAATCAGATGAAAATAGCGTTTTTCCGTTGTTGTTGTTGTCTTTTAACCTATTTTTGGAAGATATGATTTAGTACCTTCAATCCATGTGTTTGAAATTGAAGAAATTGCAAAGTCGCTTTCTGATCTCTTAGTCCTAATATTTGCAGAAGCAAATAACACAAACATCAGCAACAACAATAATCACCTTAGCAGCTTACAGAAAACTTGGTAATGGTAAAGTTATGCGATTTAAAAAAAATCGATAAATGAATGCAGTTAAAAAGGAAGCATTTTGATAAGATTAAACTGAATCTTAATTGACATGTCTGCTTAAATGATTGTAGACGGATGGGTTTTGGCATTTGGCATCTGTTATTACTCCCTTGTGTACGCAGGAATGTAACGGAAACGGGAAAAAAGCTTGTAATTCAAATGTCTCTCTCTCTCTCTCTCTGTCTCTCTGTCTCTCTCTCTCTCTCTCATCTCTCTCTCTCTCTCTCTCTCTCTCTCTCTCTCTCTCTCTCTCCTCTCTCTCTCTCTCTTCCGCTCCCCTCCAAAACCCAACATACCCACAAAATATACCGGGTCAAAGGTCTAATCATCCGGCTCCTGATGGAAATGTTGTAAATGCCTATGCTCTTGAACTGTGCAGGATGGCATCGCAACTATTGTCACAGCATTGATCTGAATGAAGTTGTTCCTGTGAATAGTGTTAAAAGGCTCGCGCGCACGTGCGCGAGCACGTGGTGTTTTGTGTGTGTGTGTGTGTGTGTTTGGTGTGTGTGTGTGTGTGTGTGTGTGTGTGTGTGTGTGTGTGTGTTGTGTGCACGTGCGTGCTTGCATGCATGTGTGTGCATGCGCGCGCGCGCGCGCGCGCGCGCGCGTGTGTGTGTGTGTGTGTGTGTGTGTGTGTGTGTGTGTTGAAATTGCCGGCTCTGCATGTATTTATAGTTGTGATCTCACCCGAGAAAATTGATTGTGACTGGAAACGTATTGGAATACGGTAGATTTCTGCGGGAGTTTTGAAGTCATTCTAATACTTTATATACACTTGCCTTTGAATTTTCAGCTTTTTGCTTTCGTCCTTTCGTGGATTCGCCATTGTTTACTGATCTACAATTGAAGCTTTTTTTCTTCATTGCTATTAATTGTGTTGTAATCCAGTTTGCCTTGACAATTTTTTTTCTTTCTTATTCGTTCAGTCAAACCTTACTTCTTAGTCTGTAAGAGCTTTGTCTGCTGTTATTATCATTGTGTTTTAAGTTTGTTATAGTATTGACAATAATAGATATGACAGAAGACAACAACCCTTGGCTGAAAAGAGATGGACTTAGAGTTGGGCATCTCAATGTCAACCATGCGATTAACAAAATGACTGAAATACCATCAGTCATATCAAATTCGGGAAAAAAAACTTTCACATATTTGGATTTTCGGAGTCACATCTGTCCAGTATAATATCAAATAACGACACTGCAATCCCAGGTTATAATGTTGTTCGTAGAGATCCTAAACAAAACATGGAAACTGGTATTATTGTATATCTTCATCGTCAGTAAAATTTCAGAGGATCCATTTTTTTAGAACAGTTTAATGTAGAAACAATCTGGATTGAGATCCAGCTTAAATTTAATAAGCCTATACTTATATGTTTTCTGTACAGAAATCCAGCTGAACATGTCGACTGGGTTGACCGTTTCATGTTAATGATGGAAAACGCACATGACGAATCGAAAGACATCATGATATTAGGGGATTTTAATATAGATCTACTAAAATCAAATAAACAGTGAACTATGTTTTTGAGTCACTTGGTCTTACTCAGCTAATCAACACTCCTACAAGGTCACTGAGATTTCTGAAACACTGATAGACCATTTATATGTACAAATCCAGAAACCATTCTTGAGACAAGTGTACCTGTTTATGGATGCAGTGATCACTTCCCGATTTGTTGCACTTGGTCAAAAAAGGGTATCAAAATTCCAAGGTTAAACCATAAAACGATTACCTTTAGAAACTTTTCAAAATTTGATCGTGACAAATTTATCTCTGACCTTTTAAATTCACCTCTAAATATAGTGTATCAATATACAGAACCCAATCAGGCTCTAGAAGCTTGTACTCCATCTTCTATAGTATATACAACAAACATGCCCCGCTCCAAACCAAAAGAGTCAAATATCGGATAAAACCTCCTGGCTAACAAATGAGATACAGAACGTTATTTACCAAAGGGAGTACCTGTTAAAAAATGGCCCTCGTGAAGAATATAAAAAACAAAGAAATAAAGTAACTTCTCTCATTAGAGCAGAGAAAAAAAAAATATTTTTCAAACTTAATTAGTGAAAAGAAAGACAGCAAGTCCGTATGGAAAGCCATCCATGGATTAACAAATAAACATGTTTCCTCTGCTCCAAATATTATGAATGATATATCTGCCATAAACTAAATCACCATTTTACAACATAGCAGATCAAATAATTTATGATGATAAATCAAATGATAATGATCTAGAAGAATTACAAAAGTACTGCAGGGGGAAAAATATCCATTTCAGATTTAGATACCAGCCATCTAGATGTTCATTCTGTTTTCGTGTCACTTAGGCGATTGAAACAGACAGCCACTCGGGGAATTGACGGTATAGACGGTAAAATTCTAAAGCTCTCCGCACCCATTATCGCAGAAACGTTAACTTACATTTACAACCTCTGTATAGATAAACAATGCTTTCCAGATACCTTAAAAAAGGCAAAAATCATACCAATATACAAATCAGGAAACACTACTGATCCATCAAATTATAGACCTATTTCGATTCTATCAGTTCTTTCTAAGCCATTAGAACTCCACATCAATAAGTGTCTCCATTCCCATGCAGTAAAATACGATTTAATCCAACCAAATCAATCGGGGTTCAGAGAAAACCATTCATGCCACACAGTGCTAACTAGACTAATAGATAGATGGCTATTAAACATGAACTACAAACAATTTTCAGGAATTCTCTTCGTAGATTTCGCAAAGCCTTCGACGTTATAAATCATGAACTTTTACTCAGAAAACTAACTTTGTATAAGCTATCATACAAAACACTGAAACTGATTTCATCTTTTCTGTCCAACCGACAACAAATTGTGTCCGTAAATACACACAAACCTAATTTTCTTCCCAACAAATTTGGAGTCCCACAAGGGTCAGTATTAGGTCCTCTGTTGTTTTCATTTTACATCAATGATGCCATTGTACTTGAAAATAAACAGCGAAATGTTCGCTGATGATACAACTTTAGACACAAGTAATTCTGATGCCCAACAGATTTGCAGTGACATCCAAGAAAACATCAATCTTTTGGTTAAATGGACACGATTTAATCACATGGCTATCCATCCTCAAAAACTAAAT
>CM031596.1:114356395-114359638 GCA_018398815.1 Conus ventricosus
GTGTGTGTGTGCGTGCGTGCGTGCGTGCGTGCGTGCGTGCGTGCGTGCGTGCGTGTGTGTGTGTGTGTGTGTGTGTGTGTGTGTGTGTGTGTGTGTGTGTGTGTGTGTGTGGGTGGGTGGTGTGTGTATGCGTGTGTGTGTGGTGTGTGTGTGTGTGTGTGTGTGTGTGTGTGTGTGGTGTGTGTGTGTGTGTGTGTGTGTGCGCGCGCGTGCGCGCGGATGTATATATATATATGCATGTTTATGAGTCTTTTTCTTCATATATATATGTGTGTGCATACGTGAGTGAGTCACAGAGAGAGAGAGAGAGACAGACAGACAGACAGACAGACAGACAGACAGACTGATAGACAGACAGAGACCGAGAAAAAGAGAGAGAGAGAGAGTTTGTGTGAGTGTAAGCGCGCACGTATGTTCCCGTGAGTGACCAATGTTCTGAATCGCCATAAAAAACCAGATTACCTCGTGTTTTAGTTGAGACGCTGTAACCACAGACCGTGGCTGCAGTTTGGAACGCGCAGTGATTTGCCTCGGAAATGGCTCATCTGCCAATGTGCCGTGTGTCCTTCAGTAATGCGTGTAACTCCCCGAATGCACTGAATTTCAGTTAAAGCGGGGCTGGGCAAGAAAGCAATTATCTCCAGCCTCTGTTTCTAACTGCATGCAATTCACGCATTGGCGGGAATAGTTTGTGAGATGAAATGTTTGCAATGCTTTTCTGGCGAAAACTGGGGATGTTTTATGAATTTTCAAAATAATGTCTTTTTTCCCCTTTCAAGTCTCTTTTTTTGGTCTTTGTTGTGGTTTTATGGTTATTGAATGTTGCAGGAGTAATTGACACGCATGTAAACTTTTTTCAGCTCGCGTGTCTGTAATGTGTGTGTGTGTGTGTGTGTGTGTGGTGTGTGTGTGTGTGTGTGTGTGCGTGCGTGCGTGCGTGCGTGCGTGCGTGCGTGCGTGCGTGCGTGCGTGCGTGCCTGCGTGCGTGTGTGTGTGTGTGTGTGTGTGTGTGTGCGTGCGTGTGCGCGCGCGCGGGCACGCGTGCATGCGGATGTGCTTGTGTGTGTTTTTTGTCCCTGTGATAATTATTCTCTTTCTGTGAATGTGCATGTTTATGAGTCTTTTTCTTCAGTACGTAAAAGGCAGGCAACAGGCAGATTTAAAACACCTGTCCTTTATTTACCGGGATAGTTGGAGGTGTGTAGATACCTTTGTCAGTCATCTCAATCTTTGACATTTTTGTTATTTCATGGATCCAGATTTATTATATCCTCACTGCTCACTGGGCATCTTTATCTGCCAAAACGGTAGCAGATTCAGTACTTGATTCAGTTTAGGTAAAGCTTAAGGCGGGAAAGAGGCGATGGGATCCATGTCGAGCCCATGTGTACGGTAGACCTCTGACGGTCCAATGTTTCTACAGTCATCAGACTATAGGATGTGGTGCCCCATGCACGGTGAACCTCTGACAGTCCAATGTTTCTACAGTCATCAGACTATAGGATGTGGGGCCCCCTGCACCTATGACAGTCCAATGTTTCTACCGTCATCAGACTATAGGATGTGGTGCCCCATGCACAGTGAACCTCTGACGGTCCAATGTTTCTACAGTCATCAACTATAGGATGTGATGCCCCATGCACGTGAACCTCTGACAGTACAATGTTTCTACAGTCATCAGGCTATAGGATGTGGTGCCCCATGCACCTCTGACAGTCCAATGTTTCTACAGTCATCAGACTATAGGATGTGGTGCCCCATGCACCTCTGACAGTCCAATGTTTCTACAGTCATCAGACTATAGGATGTGGTGCCCCATGCACCTCTGACAGTCCAATGTTTCTACAGTCATCAGGCTATAGGATGTGGTGCCCCATGCACCTCTGACAGTCCAATGTTTCTACAGTCATCAGACTATAGGATGTGGTGCCCCATGCACCTCTGACAGTCCAACGTTTCTACAGTCATCAGACTATAGGATGTGGTGCCCCATGCACCTCTGACAGTCCAATGTTTCTACAGTCATCAGGCTATAGGATGTGGTGCCCCATGCACCTCTGACAGTCCAATGTTTCTACAGTCATCAGACTATAGGATGTGGTGCCCCCCTGCACCTATGACAGTCCAATGTTTCTACAGTCATCAGACTATAGGATGTGGTGCCCCATGCACAGGAACCTCTGACAGTCCAATGTTTCTACAGTCATCAGACTATAGGATGTGGTGCCCCCTGCACCTCTGACGGTCCAATGTTTCTACAGTCATCAGACTATAGGATGTGGTGCCCCATGCACCTCTGACAGTCCAATGTTTCTACAGTCATCAGACTATAGGATGTGGTGCCCCATGCACAGTGAACCTCTGACAGTCCAATGTTTCTACAGTCATCAGACTATAGGATGTGGTGCCCCACGCACAATGAACCCTGACAGTCCAATGTTTCTACATCATCAGACTATAGGATGTGGTGCCCCATGCACAGTGAACCTCTGACGGTCCAATGTTTTCTACAGTCATCAGACTATAGATGTGGTGCCTCACGCACACTGAACCTCTGACCGTCCAATGTTTCTACAGTCATCAGACTATAGGAGTGGTGCCCCATGCACGGTGAACCTCTGACCGTCCAATGTTTCTACAGTCATCAGACTATAGGATGTGGTGCCCCATGCACCTATGACGGTCCAATGTTTCTACAGGCTACAGGACTCTAAACGTTTTAACACTAACTCATCCTATCTGTCCTTGCATCATCTGGCACACACACACACACACACACACACACACACACACACACACACAGAGAAAGAGAGAGAGAGAGAGAGAGAAGAGAGAGAGAGAGAGAGAGAGAGAAGAGAGAGAGAGAGAGAGAGAAAGAGAGGGAAAGAGTGAGAGACAGGGGGCAAAGAGAGAGAGAGTGAGATAGAGAGAGGGCAAAGAGAGAAAGAGAAGAGAGAGAGAGAGAGAGGGAGAGAAAAGAAAGAGAGAGAGAGAGAGAGAGAGAGAGAGAGAGAGAGAGAGAGAGAGAGAGAGAGAGAGAGAGAGAGAGAGAGACGCACACACAGACACACAGACAGAAAGTAAGACAGAGAGTAAGACAGAGAGACAAAGAGAGAGAGAAAGAGTGGGAGAGAGAGAGAAGGCAGAAAGAGAGAGAAAGAGAGAGAGAGGGGGAGAGACAGAGGGAGAGACGGAGAGGGGGAGAGACAGACGGAGGGAGAAGGGAGAGACAGGAGAGAGAGA
>CM031596.1:114360853-114370853 GCA_018398815.1 Conus ventricosus
TCGTTGCGACAACAAGGCATACGTCAAAGACACAGGGTTCGTGACGACAACACGGGATCACTGACCGTCACATGACACGGGATGCGTGACGATGACATGATCGTGACGACAACAGGGGATCCTGATCGTCCATGACACAGGGATGCGTGACGATGACATGATCGTGACGACAACAACGGGATCACTGACCGTCACATGACACGGGATTTGAATGCATGATGGCACACCGATACTCGTCACATGACACCGACAACTGATCTGCCCACAACACGGATCACTGACCGTCACATGACACAGGGATGCGTGCCCGATGAAAAAGATCGTGCCCGACAACACGGGATCACTGATCGTCGCGGACACAGGATGCGTGACGATAAACATGATCGTGACGAAATGATAGTGGGCGAGGACCGCATGCGGAAAGTAATCCAGGCTGAGTTAAATGCATTGCCCCTCCTCTCTCTCTCTTTTCCCCTTCTTCTCTCCTCTCTCTCTCTCCCCTCTCCCCTCTCTCTCTCTCTCTTCCTCCTCCCCCCTCCTCCCCTCTTTCTCCTCTCTCTCTCTCCTCCTCTCTCCTCCCCCTCCCTCCCCCCTCTCTCTCTCTCTCTCTCTCTCTTCTCCCCCCTCTCTCTCTCTCCCACACACACAGACACACAACCACACCACACACACCCCACACACCACACACACCCACACACCACACACCACACACACACCACACCACACACACACACACACCCCAAACGCACGCACGCACGCACGCACGCACGCACGACACACACACACACACACTCTCTCTCCTCTCCTTCTCTCTCTCTCTCTCTCTCTCTCTCTCTCCTCTCTCTCTCTCTCTCTCTCCCTCTCTCTCTCTCTTCTCGCAACATTGAGAGCAAAAACACAGGGAGCGGTAGGCAATCTCCACAGCCCGGTTCCTTTGTCGCGGAGGAACCAGGTTGCTGGGGTTGACATCATCATCTTTCCGACCAAGTGACGTCTGGCATTGTCATCCTGCCATCCACACCGAGTTGAGCATTCCTGCAGTAGATGACCTCTCGTTTTGTAGTCACATTCACACGCAAACACCACATCTCTCTGGCTGGCTGGCTGTCTGTCTGTCTGTCTGTCTGTCTGTCTGTCTAGCTAGCTGTCTGTCTGCCTCTCTCTCTCTCTCTCCCTCTCTTCTCTGTGTCTCTCTCCCCCCCCTTTCCCCCTCCCCCCAATCTTTCTCTGTCCTTCTCTCTCTCTCTCTCTCTCTCTCTCTCTCCCCCTCTTCTCTCTCTCTTTCTCCTGTCTCTCTCTCTGTCCCCTCTTTTCTTTTCTCTCTCTCTCTCTCTCTCAGTGCATGCGTGGTGCGTGCGTGCGTGCGTGCGTGTGTGTGTGGGGTGTGTGTGTGTGTGTGTGTGTGTGTGTTGTGTGTGTGTTGTGTGGGGTGTGTGTGTTGTGTTTTGTGTGTGTTGTGTGTGTGTGCGTGTGCACTTTTCAACGTGGAGGGTAGACAGGAGGTCCGGGGCATTCCCCTCTGTGAGGGATGCTGACGGTCTGTTCATTATTTTCACCAGGTTTTCCCCTCTTCTGTGCCTTTTTTCCTTGACTGACTCCTCCCCCAGTGTGTGTGTTTGCTGGACCCGTCTGCTGTCTGTCTGCTTCTCTCGCTTTTTCTGTCTGTTTGTCTGCCTGCCTCTGTGTGTGTGTGTGTGTGGGGTGTGTGTGTGTGTGTGTGTGTGTGTTGTGTGCGTGCGTGCGTGCGTGCGTGCGTGCGTGCGTGCGTGCGGCGTGCGTGCGTTTTGTGTGTGTGTGGTGTGTGGTTGTGTGTGTGTGTGTCTGTCTGTCTGTCACACTCTCTTTCTTTCTCTCTCTCTTCTCTCTCTCCTCTCTCTCCCCTCTCTCTCCTTTTTCTTTTCTCTCTCTCTCTCTCTCTCTCTCTCTCTCTCTCCCAATGTGTAAATCAAAGTTTGACAACAAGCCATTGTGAACCAGTACGTAATCGATCACACTACATCCGTTTGGAGACACAAAAGTATACTCGCCCTCACTATCACCATCACAAAAACCATTTAAATGCTCAAGTCGAACATGATACAGAAATCCAACAATGTTTTGCCAAAATTGTTGATAACTGTGTCTTTAGAGCAACGTATGCAATTGTCGTCATCCACATTAACATTCTCCATACAGCTCACATAGTTTGTCATAATTTCATTTTCAGCTTGTTTGCAACCTGTTCTGGCATTCAAATCTCCCATAACCATAAAATAAAGTGTATCCATTTCTTTTTCAAACTTTTGAAGTAAGGCATCTTCCATTATTAGAACACCATCTTTGATCAATTTATCGTTGTATATCGGGCCTCCTTCTGGGACCACATAGCAAGCAACCAAGACTACATCTTTATCAGTGTTAAATATACTTTTATCTAGTTTTACTGCAATAGCATTGTCACAACTAAGCTTTGTTTCTTTAACCTTGTTATGAAAACTCTTCCTTATTAACAGCAACACACCTCCTGACTTCCTTCCATGAACTGATAGTTTTTTTGGCTGGTACAGGAAACTTCAGATAATCAGTGAATATACTGATATAGTCAAATGACAAGTTGAGGAAGGTTTCAGTGAGAGAAACAAAATCAAATGTATTAACATAATTCATGAAAAAAGCATCCTGTAACTTACTATATAAGTTCTCGACATTGTAATTAAGAAACTTCCACTGAGTTGGATGGTCGGACCTGTCCTATTCATTTTTTGATGCGCTTGAGCGCAGATTCCTGTCGTTCACACCACCGCATGTCCCTTTGCCTCGACCCGAACCTGTGAACCGGCTTGATTTCTTTCCTACAGGCGTGTGCATGCCTGCCTGTCTGCCTTGCACGTTTCGACCGCGTGGTGTACGTGCGTCGCTATCCCGATGCTCATCAACGACAGGATACGGAGAACCCCGGTTGGCCTTGGCTGACTCGTGTCGCTCTCTCCCTGTTCCACTGCGAGGGGCGTGTCCACTTCATGGCACTTACCAACTGAAGCTATATGGAGAAGTAATTGTTGTAAATTAGAGAAGAGGTATTGTTGTAAATTAGAGAAGAGGTATTCCCCAGAACAATATGAAGAAAAAATTGTCTGGGCTGAGGAATATGCTGGTATATTCAGAAATGAACTTGAATGTGATGAATTTCTAGACAGCATGCAGAAAGCGCGTCAGTTACTGCAAATTAATGTGAATGACAGTCTAGATAAATTTGTCAGTGCCTTGTGTGGAGCCGCAGCTTGTATGGTTCGAGTTATTCGCAGAGGCAGCAGAACATACAATGACTGGTTTGATAATGAGTGCGAACGAAAGAAACATGAAGTTAAAAGGTTATTAAAAGATTTCAGAGGTGCAAAACAGCCAAGGATAAAAGTAAGAAAGAGGAGAATACGCTGTATCACGTAAAGAGTATGTTACACTAAGGAAAACGAAGGAACTGGAGTTTAAAGAAAGTAGGTTAAAGAAACTAAAAAATTCAGTCAGTGATTCTAAAATGTTCTGGTCAGTGATAAGATCTGTAAATAAAAAGAGTTTTGTGTATAACGAAATCTCAGTTAAACAGTGGCATGACCATTTTTGGGGCGTTTTTCATAGTTTTGATAATAAAAGTATGGAAGAAGAGACCGGTGTGGTAGAAGAGAATGAAACTGAGCCATTATTTAATCAGCCTATTTCCAGTGAAGAAGTAGTTGCTGGTATTAAACATTTAAAATTAGGAAAGAGTGCAGGACCAGATAGAATTGTAGCAGAAATGTTGAAGAATGCAAACACAACTGTAATCGATTTCCTTGTTCATTTATTTGCCCAACGTTTTGATAATGGCATCTTTCCATCAGAGTGGGCTAAATCAATTATTGTACCAATTCATAAAAAACGAGACGTGAACAATCCCGACAACTATCGTGGAGTATCACTTACCAGCATTTTAAGTAAAATCTACACTCACATACTAAATACAAGATTAACTGAATGGGCTGAAACTGAAGAAAAAATATTGGAAGAACAAGCAGGTTTTAGAACCAGTTACAGTACCACAGACCATATATTTACACTATATTCTTTGATTCAAAAACATCTATTCTGCAAGTCGAAGCTCTACATTGCATTTGTAGATTTCAAGAAGGCCTTTGACTCGGTAAATCGAAATACTCTGTGGAATGTACTCCGTAAAAGTGGTGTTAATAGTAAATTGTACATGGCCATTAGAGGGGTCTACAACTCAGTGCTGGCATGTGTGCGTGTGAAGAGTGAGTATTCAGATTATTTTGATTGTCCAAATGGAGTAAAACAAGGATGCTTGTTGAGTCCACAATTGTTTTCTTTTTTCATAAACGAATTGGCTGTGGAATTGTCCCGCAAAGGCAGACATGGTATCCAGATAATACCTGGAGCAGTTGAATTAGTTTATTACTGTATGCTGATGATGCTGTTCTTTTGTCCGGAACAGTTGTAGGTTTGCAAAGCCAACTAAATGTATTGAAAGAAGAAGCAGATCGCTTAGGTTTATCAGTTAACTTGGATAAAACAAATATAGTGGTCTTTAGAATGGGTGGCCACCTATCAGTGTGTGAAAAATGGTCTTATGGAAATGCAGACCTTCAAGTAGTTAATTCATATAAATATCCTGGAATGATATTTTCAACAAAATTAACTTTCCGCTACGCATGGGAAGAATCTCTAAGAAAAGGGAAAAAAGGTACCATTGAAATTCTGAAATCCCTGAGAAAACTAAATTGTACAGACTGTAGTATATTTTGGAAAATGTTTGATACACAGATAAAACCTCTTCTTACATATGCAGCTGAAATTTGGGGCTTACATGAAAATTCGATGATGGAAAAAGTACATACGTATGCTATGAAGCGTTTCCTTCAAGTACCTATTCATTCATCCAACACCGTTTTATATGGAGAGATGGACAGATACCCTTTGTACATAAGTACATTTGTTAAATGTATTAAGTACTGGTTGAAGATCTTGAAGCTACCACAGTCCCATTTTAGCAGGCAAGCCTATGATATGATGCTTTTAGAAATGGAAAAAGGTAAAGAAAACTGGGCTCATAAAGTAAAGAAAGTCCTTTCAGAACAGGGTTTTGGAATTGTGTGGATGGCCCAGGAAGTAGGGAATGAGCATCAGTTTATTGCGGAATTTAAAGACAGGCTTATTTGTTCTTTTAAACAGAATTGGCACTCAGATATGGAAAGTGAAGAAAAATATCGCTGGTTTTTCTCATTTAAGAATGTGTTTCATTCTGAAAAGTTTCTCAATGTCATAACAGATAGATGGCACAGAAAAATTACGCAAGATTTAGGTTGAGAACTTTAGGTTTTAATGCGAACAAAAGATGGTTTGAATGTGAAACATCCACAGGATCTCCTTGTCCTGCATGTAGACACATTATTGATGACGAAGAACACTTTCTGTTCCACTGTACTGCTTATAATGAAGTGCGGACAAATTGTTCACTTTTCCAGTTAGATATAGCGAAAAGACAAAATCTTGCAGTCGTGTTATCATCAGATGATGAACTTGTAATTAAATCAGTTGCGAAATTCATCGCAGAAGCATTGAAAATTAGACAGATGGAGGATAGTGAAATTTAAAACAATGCATTATAAGAGATATCTGAATGAATATTATCATTCATCGCAAGTGGAAGAGATCAGTAAGATACATTGTCATCATTTGAACGAGTGGATGGTCGAGTTAGTCTTTTTTTTTTTTTAAATTGCATTACTCCTGTGCGTGAGGACATAAGTAAATGTTATGAATTTATTTGTTTTTAACCTTTGATTTGGTGCACCTTAGGAATGAATGTGTACTATTTGTTTGCAGGAAAGGAAGAGGGAAATGTTATTGTTCTGTTACCTCTCCCCCCTTGTCAAAAGACCTGTTTGGTAATGACAATAAAATATCAAAGTGTCAAAGTGTCAAAAGTGTCTCTCTCTCTCTCTCTCTCTCTCTCTCTCTCTCTCTCTCTCTCTCTCTCTCTCTCTCTCTCTCTCTCTCTCTCTCTCTCTCTCTCCTCCCTCTCTCTCTCTCTCTCTCTCTCTCTCTCTCTCTCTCTCTCTCTCTGTCTACTCCTCCTTCCATCCCTTCCTCCCCTCCTTTCTCTCACTATCTCTCTGTCTCTGTCTGTCTGTCTGTCTGTCTGTCTGTCTCTCTCTCTCTCTCTCTCTCTCTCTCTCTCTCTCTCTTTCTGTGATGATGATTCACACTGAGTTAAAAAAAAAACCTCTCTCTGTTTATGAGAGCAGCCAGGGAAGCAGCGAAGCATTGATAAAATTGCTTCAAATGTGTGGAACGCCAAAGCGCCTAAATGCACCGACAATTGCAGGTCAACAGAGATTGCAGCTGTGCGCTCATCTCTTCGTTGATTGGTCAGAATACTCTCGCCGAAAGTAGGTCAACAGGGATTCCAGCAGTGCGCTAATCTCTTCGTTGATTGGTCAGAATACTCTCGCCAAAAGTCCGCCTGCAATAGCGCACGTTACTGGGACTACAGTTGTGCCCACACTTTCTCTCAACACACTAAAAAAAATTTCGGAATGGAAACATACCGAAACAAACAAAAGTTATCAATACTAAAACTATACAAAACAAACAAAACTCTGTACACCGAAGTTCTTTGATTTTCCTGTCGAACCTTTTCAGTGCCCGGAGACGATGCGCGCGCACGGTTTGATCAATCAATGTACAGATGTACGCGCACTTTTACCAGTATTTACGCGTGAGTTGCAAGCGTATTTAGGCCTTGTGGCGTTCCATAGTGATGACAACCTCGTATCCAAAGGAATGTATAGAGACTTGAAAAATCATGGTGTGAAGGAATAAGTATATGGGTTAATGACGTCAGGAACTGTTTGCCTTGGTGTGGGTTATGTGGGTTTGTATTAAGGAGACAAGTGAAAAAACAAACAAACAAAAAAAACACACAAAAACACGTTTTGCAAGATTTTTGGACGTAGAATGATCGCAGGCGGAAGGTACGCCATGAAAATAAATGTGGAAACACTGAGCCGCCAAAGGAACATAGTCAGCATTGAAGTAACGACCTTCGACCTTGTTCAGATAGGAACAGAGCAAACACAACACAATATATAGAGAAACTATGAACATAAATGAAAATTTGAGGGAAAATATAGGTAAACCAGTCCTCAATTACTAAAATGATCAGAGGAATTTTGTAGCAGGAGGAAAGACGGGGTGAAAAAAAGCGCCGTTAAACTGTCACTATGAAATCCTTCACTGGCAGCGATGTGATACCATTCATTTCTTTACAGTTTGAACAGAGCTATGTACTTTCGTCGGTCTACAGCCGACTTTCGTCTTCTAGGTGAGAGCTCTTCAGTGCACTCGGCTGGTTTTAGGTGTGGCAATCCTCCCATGGTATGTGGTGAGAAGATCACCAACCACTTTGTGGTACGCTCAACATCAATGCTTCGATCCAGCGAACTTCCAGAGGCCAGTGGAGTATAGAAAATGGAAAGCGAGTAAAAAGTATGTAAAAATTCAACTACCAAAAAAATAAGTATTGAATAATCAGAAAATCAAAGAACACGCCTAGGCTTATTGTCACACGACGGTCTCTACATACACACTCACTTGCAAAGACAAGCATACACCCCGCATGCAGCCACACATCTGACTCCTTTCTTTCAATTAAACAAATCAGAATATAACTCTTCCCCGGTATAAAAAAAAATGTTCTGTCTTTTTACACTTTTTGGCGCATGGGTATTTCAATACCTCTTTTTATTTCAGTCAATATATAATTCAACAATATTCCGCAAAAAAATTATATCAAACACTGTTTTCACTTCATGCATTCATCACGCAAACTTCATGTTTTTTCCTCTTGGGTTACATAGACGTTGAACTTGCCCCATACAAGTCAGTCACTGTGGGTTCACATACCCCATTTTCCATTCACCAAAATACTTTGGATTCTTCCCATCATTGTTAAAAAAGAAATCAAAATCGTCTTGACAGCAGACATCACACAAAGGACCGAGAAGGGGCTGTCAGGGTTTCTGTGCAGGGTGCTTGATCTGTAAAGACAGGACATTGTGTTAGCGAAATGAGTGAGGTACTTACTAGATAATCGATCACAGGATCCGCATCTTACCTATCGAGAGTGTGAACAGGGTAGAATTTGGAAATAATGCCGATCACGATGTAGAATTGAAGAGCGCGATACGGGCTTGTATTGGAAATCATCAAACATGTTCACACATCCCAAGTTGAAAGTTGGCTGTATAATTATTGTCACGTTCAGTGTTGTTAGCACCTGTTTGAAAGAAAAGATATCTACATGGAAAAAAAAGCTGGGTTCCACGCTGTGTCTGTCTCCATCCTACACTGCCCTCACTCTTGTCCTTCTCCACACCCACGCCTGTCCAAAACGTCAGCATAAATACCCCCCCCCCCCCCCCTTTATTCCTCTTCCTCCCTCCTAGACTAACGAGCATGTGGGCGTAATGAGGCTCTCTGCAGAAACCGTCAGACAATGAGGCTCTCTGCAGAAACCGTCAGACACATCATTCAGTTCCCCCTTTCCTCGCCCACCCGTAGGCCACCAACACCAGACTTTGGTTTGGCATCAGTGAGAAATCCTACAGCCACTAAATTGTCCAGCGGACGTCCTTCTCAGGGCGACCAGGGGAGAGATATGGATGCTGAACTGAAACCAAAGACTGCAGGCTGCACACCAGGCTGCACACCAAGACTTACTGCACCTAGGCCTTGCTTCAGGACTCGAGTATTTATAGACTGGCGCAATTAGATTGTTTTGAGAATGTTTGTTGTGTTTTAAAGTTGCTTCTACTCGTTTTCTTCCATATAGCCATCAAGGTACAAGCCAGGTGGTTCCAAGCAGACAGATTGAAATCAAAGGAATGGGATTATTTTGGGGTTTTCTAGCTGGCGCGGTAGGTGCACAGTGACGTCAGTTAAGGGGAAGATAATGTATTTGAAGATTATATAATGATTTTAGCGGTGGCAATCCCCCCCCCCCCCTAAACAAGGGAAATATCTAGTGGGGACTTGTTCTTTTAATCAGTTGCACAGTTAACATTAAACACTGGCTCAAACTCATGGTAGGCCTCAAAGCGCTTACAGTGGTTTAGTGCCAAATCCTTATTGTGACTGTGGACTGCAAGAACTCGGACCACCTTCTTCATCCCCGGACGTGGGAGGGTCTGAAGTTCCTTCGCACATGCTGTTCAATTCGATGTCTGGGGAGGATGGTTCAAACGTGATGGCAAATAGATGTTATACCACTGTGGGCACTCGTTCCAAACTGCTTAGCACGTTCGTTTGGACATGTCGGTTTCAAAATTTCCTGGGCACCTTCAGAGCAGATCGAACCCTTTCCCTAGCCAATCAGCACACGTCATAAACATTATGTTTATAAAGTATAGTGTAATAATGCTATTGACTACAGGCATGCAAATGACAGCGAAAAAAAAGAGGGGTACAAAGTGGTGCTTCACAAATTCGCAGAACGTTGCGGGAACCCCCCCCCCCCCCCCCCCCCCACGTAGTTTTATGTTTAGTTCTGTCACAAGTGTTCTTGCGATTTTAGCACTTTGATTTTTGTTAGCCTAACAGCATCTCTCTGTCTGTCTCTCTGTCTGTCTTTCTGTTTCTCTCCCTCTCTGTCCCTGTATGTCTGTCTGTCTCTCTCTCTCCCACCCCCGTCGCAGTCTCTCTGTCTGTCTCTCTCTCCCTCTCTTCTCTTTTCCTTCTTGCAATGATGGTCGTGGTCTTCAATAATTATGGTGTATAAGTAAAATCCTGCAGTCATATGGATAAACATAGACAAGCCTACAGCGATAATACATTTGAGATAGAATCTACATGCATTTCACACATAAACTTGAACGGAGAAGGAAAGATGGAGTGGAGGATTCTTTAGCAAAGGAAGACATGGCAAACACTTGGAACTCTGCTCTTCAACAGTGTTCTGGGCTTC
>CM031596.1:114378353-114390853 GCA_018398815.1 Conus ventricosus
ACTCGTTTTTGTCCAGTTATTTCTGTCGTAGATCTGCTATCACGTTATTTCGTTACTGCAACACCTCGTATCTAGTATATCCCCTTTAAGCTCTTGCTGGTGCGTCCATTTGACTGATAAGCAGTTTTAAATGTATCTCTCTCCTTCTCTCTCTCCTCCCCTCCTCTCTCTCTCTCACAGACAGATAGGGGCACACACACACACACACACACACACACACACACACACACACACACACACACACACACACACACACACATCACACACACACAACACACAATACTCACAAACCTTTCTTACGATAACTGAAGAGAATTGAGGTCAAAGTACTAATTGAACTGTAGCGTCCGTTCTCTCAAGCAAGGAGAATTCCCTTCCTGCCTTCGGCCCCCCCCTACCCCCCCCCTCCCTCCCCCCCCTCCCTTCCCCCCCCCCCCCCCCCCCCCCCCGTCTTTCCCACCCATTTCTTTCGCTATCCCATGATCATCTGTTTCGTATTTCTCTCGTCTCTTCCATCTCTCTTCAGTTCAGGTCCTGCCTCACTACCGACTCTATTTCTCCAGGCTCATACATTCACTCCTTCCTGCCTCCCTCCAATGCACGTCTGTGTAATTCATCACAAGTGTTTGCTCCAAAAAAGTCACAAGCCCATGGGCGTGATGAAGTGGTCTTGCTTAAGCGACGTCCTTATCATGAAATCCTCCACGTTTGTTGGGCCATGACTTGCTAGAGTTTTATCTGGCGTGGGCGTGGAATCCTGCTGAGAATCAACGTTGGGGTGCGCTTTACGATGCTCCTCCCAGGCGTGATGAAGCGGCCACAGTAAAGCGCCGGCTTTGTCTCTAAAGCCTTGGCTTCTGCTCGCTTGTCGGCGGTGAATGCCAGACTTTTATTTGGCGTGAAATCCCACTGAGCATAAAGTTAGCAGAGCTCATCCCTGTCAGTGCCAGGAAGAAGGGAGAGATGGTGGGAGTGTGGGTGATGAGGGGAGGAGCTGGAAACAGAGTGCTGGAACTCTGGTTGCCATGTCTGTCTTCAGACCGTGGAGAAATGTAAAATACCGGCTACATCAGCCGCTTAACTAAGTGGATGAAGAAGATGGTTGGAACCCCGAGACAAACAGACAGTATGTTACTGTAGACACCCATCTGAAATGGCTGAGTATGTCAGTTCTCACAGGACATAAAAATCAGCCTGTATTCTGTGTGATCTACACCCACTCTTGATGTAATGATCACCAGTTTAAGTCTTTTTGCCAATGGACTGATAATAGTGCCGAATCCCAGATTGTAAATGACTGAAAAAATAGACGAGTATTTAATGTTTGATAGGAGCTCAAGTGCCTGCTTCGTTTTGTTTTATTCAACTCGCATTTGATTCTCTTTTGTATGTTCACAGAACAGTGTAGAGTATTCACTGAACTAGAAGACACATGTTGGATTCTACATTTTTCCACATCATGTGTTTAAGTCTTCTTCTGTCTTGTTTATGCATTCTAAATGGCATTTTTGTCTGTGTGTCTAGGTCAGTACCCCCCCCCCTCCCCTTCTTTTTCTATCTTTTTGTTTGACTATCCTTCAGTATCTTTTTGCCTGTCTAGCTGCCTTTCTTCGCCATTTATTACTCTTCAATGCCCCCCCCTCTCTCTCTCTGTCTCTCTCTCTCTCTCTCTCTCTCTCTCTCTCTCCCCTCTCTCTCTCTCTCTCTCTCTCTCTCTCTCTCTCTCTCTCTGCCTATAATAAGGCAGTACTAATGTTTAAAGTCCATGCAAACATGGCGCCAACATATCTTGCTGAGTTTATCCAAAAGGCAACAACGCGATATGATTCAAATAATTACATTTTACCACGTGTCCGCATTGATTTGTTCAAATCTAGTTTTGCATTTTTTGGTCCATCTGTGTGGAACTCTCTTCCTCCGTCTGCCAAAACATGTCAATCACTGCCGTCCTTCAAATAAGCAATACATAAACATTTACTTGAACAGTAAATCTAACCTTTTGATCATAGTCTCAACGCCCTACTTGTATGCTTGCCTCTATATTAGCTGATGAAAATGTGTATGTATGTGTGTGTGGGTGGGTGGGTGGGTGGGTGGTGTGTGGGTGTGGGTGTACGCGTGCGTGCGTGTATGTGTGGGCGTGTACGTGCATGTGAGCGCGCGCGTACGTCTCTGATTATGTTTGTGTAATTTTGTAATGGAATTTTTTTTAATCATTATTATTCTTATTACTATTGTTGTTATTATTATTATTATAATGTTGCTATATTCTTCATTGTTTCTGCCATTATTAATATGTGCAGTGTGTTTAGTTGAATATTGTAGAATAGCAAGGACAGATTGGAAGAATAGGCACTGCCTAAAATCTCTATCCTTGAGTAATAAAGTTTTTGAGTCTTGAGTCTTGAGTCTCTGTGTTTCTGTGTGTGTCTCTCTCTCAACACCTAAACTCATGCTCAGTCTGGTATCTTCAGTGTTGTGGCATCTTCAGTGTTGTGGGCTCCTGAAATGGAGTACAGAGCTGAAGTCTCTGATAAGATATATTTGGTGAAAGTGAAATCTAAGAACTTAATGGTGACAGTGAAGTCTGTGGTGACAGTGAAGTCTGTGGTGACAGTGAAGTCCCTTGTTACGTGAAGCCTGTGGTGAAAGTGACATCTCTAATGAACTTTGAGTTTGGGATGTAAGTAAATCCTGTTTTCACGTGACACACATAGCACAGACTGTACGATAGCAGCTGCTTTGTTGATGGGCTGCACATGTTTCATCAGCAGTGGGCAGTCTGTGATGACAGGAGAGCTGTGAACACAGGGTGTGCCGCCGTGGTGTTGTCACAACCGCGCGCCGTAATGCTGAAATCCTTGGGCTGGCTCGTTGCTGTACATGTGAAGCAGATAATTAGACAGGCTGTTGATGTTCATGTGCTGCTGATTGCATCATAATTAGACAGGCTGTTGATGTTCATGTGCTGTTGATTGCATGATAATTAGACAGGCTGTTGATGTTCATGTGCTGCTGATTGCATGATAATTAGACAGGCTGTTGATGCATGTTCATGTGCTGTTGATTGCATGATAATTAGACAGGCTGTTGATGTTCATGTGCTGCTGATTGCATGGGAATCACGTGCTGCCCCAGCTGTGTAGCAGGCACGGGATTTTTAAGATTCGCGTGTGTGCAGTTAATCACATATATAAGTGCACACGCACTTGCGTGTGCAAGCGCACACACACACACACACACACACACACACACACACACACACACACACACACACACACACACACACACACACACACACAACATACATACATACACATGCACACACACACACACACACACACACACACCACACACTCACACACACGCACGCGCACACACACACACACACACACACACACACACACACACACACACACACACACACACACACACACACACACCACACACACACACGCGCGCGCGCGCGCGTGCGCGCGCGCGCGCACGCACGCACGCACGGACGCACGCACGCACGCACGCACGCACGCACGCACGCACGCACGCACGCACGCACGCACGCACGCACGCACGCACGAACACACACACACACACACACACACACACACACACACACACACACACACACACACACACACACACACACACACACACACACGTATGTGTGTGTGTGTGTGCGCGCGCGCGAACGCGTGAGAGTGTGTTTGTGCGTGCGTGTATGCGTGTGTGCGTGTGTGCGTGCGTGTATGTTTCTCTGTTTCCCCTCTGTCTTCAGTATTCTAAGTCTACCCACCTGCTTATCGTTCTTTTTTTTTCACAAGCTCCACCCCCTCTTGTCTTCACCTGTCCTCGCCATCCCTCCTCTCTGTTCATTTGTGACTAATTTCTCTCGTGTCATCTATTTCTTCTAACTTCAGCGTCTGTTTCATTATCTGATCGATCATCAAACCATCACCTTCCTCCTAATACACCGCTGGGTAACCTATCGTAAAGATTTTCCTGAAAAGTAACAAGTTCACAAGCGTGATGGATCAGCCTCACCACAGTGCCACCCTTACGATTCAACACAGCACGTTTTGCTGGGCCTTGGCACCATGGGTTTTATCTGGCACTGGCGAGGAATCCTGCAGAGAATAAACTCTGTGGTTCACAGACTTGTCAGTGATTTTGTTCCAAAGGTGTTGAAGCGGCCACACTATAGCATCAGCCTTGATTGTAAAAGCTTCGCTTTGTTCGGTCCTTGGCAGCGAATACCAGACTTTTATTTGGCGTGAATGTGTAATCCCACCAAGCGTAAACATTGCAGACCGCATCCTTGTCAGTGTCTCGAAGGCAGAGATTGTAAGTGTGTGTATGTGTGTGTGTGTGTGTGTGTGTGTGTGTGTGTGTGTGTGTGTGTGTGTGTGTGTGTGTGTGTGTGTGTGTGTGTGTGATGTGTGTGTGTGTGTGTATGTGTGTGATGTGTGTGTGTGTGTGTATGTGTGTGTGTGTGTGTGTGTGTGTGTGTGTGTGTGTGTGTGTGTGTGTGTGTGTGTGTGCTGTTGTTGTTGTTGTTGTTGTTGTTGTTGTTGTTGCTGCTACTGTTGTTGTGTTGTGTGTGCATGTACGGGGCGTGGGGATAAGAAGAAGGGGGTTGGAAAGATGAGCTGAGAACAAAGAACATGGAAACGCTGACTGCTTCGACGGTCTCAATTCAAGATGTAGATGGCGAAATCTAAAGATCCAGGCCAATGAGCCATACAACTGTACAGTTCAGGAAAACACTTCAAGTCCCATGATGAACGACACATGATTCCTAATCACTTGTTTAGAACTGCAGAGAAAGTCCATGCCAACTCGTCCTGCAATCCAGCCGTGCTCCACAAAGATCAAATATATCCTCTGACGTTTACCACCATTTTTTAGGCTCTTTGCTTCTGCACTAAAACAAGTGCCAATTTCTGACTTGTGTAAGACAGTAAGAAACAGACGGGTATGTGTTTGTTCTTAGTGTCATTCACTGACACTGTGGGTATGTGTTTGTCACTGTGTCATTCACTGACACTGTGTCATTCACTGACACTGTGTCATTCACTGACACTGTGTCATTCACTGACACTATGCCTTTTCACAGAAGCTCGTGGAACACCACTTGATCAAGAAGTAAGAATTTTATGCCTGCAGTTTTCCATATGTCTTGTTTGACTGTTGACTGTCTGATTAATGCGTTTGAGGAAGCCTCTCCCTGTCTGTCTGTGTGTCGGTCTGTCTGTCTCTCTCTTTCGCAGCTCTAGCCATCTGCCTGTCTGTCTGTCTTCTAACTATGTGACTCTCTCTCTCCCTCTCTCTCTCTCTCTCTCTGTGGCTCTGTCTCTCTCTGTCTCCCATTCTCTCTTCCCCCTCTGCCCCCCCCTCCCCCTCATCTCAACTCCTGATTTCATTTTCATTCCATCACTCACTGTGAAATTTGTCGATTCTGATATCCACATCGAGTCCCATCAGATTGTAAGGTTGAGCACACCCTGTTCAAGTCACTATCCAACGTAACCTAGTTGTTGACTGTTTTGCAATGAGCATCCTATTACACCTTCTGTTTGGTTGGACTTGGGATGAACCTACAATCACTAATCTCATTTCAGGTTTTGTGTTCATCCCTGCAGTGATGTTCATGATGTTATGCTTTGTCAACATGAACATACCCCGCACCTTGCTGGACGAACTTGAAAAACAGGAAGGCAGCAACTCTTGAGGGGTAAATTCTACACCAGTTTGAAAATTAACCTAAAAAAAGGAAAGAAGGAGAAGATTGTGGAAAAGAAAGATGTGACTGAGGTTTGGAACACAGGTCTTCTTCAGTGTTGTGGGCTTCTGACGTGGAGTGGGGGACTGAAGTGTGTCGTGAAAGCGAATTCTTTGATGAAAGTAAAATCAGCGGTGAAAGTAAAGTCTGTGGTGAAAGTAAAACCAGCGATGAAAGTAATTTCTTCAGTGAAAATGAATTCTTCAGTCTGCAATCTGTGGTGAAAGTTCTGGCCCAAGTGAAGTCAGTGGTAAAAATAATGTCTGCAGTGACAGTTAAATCTTTTATAATGTTGAGTCTGTGGTAAAAGTACGGTCTCTCACGACGTGGAGTTTGTCATGAAAGAGAAATCTGTGGTGAAAGTACAGTCTGTAATGAATGTGATTTATATGGCAAAAGTAACATCTGTAATGAAAGTGAAGTCCATGGCGAAAGTGAATTCTGTTGTGAAAGTGAATTAATAGTGAAAATAATGCCTGTGGTGAAAGTGAAGACCTTTTCCATGTTAAGTCTGTGGTAAAAGCGAAGTTTGTGGTGAAACGTAAGTCTTCGTGAGAGCGGTTGTCTGAAAGTTGAAAATGGAAGATGTAGTGAAATTGAAGTCTCTGATGACAACGAAGCCTTAGGTGACATTGACGGCTGCAGTGACAGCGAAGTCTGTGCGGCAGATAAAATATGTGATGAAAGATTACTGCATACGGTACGCTGCGCCCACTGTGTGTGTGTGTGCGTGCGTGCGTGCGTGCGTGCGTGCGTGCGTGCGTGTGTGTGTGTGTGTGTGTGTATGTGTGTGTGTGTGTGTGTGTGTGTGTGTGTGTGTGTGTGTGTGTGTGTGTGTGTGTGTGTGTCTGTGTCTGTGTCTGTGTATGTGTGTGTGCGTGTGTGCGTGCATGCGTGCGTGAGTGAGTGAGTGTGTGTGTGTGTGTGTGTGTGTGTGTGTGTGTGTGTGTGTGTGTGTGTGTGTGTGTGTGTGTTGTGTGTGTGTGTACGTGCGCGCAAACTCCTGCTTTATAAACTGCAGGCAAGATGTGTGATGATGGGAAAGCTACAAACGTCAGTAACGGCGCTGGCTTGATATCTCCGTAATCTCCTGAATTGCTACAATGTCTGGCTTGGCAAGCGGCTATCGAGTGGAACTGATAATTGGACAGGACGCTGAAGTTTAGCTGCCGTTGATGATCACGTGTTGCCGTGGGTATGTAGTAGCAGGGCAGTTTGAGGATTTGAGTGTTAACACGTGCCATTACACCCACGCACCCACGCACGCACGCATGCACGCACGCATGCACACACATACACGCGCGCGCGCGCGCGCGCGCACTCACTCACTCATACGCACACACACGAGAACACATTAAAACACACATAGACACACGCAGATACATGCACGCACGCAGGCACGCACACCTCCTCCTGATACACCACTGTCTTCACCCTCCTCCTGATACACCACTGTCTTCACCCTCCTCCAGATACACCACTGTGTTCACCCTCCTCCTGATACATCACTGTGTTCACCCTCCTCCTGATACACCACTGTGTTCACCCTCCTACTGATACACCACTGTCTTCACCCTTCTCCTGATACATCACTGTGTTCACCCCCCTCCTGATACACCACTTTCTTCACCCTCCTCCTGATACACCACTGTCTTCACCCTCCACCTGATACACCACTGTCTTCACCCTCCTCCTGATACACCACTGTCTTCACCCTCCTCCTGATACACCACTGTCTTCACCCTCCTCCGGATACACCACTGTCTTCACCCTCCTCCTGATACACCACTGTCTTCACCCTCCTCCTGATACACCGTCTTCACCCTCCTCCTGATACCCCACTGTCTTCACCCTCCTCCTGATACATCACTGTCTTCACCCTCCTCCTGATACATCACAGTCTTCACCCTCCTCCTGATATATCACTGTGTTCACCCTCCTCCTGATACATCACTTTCTTCACCCTCCTCCTGATACACCACTGTCTTCACCCTCCTGATACACTACTGTCTTCACCCACCTCCTGATACACCACTGTCCTCACCCTCCTCCTGATACACCACTGTCCTCACCCCCATCCTGATACACCACTGTCTTCACCCTCCTCCTGATACATCACGGTCTTCACCCTCCTCCTGATACACCACTGTCTTCACCCTCCTCCTGATACCCACTGTCTTCACCCTTCTGACACACCACTGTATTCACCCTCCTCCTGATACACCACTGTCTTCACCCTCCTCCTGATACACCACTATCCTCACCCTCCTCCTGATACACCACTGTCTTTACTCTCCTCCTGATACACCACTGTCTTCACCCTCCTGATACACCACTGTCTTCACCCTCCTAATACACCACTGTCTTCACCCTCCTCCTGATACACCACTGTCTTCACCCTCCGGATGCATCACTGTCTTCACCCTCCTCCTGATACACCACTGTGTTCACCCTCCTCCTGATACACCACGGTCTTCACCCTCATCCTGATACACCACTGTATTCACCCTCCTCCTGATACACCATTGTTTTCACCCTCCTTCTGATACACCACTGTGTTCATCCTCCTCCTGATACATCACAGTCTTCACCATCCTCCTGATACACCACTGTCTTCACCCTCCTCCTGATGCACCACTGTCTTGACCCTCCTCCTGACTACACCACTGTCTTCTCCCTCCTGATACACCACTGTCTTCTCCCTCCTGATACACCACTGTCTTCACCCTCCTGATACACCACTGTCTTCACCCTCCTCCTGATACACCACTGTCTTTTCCCTCCTCCTGATACACCACTGTCTTCACCCTCCTGATACACCTCTGTCTTTACCCTCCTCCTGATACACCACTGTCTTCACCCTCCTGATACACCACTGTCTTCACCCTCCTCCCGATACACCACTGTCTTCACCCTCCTGATACACCAGTGTCTTTACCCTCCTCCTGATACACCACTGTCTTCACCCTCCTCCTAATACACCACTGTCTTCACCCTCCTCCTGATACATCACTGCCGTCACCATCCTCCTGATACACCACTGTCTTCACCCTCCTCCTGATACACCACTGTCTTCACCCTCCTCCTGATACACCACTGTCTTCACCCTCCTCCTGATACACCACTGTGATCACCCTCCTCCTGATACACCACTGTCTTCACCCTCCTCCTGATACACCACTGTCCTCACCCTCCTCCTGATACACCACTGTCTTCACCCTCCTCCTAATACACCACTGTGTTAACCCTCCTCCTGATACACCACTGTGTTCACCCTCCTCCTGATACACCACTGTGTTCACCCTCCTCCTGATACACCACTGTATTCACCCTCGTCCTGATACACCACTGTCGTCACCCTCCTGATACATCACTGTCTTCACCCTTCTCCTGATACACCACTGTCTTCACCCTCCCGATATACCACTGTCTTCACCCTCCTAATACACCACTATCTTCACCCTTCTCCTAATACATCATTGTCTTCACCCTCCTCCTGATACACCACAGTCTTCACCCTCCTGATACACCACTGTCTTCACCCTCCTCCCAATACATCACTGTCTTCACCCTCATCCTGATATACCACTGTCTTCACCCTCCTGATACGCCACTGTCTTCACCCTCCTCCTGATACACCACTGTCTTCACCTTCCTCCTGATACACCACTGTTTTCACCCTCCTCCTGATACACCACTGTCTTCACCCTCCTCCTGATACATCACTGTCTTCACCCTTCTCCTGATACACCACTGTCTTCACCCTCCTGCTAATACACCACTGTCTTCACCCTTCTCCTAATACACCACTGTCTTCACCCTCCTCCTGCTACACCACTGTCTTCACCCTCCTCCTGATACACCACTGTCTTCACCCTCCTGATACACCACTGTCTTCACCCTCCTCCTGATACACCACTGTCTTCACCCTCCTCCTGATACACTACTGTCTTCACCCTCCTCCTAATACACCACTGCCTTCACCCTCCTCCTGATACACCACTGTCTTCACCCTCCTCCTGATACACCACTGTGTTCACCTCCTCCTGATACATCACTGCCTTCACCCTCCTCCTGATACACCACTGTCTTCACCCTCCTCCTGATACACCACTGCCTTCACCCTCCTCCTGATACACCACTGTCTTCACCCTCCTCCTGATACATCACTGCCTTCACCCTCCACCTGATTCACCACTGTCTTCACCCCCTCCTGATACACTACTGTCTTCACCCTCCTCCTGATACACCACTGTCTTCACCATCCTCCTGATACACCACTGTCTTCACCCTCCTCCTGATACATCACTGCCTTCACCCTCCTCCTGATACACCACTGTCTTCACCCTCCTCCTGATACACCACTGCGTTCTCCCTCCTCCTAATACACCACTGTCTTTACCTCTCTCCTGATACATCACTGCCTTCACCCTCCTCCTGATACACCACTGTCTTCACCCCCCTCCTGATACACCACTGTCTTCACCCTCCTCCTGATACACCACTGTCGTCACCATCCTCCTGATACACCACTGTCTTCACCCTCCTCCTGATACATCACTGCCCTCACCCTCCTCCTGATACACCACTGTCTTCACCCTCCTCCTGATACACCATTGTGTTCACCCTCCTCCTGATACACCACTGTGCGCTGTACAAGTTATACGACCCCCCCCCCCTCCCGAAAGTGAGCGTGATGAGGGCAGCCACATCAAAGCACCGGCTTTGTCGGTGCGTCTTCTGTCCTAGCATGACTCTGACTGCCAGACTTTCTTCTGGCACTGGGTGAGGAATCCTGCCTGAAACAAACTTAGGGGCACGCAGCTATTTACGTCATGTTAGAGGAAAACACGGGCATCAGAAGGTGGCGGGTCTTGTCACTAAAACCTTCGTCCTTGTTCGCTCAAAGCCTACGGCAAGAAATGCTAGGATTGTATATAACACTAGTGTAAAATCCTGCTGAAAATACAGTGTACGATGCCTAGTTTTGTCGGTGATTGTTTGGTGAAGAATGTATCTGCAAATTGCAGGAAGGGAGAAGAGGGTTGGACATGAATTCGGGCGAATGACAGATATGTAAGGGATGGGGTTGGAGAAGGGTGGTGAGTGAGGAGGTGGTGGGATTGGTGGAGGTAGCTCTCTGAGATTCAAGTACCAACAGAATCAGCCGCCGTGGCGAAGTGGTTAGCGTCGCGGACTCCCGGATGGGAGGTCGTAGGTTCGAATCCCATCAGAGTCATGTGGGTTTTTTCTGCCCCGACTGGCTCCTATCCAGAGTTGAATTTGCTGCGGACTCAGTTCGGAGGACTGGGACCACACAGTCGAGTTTCATCCACTTAATGGATGCGTTTCTGAGAGTGTTGCTCACATTTCCTGACCAACACTGCAGGTGCCTGTATCTCTCGGGCCTGGTTGACGCCAGGATATATTATGAAAGGAAGCGTAGAGTACAGCCCTGTCATGTAGTCTCAGACCGAAATGGAAATCCGTAGCATCATCTTAATCATCCTCAGTCCCATTGATCAGCATTAAAAAAAAAGTCTCAAATTCTGTGGCCCTTCATGCCCTGCTCTCATGGTGACCTCAGTTTCGATGTCCTCTCCGCGTCTATGGCCTTGGTTTGCTTCCGTCGGGGTCACCGGTATCGGCGAGTCCATGGGGGCTGTCGTTGGACGGACGTGGTGGCGCCCTCCGGAGGGAGAGCTCACTCACGCCGGCACCGCGACTAAGCAATTATTGTCGTCAGTAGGGGGCTTAGTAGGTAGTGTCCGGCGTATGTTAGATCAGAACAGGCGCCACTGAACACCACCGAAGTGACTCGGCAGCAGTGCAGTGTCTCCTCCGGTGGGTTGCCTCATGACGACTTGACATTGACTGCTCCCTGTGGATTGCTGGTGCCGGGGCTGCGGCGGGGCCGACCGGGCTATGGCTGTGGACGGGGTGTCGGAATGAGCGGCGTGGGTGCACTGCCTCTGAGGTAGCGCAGAGGTTGGGACAGCAAAAAAAAAAAAAAAAAAAAAAAAAGTACCAACAGAATCAAACCAACCAGCCTGCTATGGCAGTAACAAACGAGGTCAATTTTCTGTCATTTAAAAGAAGATCTCCAGCCTTACAATAGAAACAAACACATTATATATTCACCACTCACTCTCCATAACTCTGCTCCTCTTCTTCTGCACATCCTCACCTGCATATGTCTTTATGCTTTGATTTTATTAATATGATGATTGATGCGTCCTGGTATATTCACATCGTCCAACACAACACATTGAGACATTTTGTAAATATGTCTACATTCAGCGCTCCCTTTGCATGACCATACTTTGTAGATGTAGACCTGGTTTGCTAATGCATTAAAACAGCTATGGTCAAAGTACATTATTTTAATATCCGGACTGTACGCGGACATGTTTGCGGTAAGCGGCAGCAGTCAAGAGATCTTCTCAGATGCAGGTTTTACACAATGTGCATGCAGAATAGGGGACATAATACATTCAGTCAAGAGATCTTCTCAGATGCAGGTTTTACACAGTGTGTATGCAGAATAGGGGACATAATACATAGGTTTTACACAGTGTGTATGCAGAATAGGGGACATAATGCATAGGTTTTACACAGTGTGCATGCAGAATAGGGGACATAATACACAGGTTTTACACAGTGTGTATGCAGAATAGGGGACATAATGCATAGGTTTTACACAGTGTGCATGCAGAATTGG
>CM031596.1:114395853-114400853 GCA_018398815.1 Conus ventricosus
ACACACACACACACACACACACACACACACAACATCCCACTCTAATTCAGACGCATCCTCCACTCTTTCTCTCTACTAGCCACATAGACAAGATTGTACAGAAGCCCTTTGGGGCAACAAAGACACAGAGATCAAAGGTCAGGGACATTTTTCGTTTGTTTTTAACATCGAAAAGTTGCCACTTGCTGGCTTTTATAGCCCCGTGATTCAAACCAGCGTGAGTGTTGCAGCCATTTGGAGGGGTCCCCTACCTTTTTATGATTCCTCGGCCCATTGAGTTCTATTCTGGGCACTGGCGCGAAGCTTTGAACGCTGTCAGTGTGATGCCAAAAAATGGCCTTCATGCTCGTCATCGATTGGTGCTCGCTTGAGCGTGGAGAGCTGGCACGTTACGTACAGGAAGCTAAATCGAATCTTGGGGAGTTTGAAAACATGAATCAACTAATCATTAAAATGTTCTTCCAGGGTCGTTGTGAATTTAAATGTAAAAGTCAGAGAAAAAAGAATGAGTAAGAGGGGAACAAGACTGGTGTTTCTACCTGATGATATTTCTGAATTGCATAATTTCCCCCTTTATCTATTTTCTCTGACAACGATTGTTTCACTTGGTCTACTACATATTGCTCCAATCTAACCGTTGATTTGGTTCAGCATTGTCAGCGTTGCAGTTCCAAATCAAATCGTGTTGGCTCAAAGCAGTGTCAGTGTTGGTACAGAGTGTGTTTGGTATATCATTGTCATTTGGGCTGTACTGACTGGTCAGTTCCAAAAACCAAATCGTGTTGGCTTAAAGCAGTGTCAGTGTTGGTACAGAGTGTGTTTGGTATATCATTGTCATTTGTGCTGCACTGACTGGAAGATCCTAGCTCCAGTGTGAGCCGGCTGCAGATGATTTATAAACTCCCAGCAAACGTGTGATGATGGGAGAGATATTAAGAGAAGGTGTCAGAGAGAATGTAGGCTTGCTCACTCCAATTATGTTAATTCGATGATTTCAGAAGGTGATCATCAAAACAAAGTATGGTCCTACATAAGGAGTAAGAGATAGGACAACATTGGGATTCCAGACCTGAGAAACAACCAGAATAACCTAATGCAGGACCCTGAAGGGAAAGCAAATTTTCTAAACAAGCAGGTTTGTTCGGTTTTCTCAAATCCCAAGCCTTTAATTAACGTTAGACTAAAGGATGATGATAAACTCCCTGAAATGCAAAACATCAAAGTAAACAAAGCAGGAGTATTTAAGTTACTGACCAACATCAATGAAAACAAAGCTACTGGTCCCGATGGCGTTCCTGGCAAGCTCTTAAAAATTATGTGCCAATGAATTGAGTGAGGTATACCAACTACTTTACCAAGCTTCACTGGACCAGGGAGTAATACCTGATAAGTGGCGAGATGCGAGCATTGTTCCTTTATTCAAAAAGGGTGACAAAACAAAAGCAGAGAATTATAGACCTGTATCTCTTACATCCATATCAGCAAAACTACTTGAACACAAATATATAGTAGCATAATGGACCATCTTGACAAATATGACTTCTTAAATAACCCCCAACATGGTTTTAGACAGAGAAGGAGTTGTGAGACTCAACGTATAACAACTCTCAATGATTTTAATAACTGTCTTAACAACAGACAGCAAACAGATGCAATTTTATTAGACTTTTCTAAAGCCTTCGATAAGGATGACCACGAGGGCCTCCTGCTTAAACTAGAACACATCAGCATTGGCGGTTCTTTGCTTAAATGGACTAGATCATTCCTCGTTGGGAGAACGCAGAAAGTTGTTGTGGAAGGGTCGCCATCCCATTGTAAACCAGTCTTGTCAGGTGTACCACAGGGAACTGTTCTGGGGCCCTTGTTTTTCTTTATTTATATAAATGACATAAGTAGAAATCTCTCTCCTGGAACTACTATAAGGCTTTTTGCAGATGACAGCTTAGTATACAGAACAATCAGAAGCAAGAATGATACACGCATTCTACAAGAAGATCTAAACGGTTAACAAGAGTGGGAAAGAACTTGGAAAATGGAATTTCATCCCCAGAAGTGCCAAGTGTTGCGTATATGTAATAAACGCTCACCAACTAGATCAGAATATTCTATTCATAATACTATTCTTAAAGAAACCAATGCTGCAAAATATTTAGGCGTGATTATAGATAGTTGTCTCAAATGGAAAGAACATTACAATTTAGTATGTAAGAAAGCAAATAACATCTTAGCTTTCTTATACAGGAATATCAACGACTGCCCCAAAAAGGTTAAAGACGACTGCTACAAACACTGGTTAGACCAGTACTGGAATGTGGTTGCTCAGTCTGGGATCCTTACCATCTAAAGGACATTGATAACCTCGAAAAGATTCAGAAGATTCAGAAGCACGGTTCGTAACAGGGAACCATATCAGAGAGAAGGGGAATACTAGGAAGAACATGAGGAAATTAGAATGGAAACCCTTAGAAGAGAGAAGAGCTTTTATCAAACTTAATACATTCTTCAAAGGCAGAGCTAAACTGATTGATATTCCAATGGAACAACTAGTATTGAATAAAAGTAGCACCAGGAGTGGCGGTCAATGTTATACCATACCCGCATCAAATATTGACAGCCACTTACATTCATTTTATTCTAGTTCTGTACGGCTGTGGAACTCACTGCCGGGTTCCATCAAGATTGCCTCAAATGCAGTCTCATTTAAAAAGCAAATTGATACGACAGTTTTGAGATCTGCATATTGACGATTTTCTATTTTAACGTCCCCAGATATTTTATGGTTACCTGGGCCTGAATCTGGCCATTGCTTTTAAATTTTTGAATATCGTGTGCGACCCCTTGTGGCCAAATTTTGCTCCAGGGGCCAACAGACTGAGTCGCACTTTATCTTGTTATTTTATTTTGCTTTTTAACATGCGCGCTGGTGACCTACTCGTTTGTGAGTGAACCAGTATTTTAGGAAGAAGAAGAAGAGAAGAAGAACTACAATACCAAGTAATGGTGCTGCATGGGTGTCTTACCAACCACATAGAATGCTGCGATGTCTGGCTTGGCAAGCTCTGTCTAGTAGAACTGATAATTGAACAGGACGTTGAAGTGTAGCTCCTGTTGATTGTCACAAGATCCCATGTTGCCTTATGGTTGTGTAGTGGTACGGCGATTTTAAGGATCCAAGCATGAATGCATGCACGCACGCACGCACGCACGCACGCACGCACGCACGCACGCACGCACGCACGCACGCACGCACGCACGCACGCACGCACGCACGCACGCACGCACGCACGCACGCACGCACGCACACACACACACACACACACACACACACACACACACACACACACACACACACACACGCGCGCGCACGCGCGCGCGGGCACACGCACACACACACATGCACACACACACACACACACACACACACACACACACACACACACACACACACACACACACACACACACACAACACACACACGCACTACAGTATGTTTTTGCTATAACTATCTATCCATTGCATATTTCCTCATCTGCCCATAGCCCTCTTCACCTTCTTCTTCCCACATGTTCATCCTCTTCCTTCACCTTCTTCTTCCCACATGTTCACCCTCTTCCTTCACCTTCTTCTTCCCACATGTTCATCCTCTTCCTTCACCTTTTTTTTCCACATGTCCATCCTCTTCCTTCACCTTCTTCTTCCCACATGTCCATCCTCTTCCTTCACCTTCTTCTTCCCACATGTCCATCCTCTTCCTTCACCTTCTTCTTCCCACATGTCCACCCTCTTCCTTCACCTTTTTTTTCCACATGTTCACCCTCTTCCTTCACCTTCTTCTTCCCACATGTTCACCCTCTTCCTTCACCTTCTTCTTCCCACATGTCCATCCTCTTCCTTCACCTTCTTCTTCCCACATGTCCACCCTCTTCCTTCACCTTCTTCTTCCCACATGTTCACCCTCTTCCTTCACCTTCTTCTTCCCACATGTTCACCCTCTTCCTTCACCTTCTTCTTCCCACATGTTCACCCTCTTCCTTCACCTTCTTCTTCCCACATGTTCACCCTCTTCCTTCACCTTCTTCTGCCCACATGTTCACCCTCTTCCTTCACCTTCTTCTTCCCACATGTTCACCCTCTTCCTTCACCTTCTTCTTCCCACATGTTCACCCTCTTCCTTCACCTTCTTCTTCCCACATGTTCACCCTCTTCCTTCACCTTCTTCTTCCCACATGTTCACCCTCTTCCTCTCTGTCTTGTCTCTGACGTGCTCACAGTGTCCGTCGACCCACGTCCCTACTATCGCTGTTTTCGCCCTGGTTCTAACGCACCACTGCGCACTATGAACATCATTCCAAGTTCGAGAGTGCACAGGCGTGACGACGAACCCACTTCAAAGCATCGGCGTTATCAGTAAGTCCTCTGCATTTGCATGACCGTGACTGCCAGACTTTTAACTGGTATTGGGAGGGGAATTCTTGCCAGAAATAAAGTTTTGGTGTACACAGTCTTGTAAGTGATTTTAGAAAAAAACAACAACAACAACAACAAAAACAGGCATGATAAAGCGGTTACACTGTGGCGCGACTATTTACGCCTCCACTCTTTCTCATTCAGTGGCAGCAGCAGAAAATCCCAGAATGTTACATGGTAGCACTAGCGTGAAATCCTACTGAAAATGCACTGTGTGGTGCATGGTTTTATCAGTGAGATTTGGTGAGGATTTTTTTCTTTTTCTTTTTCGTAGGAACGGGATAAAGAGTGGTAAAGAGGATTTGGGGGAATGGAATATATAAACAGGGTAAGGCTGGCAATGGATGAAGAGGATGTGGGGGAATGGACTATATAAACGGGGTAAGGTTGGAAATGGGTGGATGAGGAGGTCGTTCGACTGGTGGTGGATGCCATTTTCATTTTGATACCATTACCAAAAAGAAAAAAAAAACGAACCAAGCGAACTTGCTTCGCAAGTAACATGGAGAACAACTAACGCACAAGCCAAATTA
>CM031596.1:114410853-114418353 GCA_018398815.1 Conus ventricosus
CTGAGCGTGGAGAGCTGGCACGTGACGTACAGCAAGTCGGATCGAATCTTGGGGAGTTTGATAACATGGACTGAACTGGTCAGCGAGTGTCTGCACTGAGTGGATGTAAATCTAAATGTAAAAGTCAGAGGAAAAAGGGGAAAAGGAAAGAGGAAAATGAGAACAATAATGGCGTTTCTATACGATGATATTTCTAAATTAAATCATTTTTCGTTTTGTCCATTTTCTTCAACAAAAACTGTTTGACACAAAGTGTCAGTACACTCGGCTCCAATGGAAACATTGATCTTGGTTTACGTTTGTCAGTGTGAGAGATAATGTTGAAAACCAAATGGTGTGGGTTGGAAGAGATGTCCGTATTGATAGACGATTGAATCTGGGATTTTATTAAGTTGCTATGCGATGCAGCAGTATTTGGAATTTATATTCAACCATGGCTATTTCATCTTTAACCAACGAATCTACATTCTTTGCTAAAAACGGAGTAAAAATCTTCGTAATGCTATGTCAAAAGTATTACACTGTTTTGAAGTATGGCACAAGAAAAACCGCTCAAGAAAGAAGCGCTATGCTTTCAGCCCATGATTCCCCCAAGAGATCCTGGGTTAATGAATTGGAGTGACTTTATAACGAAAAAGTCAGAAAGTGCACAAACAATATTCCAGTTTCCTCCATCATATTCAAAGCGGGCTAGAACCGGCCACGCCAAGCTTGCCGTCGCCCCTCACAAGTGACAAACCCAATACTTAGAGCTTGCCGTCACCCCTCACAAGTGGCAAACCCAATACTTAGAGCTTGCCGTCACCCCTCATGAGTGGCAAACCCAATACATAGAGCTTGCCGTCACCCCTCATGAGTGGCAAACCCAATACTTAGATGGACACCTGCAGGAAGGAGATAGGGTGGACGGCCAAAGCTGAGCTGGTAACAGACCTTGACTGTGACCCCCACACCGTGCCTTGCTGTTGGACCGACCTCTACAACAGACCTTGACTGTGACCTCTACAACAAACCTTGACTGTGACCTCTACAACAGACCTTGACTGTGACCTCCACACCGTGCCGTGCCGTTGGACCGACCTGTACAACAGACCTTCATTGTGACCTCCACACCCGACCTGTACAACAGACCTTGACTGTGACCTCTACAACAGACCTTCACTGTAACCCCCACACCGTGCCTTGCAGTTGGACCGACCTCTACAGCAGACCTTCACTGTGACCCCCATACCGTGCCTTGCCGTTGGACCGACCTGTACAACAGACCTTCACTGTGACCTGTACAACAGACCTTCACTGTGACCTCTACAACAGACCTTCACTGTGACCTCTACAACAGACCACTGTGACCTCCACACCGTGCCTTGCAGTAGGACCGACCTCTACAACAGACTTTCACTGTGACCCCCACACCGTGCCTTGCAGTAGGACCTACCTGTACAACAGACCTTCACTGTGACCCCCACACCGTGCCTTGCAGTTGGACCGACCTCTACAACAGACCTTCACTGTGACCCCCACACCCGACCTCTACAACAGACTTTCACTGTGACCTCTACAACAGACCGTCACTGTGACCCCTACACCGTGCCTTGACGTTGGACCGACCTCTACAACTGACCGTCACTGTGACCTCTACAACAGACCTTCACTGTGACCTGTACAACAGACCTTCACTGTGACCTCTACAACAGACCTTCACTGTGACCCCCACACCGTGCCTTGCAGTAGGACCGACCTCTACAACAGACCTTCACTGTGACCACCACACCGTGCCTTGCAGTAGGACCGACCTCTACAACAGACCTTGACTGTGACCCCCACACCGTGCCATGCAGTAGGACCGACCTCTACAACAGACCTTCACTGTGACCCCCACACACGTGCCTTGACGTTGGACCGACCGCTACAACTGACCGTCACTGTGACCTCTACAACAGACCTTCACTGTGACCTGTACAACAGACCTTCACTGTGACCTGTACAACAGACCTTCACTGTGACCTCTACAACAGACCTTCACTGTGACCTCTACAACAGACATTCACTGTGACCTCTACAACAGACATTCACTGTGACCTCCATCCCGTGCCTTGACGTTGGACCGACCTGTACAACAGACCTTCACTGTGACCTCTACAACAGACCTTCACTGTGACCCCCACACCGTGCCTTGACGTTGGACCGACCTCTACAACAGACCTTCACTGTGACCTATACAACAGACTTTCACTGTGACCTCCACACCGTGCCTTGACGTTGGACTGACCTGTACAACAGACCTTCACTGTGACCTCTACAACAGACCTTCACTGTGACCCCTACACCGTGCCTTGACGTTGGACCGACCTGTACAACAGACCTTCACTGTGACCTCTACAACAGACCTTCACTGTGACCCCCACACCGTGCCTTGACGTTGGACCGACCTGTACAACAGACCTTCACTGTGACCTCTACAACAGACCTTCACTGTGACCCCACACCGTGCCTTGACGTTGGACCGACCTCTACAACAGACCTTCATTGTGACCTCCCCACCGTACCTTGACGTTGGACCGACCTCTACAACAGACCATCACTGTGACCTCTACAACAGACCATCACTGTGACCTCTACAACAGACCTTCACTGTGACCTCTACAACAGACCTTCTCTGTGACCCACACACCGTGCCTTGCCGTTGGACCGACCTCTACAACAGACCTTCATTGTGACCTCCCCACCGTACCTTGACGTTGGACCGACCTCTACAACAGACCATCACTGTGACCTCTACAACAGACCGTCACTGTGACCTCTACAACAGACCTTCACTGTGACCTCTACAACAGACCTTCTCTGTGACCCACACACCGTGCCTTGCCGTTGGACCGACCTCTACAACAGACCGTCACTGTGACCTCCACACCCGACTTGTACAACAGACCTTCATTGTGACCCCCACACCGTGCCTTGACGTTGGACCGACCTCTACAGCAGACCACTGATCGATCCCGTGGAGACAGACGTCTGCCTCATGCACTGGAGTGTGAGGTGTGGTGCCACCCTCATACTGTACAACAATACAGCCATGGATGCAACCATTTCAATCGTCTAGCTAAAAGCTATCAGTTGGAAAGGTTTATGACAAACAAAATGAGATCAAATCAGATCAGATCGCTTATGACTAAGCTGAACTCCAAAATTTTCTCATTGTTTTGAAAGCCAGCAATTGCATTTTAACACGTTACAGAAATGCAAACCCATACAATGTGTTGAAAATGAAGGCCATCCTTCTTTGTAGTCTAGTATCCCCTACACCAGAAAGCGTTACTACAGTTTGTGTATCTGTCAAATGTGAAGATTGAAATCCTACAATCTAATGGCTGTTGGGGCAGTGAACGGTCAAGAGGCACCGAGTCCTCATGTCAAAGGCAGAGCATTTGGAAGGCCCAAACTAGAGCTCTCCTTCTGCCGCCTTCGCTTTCACTGAATTGAATCAGGTATGCACGTACATCTGGATGAATAGAGATGTTTCTAACAGGCCGTGAGGAACAGATCCCTCTAGTTATATGAATTCATAACTCTGGATGAATAGAGAACTTTTTAACAGACCGTGAAGAACAGATCCCTCTAGTTATATGAATTCATAACTCTGGATGAATAGAGATGTTCTAACAGGCCGTGAGGAACAGATCCCTCTAGTTATATGAATTCATAACTCTGGATGAATAGAGAGCTTTTTAACAGACCGTGAAGAACAGATCTCTCTAGTTATATGCATTCATAACTCTGGATGAATAGAGAGCTTTTTAACAGACCGTGAAGAACAGATCCCTCTAGTTATATGAATTCATAACTCTGGATGAATAGAGAGCTTTTTAACAGACCGTGAAGAACAGATCCCTCTAGTTATATGAATTCATAACTCTGAATGAATAGAGAGCTTTTTAACAGACCGTGAAGAACAGATCCCTCTAGCTCTAGTTATATGAATCCATAACTCTGAATGAATAGAGAGGTTTTTAACAGGCCCTGAAGAACAGATCCCTCTAGTTATATGAATTCATAACTCTCAGCGAAGAAGAGAAAAACACGAACAAATAGGCCTAAGACATTACAATGCATTAAAATGCACGCCAGTCGAACAATTCACACACTCTCACCCCGCTCCCTCTCACACCCAAGGACCATCCCTGTGCGCACTCAACGATAAAGCGAAGTGCCACGTGCAGCACGTGCTTGGCGCTAAGACAGACGCTGCAGCTTCCAAGTGTCTGGCTTCCTTCACCAAGCACGGAAGCGGAAAGCAAAATGGCGCCAACAGCTTTAAATGCCCATTCAGTTATTTTATTTTTTGTGTGTGTTCGTTTTTTGTTTGTTTGTTTTCGTTCCTAAGGGATAGTTCTTTTCTCCTGTTGACAATCGCTTATTTGGCGTTAGATGTTTTTCCACACAGTCCGTGTTGTTGCCTGCACAGAATCAGTGACCATGGGAGATAACGACGGTCGGTCCTTTGTGTCTGTTACAGTCATCTCCCTTTAAGCCTTAGTCGGCTAACGAGGGTATCGATTAGGAATGAATGAATAGATCAAACGTTGTAAATGAAATCAGTAATGGCGACACATAATTACACACTCTTTCCTATTTTATTACTAGCTCTCAAAGACAACATTTATTTTGAGAGTGAGGTTCAGTGGATTTTAAGCAGAATACAGTTGAATCAATTAATGTAAGATGGCACGAATGCGAGGTTTTCAATCTCTCTCTTGTTTGTATGTTTAAATATCTGTGCTAGGTGACACAATTTACTGAATTCGGCAAACGTTCCTGCGGACTGTAATCATAACCGCTCTTTTCACCATTTGAGCATACCCCTTCTATGAAGGCGCTGTTCTAACTGTCGAATTTGGTACTATCATCCACACCTTATAAAAGCACACTGTACAATCGCTCGTCCCTGTAAGTCACAAAGGAGACTGCGCGATTCGTAAAACTTCATCTTTTAAAAAAATAAAAGTCCCAGAATGTTTCCTGCCAAAAATTAGTGCCTTGTTTTCATTGGTGAAGAACAGAATTACACGCAGAACAACTAACTTGGGAAATGTCTCGTTTCTCTCAAATGTATGGCAAAGCATGTGATGTACACGTTCTATGTCTCGTTTCTCTCAAATGTATTGCAAAGCATGTGATGTACACGTTCTACTCATATGCTCAAAGAATGCACATTTAAGATACTTGCTGAGACAGGCATCATCTGGTATTGTTCCAATGCTGCTGAATCGCCGGCATATGGGTCTGTCTGTAAAGTAAACGTACGTCATCTAATCAATATTCTTGCCTGCATGGCATAGGATGGTTAGAGAAAAAAGGAAAATGTTGTTTCAGCATTATTCTGCTGTAGATATTTCTTGCAAATGTTCCCTGTGCATTTTCTATCATGTGGACGGAAGGTTCTGTTTGAGCGAGTCAGTAACGCCTGCGGATGCAGCTTGAATCTCATGAGATCTGAAGGATGTCTTTTGGCGTTTGTGCAGTGAAATGAAGTAGAAGAGGTGAGGTTATCTTTCCGTCTGGTCACGCAGAGTTAGGGACAGGTGAGTGGCCACACTGGGCGGAAAGCCAGACAGCCGCCCGATGCAGAGGACATGGCTGTAAGCAGCAGAGTGGCCACATGGAAAGCCTGACAGCCGCCCTGATGGACATGGCTGGAAGCAGCAGAGTGGCCACATGGAAAGCCTGACAGCCGCCCTGATGGACATGGCTGTAAGCAGCAGAGTGGCCACATGGAAAGCCAGACAGCCGCCCTGATGGACATGGCTGGAAGCAGCAGAGTGGCCACATGGAAAGCCAGACAGCCGCCCTGATGGACATGGCTGGAAGCAGCAGAGTGGCCACATGGAAAGCCAGACAGCCGCCCTGATGGACATGGCTGGAAGCAGCAGAGTGGCCACATGGAAAGCCAGACAGCCGCCCTGATGCAGAGGACATGGCTGTAAGCAGCAGAGTGGCCACATGGAAAGCCAGACAGCCGCCCTGATGGACATGGCTGGAAGCAGCAGACACAAGTTTAACAGCACTTCTAGGGGCAGCAGTTTCAAATGACATGAACCAGATTATTTTAGTGTCCTAAAGGTAACCCTGTTTGAAAGCGGTATGCATTCACATGCAGACCAAGCCTAAATGTTAAGCATTTATTTTGAACCTGTACTGCTCAAAACTGCAAAACCTAAGAATACTTTTGTTGCAAATAATGAGACAGTACACCTGAATGGCGTGGAGTCTATTTATCTGATATTTTTTACGATGTTAGTAATCACAGGTATTCAGACTTACATTGAAGATAATATAGCTTTAATATATTAGTATATATATATAGTCACAAAGTGATTTTTTGAAAGAGGGGAGAACGGCTGACTTTTCAACAGTGTTCTTTTCCGTTTTCTCAACGAGGCAAGATTGCGTGCGCACCCGTCCGTATACGTACACCACATCGGCGAGGCCACGCGTCCACAAGATGCAGGAATGACAGTTAGATAGAGAGATAAGTGAATTATTCAAGCAAGGAAAGAGCTATGAGCACGATGTCATAGATGAGCCTTGACTGTCTAACACGTTATACCCGGAATCCAGCTAGGAAACCTAACCGATATGGTCTGTGCCACTACCATCATCTGGCCGATCGTCTGACTAGATAAACACAAACTGACACTTTTATTTCTGCACTGCCAGCTTCAGGCCCATTCCTAGAAGTTGACATGTCAAATCACAGCCAGGGATCACCTGTGAAAACTGACACTTTTATTTCTACACTATCAGCTTCAGGCCCATTCCTAGAAGTTGACATGTCAAATCACAGCCAGGGATCACCTGTCTATGAAGCAGCAGGTCTATGCCGCCCGATCTTTATGCCAGTCTCGTGGACGTTGATATAACTTGACGAATCACGCACACACACACACACACACACACACACACACACACACACACACACACACACACACACACACACACACACACACACACACACACACACACACACACACACACACACACACACATATATATATATATAATATATATATATATATATATATATATATATATATATATATATATAATATATATATATATATATATATATGCATTCTTCTTGATGATTAAGACAGACAGCGCTGAAAAGACGAAGTATAAACAACTGGTTTCTAAATTCAGCGTTCTTCCGTTTAGCTTTCCCGTTTTGGTTCTGTCCTTTTTCATAGCCCCCCCCCCTCTCTCTCTCTCTGAAACAAGAGAACACAAAAGGAGCACACACTGAAAGGAAATACAATTGCTGTCATCCCCCCCCCCCTCTCTCTCTCTCTCTCTCTCTCTCTCTCTCTCTCTCTCTCCTCTCTCTCTCTCTCTCTGAGTGTGTGAAACTGTCAGAGAAAACAGATAAAGTGGACGCTAAGTTGACATTGCAATGATGCCCTCTGCTCTCCCTTTTTCTCTCCCTCCCTCATCCCCCCCACTCTC
>CM031596.1:114420853-114440853 GCA_018398815.1 Conus ventricosus
ATGTGCTCCGGCAACAGCTCTAGGCCCGCAGGCTTTTCTGCCAGTCGCAAGATTTGCTTGACATACATATTATTGATTATCAATCAAACAGATCGAAATAGGAAGTACGGAGGTTAAACAATTCAATTCATCCTTTTCATGCGTAAGATCGACTTCATCTGCAATACGAACAATTACAATCTTGTCTTAAAATGATAGACATCAAGAAACATTGTCGAATCATTTTCAGTCATTAATTTATGAACAAATCAGATGTGGTCTTAAAAGACTAGAAGTCTAAGAGGGAATCCTTTTGAATGATGTCCCTCCATTAGTTTTGTCTCAATGCACAACAGAAAACATGCTGTGACAGGCGAGAAGAGCGACTGGCATTCCACCTCTATAGACCCTGCAGGGCTGTGGTGTACCTGGACAGCTGGTGACAGAGGCCTGTTGAAGATGAACACTTCCACAGCTGCTGCACAGTGGAAAGAGCAAGCAATGTGATCATTCCCCCGCTCAAACGCTTCAACCTGCCACAGATCCCATAATCATGCTGGTTTGGGGGGGGGGGGGGGGGGGGGGGGGGGAAAAAGGAAGGTCTTCTTTATGGACCCCTGTCTATGCTTCTCCCTTAACCATGCTGCTTCTCCGTTTTCCAGGGGGGAAAATATCTCTCTCTCTCCTCTCTCTCTCCTCCTCTCTCTCTCTCTCTCTTCTCTCTCTCTCTCTCTCTCTCTCTCTCTCTCTCCTCTCTCTCTCTCTCTCTCTCTCTCAATGTGTGAAACTGTCAGAGAAAACAGATGAAGTGGACGCTAAGTTGACATTGCAATGATGCCCTCTGCTCTCCCTTTTTCTCTTCCTCCAAGATTTCCAAGATTTTTCATCGCATGATATGATAACCTGCTATAAAATGGAAATTACAATTAAAAATGATGACGATGTGGTCGTGGAAAGCTATTCCTGACCAAGAGAACACACATACACACAACGATTGATACCAAAAATATCCGATGATGGTGATCACGATGATGACGAGTAGAAGACACACTGGGATTAGTCATGCTTGAGATATACAGACGCAAGCTTTGTTGGTGAGGAAACAAAAATGGAAAGAAAACTCCCTGCTGGAATTTCCTTGTGAAAGTTCAGGATAACATTCAGACGAATATCCCTCTTCTATCCAGACCAGTCACGCTTATGTGCAGCGTGGCGTGAGAGATCTGATGCTCCTGCAGAAATAACTACACTTGTTTTTATGCGAGGAAGTTGTGGTATTTGCTCTCTTCAACCAGAAGTGTCTCCCTCCATTTGCAGAGTGCGTTTTGCGGCTTGATCGCCATCATGTGTTTTGCCTCGGCGACATGACCCAAGGGCAAACTAGAAAAGGGCTAGATGAATTTCGAATTAACATGCGCGCTGAAGGGAGGGAGGTGGTGGGAAAGAGGGAGCGGTGGGCGGGATGTGAATCTTAAGGAATAGACAGAATGGTAGGAGGGATCAGCGGAAGTCTTTTTAAGAAAGTCAATCTGCAAAGCATACTGGAGTGCTAAGAAGCGTAGGCCATTCTTTGGGTAAGAGGTGTCATCTTACACACTCTTTCTGAGCCAGTTAAAATGCGTTCTGTCCGTTTAGGCAGTGAGTCTGTTCAGGGCGTAACGCTCGACCACATGAATCTTCCATAGATTCCATAATCATACTAGGTTTTTTTCGTAAATAAGAGGCAGATCTTTTTCACTGACATCTCTTTCAGCCTCCTCATCAAGTCTGCCTCCCCGCCCCCCCCCCCCCCTCACCCCCTCACGATTAATTACAACGATAGACATCGCTGATCACGACCAGAACGATCAGAACATTATTATTGTAGGATTAACCATGCCTGGCATATAAAGGCACCGGCCTTGTTAGTTAGGAAACAGAATTCGAACGAAACCCCCTGCTGAAATTTCATTGTCAAAATTGGGGATATCATTCAGACTGGCAGCCCCCCCCCCCCCCCGCCCCCCCCCCCCCGCCCCCCCCTCCCCCCCCCCCCCCCCCCCCCCCCCCCACACACACACACTCCCACCTTACCCTTCTATCCAGACCAGTGGTGTGTATTGTGCAGGGTGCCGTGAGGGCTGTGGATCTCCTGCAGTGGTGATGATGGCCTGTCATTGTGTGGGGAGGCCGTGCTGTGTGTTGTCCACAGCCAGCAATGTCTCCCTCTGTCAGCAGTGCACGCTGTGTGTTCTCCACAGCCAGCAATGTCTCCCTCTGTCAGCAGTGCACGCTGTGTGTTCTCCACAGCCAGCAATGTCTCCCTCTGTCAGCAGTGCACGCTGTGTGTTGTCCACAGCCAGCAATGTCTCCCTCTGTCAGCAGTGCACGCTGTGTGTTCTCCACAGCCAGCAATGTCTCCCTCTCCCTCTATCAGCAGTAAACGCAGTGTGTTCTCCACAGCCAGCAATGTCTCCCTCTGTCAGCAGTGCACGCTGTGCTGTGTGTTGTCCACAGCCAGCAATGTCTCCCTCTGTCAGCAGTGCACGCTGTGCTGTGTTTGTCCACAGCCAGCAATGTCTCCCTCTGTCAGCAGTGCACGCTGTGCTCTACGTGTGTTCTCCACAGCCAGCAGTGTCTCCCTCTGTCAGCAGTGTACGCTGTGCTGTGTGTTCTCCCCAGCCAGCAATGTCTCCCTCTGTCAGCAGTGCACGCTGTGTGTTGTCCACAGCCAGCAATGTCTCCCTCTGTCAGCAGTGCACGCTGTGTGTTCTCCACAGCCAGCAATGTCTCCCTCTGTCAGCAGTGCACGCCGTGCTGTGTGTTGTCCACATCCAGCAATGTCTCCCTCTGTCAGCAGTGCACGCTGTGTGTTCTCCACAGCCAGCAATGTCTCCCTCTGTCAGCAGTGCACGCCGTGCTGTGTGTTGTCCACAGCCAGCAATGTCTCCCTCTGTCAGCAGTGCGCGCTGTTCTGCCTGATCGCCGTCATGTTTCTCTGCCTGCGGGAAGGAAGGCGAGTTTCCAGTTGGTTCGTTGTTTTTATTTCATCCTTTCGGGGTGAACTGTAGCAAGAGAATGCTTTTGTGTCAGCATGTCCAGCCAACCATTTCCAGGTTACTCTGTCCCTTTCCCAATAGTCCAAGTAAATGAAAGTGTTGAGAGACGAAAAGGAAAAGGTACATCTGTCTGATAATTGAGTCCTAAAAACCTGCATGTATCTGTAAGTGAATTTCCAACAGAAAGAAGAGGAATCAAAATTATGTTCTCTACATGTTGTTATTTATCTATATCATACACACACCTAAACAGGGAGGCGCACGCATGCGTGCACACACACATACAAACACACACACACACACACACACACACACACACACACATACAAAACACACACACACACACACACACACACACAACACACACACACACACACACACACACACACACACACAGACACACACACACAGAAACACACACAGACACACACACAGATACAGACACAGACACAGACACACACACACAGACACACACAGACACACACACACACACACACACACACACACACACACACACACACACACACACACACACACACACACACACACACACACACACATCCGAATGTCGTGCGGAGGCAGAGGACTCTTGTAGAAAGGAAAGAGAGTTGTAGAAAAGGGGGAGAGAGGGTGTTGAGGGACAGGGAGTGCAGCAAGAGAGGTCAAGGTATAGTCATGGGGGGAGAGGGAGTGCAGCACGAGAGGTGAAGGAATAGTCATGGGGGGAGAGGGTGTTGAGGGATAGGGAGTGCAGCACGAGAGGTGAAGGTATAGTCATGGGGGGAGAGGGAGTGCAGCACGAGAGGTGAAGGAATAGTCATGGGGGAAGAAGGTGTTGAGGGATAGGGAGTGCAGCACGAGAGGTGAAGGTATAGTCATGGGGGGAGAGGGTGTTGAGGGATAGGGAGTGCAGCACGAGAGGTGAAGGTATAGTCATGGGGGGAGAGGGTGTTGAGGGATAGGGAGTGCAGCACGAGAGGTGAAGGTATAGTCATGGGGGGAGAGGGTGTTGAGGGACAGGGAGTGCAGCAAGAGAGGTCAAGGTATAGTCATGGGGGGAGAGGGAGTGCAGCACGAGAGGTGAAGGTATAGTCATGGGGGGAGAGGGAGTGCAGCACGAGAGGTGAAGGAATAGTCATGGGGGAGAGGGTGTTGAGGGACAGGGAGTGTAGCAAGAGAGGTCAAGGTATAGTCATGGGGGGAGAGGGAGTGCAGCACGAGAGGTGAAGGAATAGTCATGGGGGGAGAGGGTGTTGAGGGATAGGGAGTGCAGCACGAGAGGTGAAGGTATAGTCATGGGGGGAGAGGGTGTTGAGGGATAGGGAGTGCAGCACGAGAGGTGAAGGTATAGTCATGGGGGGAGAGGTGTTGAGGGATAGGGAGTGCAGCACGAGAGGTGAAGGTATAGTCATGGGGGGAGAGGGAGTGCAGCACGAGAGGTGAAGGTATAGTCATGGGGGGAGAGGGTGTTGAGGGATAGGGAGTGCAGCACGAGAGGTGAAGGTATAGTCATGGGGGGAGAGGGTGTTGAGGGACAGGGAGTGCAGCACGAGAGGTGAAGGTATAGTCATGGGGGGAGAGGGTGTTGAGGGATAGGGAGTGCAGCACGAGAGGTGAAGGTATAGTCATGGGGGAAGAGGGTGTTGAGGGACAGGGAGTGCAGCACGAGAGGTGAAGGTATAGTCATGGGGGAAGAGGGTGTTGAGGGACAGGGAGTGCAGCACGAGAGGTGAAGGTATAGTCATGGGGGGAGAGGGTGTTGAGGGACAGGGAGTGCACCTCAATGAGGTGAAGGAATAGTCATGGGGGGAGTACTGGAATGTGCTGCGTTTTTGTGGGGGTCGTGGTGGTGGTTGTGCACGTGCGTGCATGTCTCTTTGTGTGTGTGTGTGTGTGTGTGTGCGTGTGTGTGTGTGTGTGTGTGTGTGTGTGTGTGTGTGTGTGTGTGTGTGTGTGTGTGTGTGTGTGTGTGTGTGTGTGTGTGTGTGTGTGTGCGAGAGAGAGAGAGAGAGAGAGAGAGAGAGAGAGAGGAGAGAGAGAGAGAGAGAGAGAGAGAGAGAGAGAGAGAGAGAGAGAGAGAGAGAGAGAGAGAGAGAGAGAGAGATCTGCGTGCTCACGTTTGTGTGTTAATCTGACTTCAAACGATAAGTCAGCCTGTGCAGCAAAGCTTATGCCACTGTGGATGGCAGGCTGACAAACGCCAGACACCACTGGTCCCAACACAGATGACACCACAGCCTTTCAAAGTCGGCGATCTGCGTTGCACGGATATGACGTAGCTTTCTCGAGACAGGAAGTGGACATCAAGACTGTGTTCCCTGCTCCATAACAGAACTTTGGCTGTTCCTACCGGTCGCAAGAACGTTTGCATAAAAGATGTGATAGTTTGCATAGATAAAAACCTATATAAAGAAAAAACACACACAACTAATATTTTATTTTCAGAAAATTCAAAAGCACCCAAATGCGTAAAGTGATTCAGTGTAGTAATTTCTTTCTTATAATAAAGTTTCTGCTTCTAATCAACATGAGGTGAGTTTATTTTCCGTAGAGATGTATGAATCTATATTACCGTGGCATCAGAATACTGAGCGAACTAGGTGGATAATGCACGTGGATTGTAGAGTTCTTTCACTATTGTCAGCGTGGTTGGTCGAACATTTTCGCGTTTATTTTGCGAGTCAGTATACTATTATCAGGATCTGACCCAAAGTCACGTATCAGTTACGTATGTGCCAGACGGGTAGGATGCAGCTGCCCATCACTGAAACAAGGACAGAAAGCACAACTGCCTCTCATCTGTCTGGACAGGATCATGTTTAGAGAGATAACACACACGGATCCTCTGCAAGACAACGAGAATCCCAAATCATGTGCACTCAGAAGATACTCAAACAAGGAAAAAAGGAGAGAAAAAGCATCATCATCATCATCATCATCATCATCATCATCATCATCATCATCATCATCATCATCATCATCATCATCATCCAATCCCAAATCATGTGCACTCAGAAGATACCCAAACAAGGAAAAAAACACCATTTTGTATGATTTGTAACCTGGCTGTATTTCTAAAAAACTGTTAAAGTGACGCATTTTGATCGTATCCATCCAGTTATTGTAACAAGACTCCTACATTCCCTCACACTGTGAACAGTGCTACACAGGGGGGGGGGGGGGGGTTAGATCACCAGCCACACTGTTCTCACATCAAAGCTGTGCAGCACGCGTGCCGCTTGCGTGACCAAACCCCGCCATCCGTCACGATCATGATGGCCCTGTCACGGAGGGTCTCACAGGCCGTCACTGAAGTCATCATCCTCATACTCATCCTCCACCTCCTCGTCATCATCATCATCATCATCATCATCATCATCATCATCATCATCATCATCATCATCATCATCATCATCATCATCATCATCATCATCATCATCATCACCAGCATCATCATCATCATCGTAAAGAACTTTTCCTCTGGACGTTAGCTTTGCTGACCTTTAGGTCTGGAACAAACCAGGCGGAGAGTGGGAGGATCTGGTGGCAGCTTGTCAGAGGGGGGCCAGCAGGTATGGGCTACTCCAGAGGACTTGCGTAACACCCTCCCTGCATGTAAAGCTTAGATTATGATCTGCTGTGGACGTAACCTAAAGAGACATCTGCTGTATTGATGCTACGGTTTCCGTAGCACCTTCTCGTCCTGAGCAGGTGGTGGATTTTCGTCAAGTACTTAGCACGACAAGGCAATTCAAAACAGACTCAAACTAATAACTGGTTGAACAGCATTTTGGCAAACACACGCCTTTTGACATTTAGTTCTCCGCGTTTCTTGAAAGTACATCACTTTACCTGGAACAGAAAACAAAAAAGTGCCAACCTTATAAAGTGAAAAACATAAAAGAGGCATGCAGACAAGCCCGCGCACACCCGTGCGAGAGAGAGAGAGAGAAGAGAGAGAGATGAGAGAGAGAGAGAGAGAGAGAGAGAGAGAGAGAGAGAGAGAGAGAGACAGACAGACAGACAGACAGACAGACAGACAGACAGACAGAGAGAGAGACTTAAGACTGTCTGACAACCAACCTCAATGGCAATTTACATTTCTACCTTCAAACATGCAAAAATGGTCGAATAAAAACAAATACATGTATCAAAACAGGAACTTAAAACATGCATCAAAACAAATCGTAAGAAATGCTAACGAGAGAGAGAGAGAGAGAGAGAGAGAGAGAGAGAGAGAGAGACAGAGAGAGAGAGAGAGAGAGAGAGAGAGAGAGAGAGAGAGAGAAGAGAGAGAGAGAGAGAGAGGGAGGTGGCGGGAAAAGGGAGTACTAATCTACTGATCAAGTTAGGTCTCTGATTTTTTTTTTTTTTTAACAGACTGCTAGGCTGGAAGACGATCTCTTAGAATAGCCTTTAAGTAGGTGTTAAGATATATATGATCAATATCCAATACGATGGCGAGAAGTTCAGCTGAAGTACTTACTTGTTTCCACAAAGACGGCATTTCAGTTTAATTTTCCCCTCTCATATCAGATATTTAAGAACCGTGTTGTTTTTGTTGTTGTTGTTTGTGGTGTGTGTGTGTGGTGAGTGTGTGTGTGTGTGTGTGTGTGTGTGTGTGTGTGTGTGTGTGCGTGCGTGCGTGCGTGCGTGCGTGCGTGCGTGCGTGCGTGCGTGCGTGCGTGCGTGCGCTCGCGCGCGCGCGCGCACAGTGCGCATGACTACGCGCGTAATTGCGATGTTTCCATTAATGGTTCTCTCACGTTAACGATTTATTTCTGTCAGCCTGTCTTCTCTTTGGAACCCGACGATCACTGCATAGGAAAAGAATGGCTGTATTGCGGTCTCAGAGAGAGAGAGAGAGAGAGAGAGAGAGAGAGAGAGAGAGAGAGAGAGAGAGGAGAGAGAGAGAGAGAGAGAGAGAGAGAGAGAGAGAGAGAGAGAGAGAGAGAGAGAGAGAGAGAGAGAGAGAGAGAGAGAGAGAGAGAGAGAGAGAGAGAGAGAGAGAGAGTAGAGAGAGAGTAGGATATATCTATAGCTGCTGAACGACCCACATAGTCGAAGATCATCGTCTTCCTGAAAAACAAAAATCCATACAAAGCAGGAAACCAAAGACACATCATCAAGGATGATGATCACGACATCCGACACTAAGCTTATCATCAGCTGAAAGGTCCTGGAACCCGAATAGCGTCGAACATGTCAACGCTTCATAGTGTGCACATCATCGGCGGGAGGTAATACATAGATGTTAACTCCTCGAAAACCAGCTGTTCCGTGGTCTCCAGCATTCCTGGAACCAGCGTGGTTGACAGTCATTTTCTGTTCATGACGTTGTACCTTGATCCTTTCGGAAGCAATTACGTCGTGTCTTTGTCTAAAGCAACATAATTTTGTTATAGAATGTTTCAGTCCTTTTCCTACTTCACAAAGCAAAGATGATTCATCTGTCCAAACTGCATATGATCGCACAACATGGAGTGCACATGTAAACTTATTTGACGCACAATACAGAACAGACAGGTGAATGTTCAACAAAACATGTCTTTCCAGATTTCACAAGGAACAGGCCTAAAAATGCATAAAACAATACTCCCCCAAACGTAGCCAACATAAGAATGACAATGCAAAAGATGAGTAAGGAATGGGAGACTGTACAGAAAGCTAAACGCACGAGTGGAGAGAGAGAGAGAGAGAGAGAGAGAGAGAGAGAGAGAGGAGAGAGAGAGAGAGAGAGAGAGAGAGAGAGAGAGAGAGAGACAGACAGACAGACAGACAGACAGACAGACAGACAGGTCGATAAGAAGAGATTAGATATGAACTGGACCTCGTAAACAACTAGGACTGCGTGAAATTAAGATGGACAGGCATTGGCGAGAGAAACAGACGAGTGATGGGGGTGGGGTGGGTGCAGGTGACAATATAGGAGGGGGTAGCAGGGAACAATGTGCGAAAACGTCCAAACATGTGATGGAAACAACCAACCAAACACTGCAATAAACAACCAAGTATTGCAATAAGCAAGCAAACAAGTAATGTTATACACAACATCTTCAACTACAGCCTATAGACAGGAAAAAGCTAATGTGCTGTATTGTTTTACGTTAGCGTTGCTTGAGCTTTGTGTGTTATGTTCTCATCTATATTTGGACCTACGATCCAGTCTCACAGAACTCTGTTTCAGTTTTCTCTTGACCTATAGTTCAGTTCGGTACAGAAATGCAGCATCCATGCCGAACGTTGCTGCAAGGTTATTGTCACGATGGCTCTGAAAGGGTTAAGTACGTCTGTAAAAAGTCCGTCTCCTGAAACAAACAACAGTCTTTTTTTTTCTTCTTTCTGGAATGTTCCTTATACTTGGCTGTGTTGGTTCGGAGAAGCTGTGGGAAGGATGAGGCACTGTTGGCAAGAGTGAGAAGACTGCATTCAATACGCCACTAAAACATTGGAACCAGCACTATCTTAAAATGTATTTTGCTGTGTGAAAGAATGTTTTTTTTTTCGCATTTCCCACTTGTACATTTATACTTACAGCTACATGCAAGAGTTTGAATAGTTCAATCTTTACTGATAAACACCAACACGCACACACCTTACCCCCCCCCCCTGCTCCTCCCCGCCCCCCCCCCCCCCCCACACACACATGCACACGCACATACACACACACACACACACACACACACACACACACACACACACACACACACACACACACACACACACACACACACACACACACACACACACACACACACACACAATAATGTACGCACGCACGCGCACACATGCGTGTACACACACACGTATAGACACACTGTGCAATTGCTCATTGTTTAGTGCACACTTAGGTTAAATGTCTGTGCATGTTCGTAGCTGCACGAAAATGTATCTGTTAAAAGAGAATAGGGTTGAAAGCAGAGTGTCTCTTTCACAGAGAGGCGTAAAGCGAGAGAGAGAGAGAGAGAGAGAGGAGAGAGAGAGAGAGAGAGAGAGAGAGGAGAGAGAGAGAAGAGAGAGAGAGAGAGAGAGAGAGAGAGAGAGAGAGAGAGAGAGAGAGAGAGAGAGAGAGAGAGAGAGAGAGAGAGAGAGAGATACAGACAGACAGACAGGCAGGCAGGCAGGCAGGCAGACAGATGTGGTAATGGTGGGAGAGAAGGAGGTGGGAGGGAGGGAGGGAGGGAAAGGGAGGTGTTAGAAAGAGAACGTAATTAAAACGATGAACAGGTATGACTTATTACTGACAGGTCACTTTGCCCGCAGATAGCAATCTCTAACGATCCCCATCCCCATCCCCGAACCCGTCTATCCTCCCTCTGTCCACCCCCCCCCCCCAGCCATCACAAGCCATCCTCTCCCCTCACCTTCCCCTTCTCTGCCTCTCTCCTTGTCCTCTACCTCCCCACCCACTTCTGTGCATCCACCTCACACCTTCAGCCGTGGCGGGTGCCGTGTTTATTCCAGATCGCTTGTGCGCCAGGAGCCATTCTTTGGGCGCCTGAGCATGCAAGGCAGCGATCGATCCCTGGTCAGGTTCCAGTGATGTGAGAGCGGGGTGAAGGGAGCGGGGTTTAGGGCCTCAGGGAGTGGCAGCCAAGACTCCAACAGCCACAAGCACCCACTGGCGGTGCTTCAGCCAAAGCTTGGAGAGCACGGTTCTACGATAAACATGTGTGGGTATGCTCGAGTTTTATGAAAAAAAGAAAATAATGGCAAGAACTCACAGAAAACATATTACCCTGTTTATGTAATAATGATGGATGGTTTCATTATCCTGTGATCCCTTTTGGGGCCTAGAGGACGTAAAGTAAAAATAAGGCAGTAAAAACTACAAAAAGAGCGTTAATGAAATACATTGTGGTTTGTTAGTCATCTAAAAAGTTAATGAAATACATTGTGGTTTGTTAGTCATTAAAAAAAAAATCCCTGTGTCATGGCAAATTGCACAAAGTTAAAGTTTTCTTAATTCGATGAATTTGCTCAACCTGAGCAGTACCTTCTTTTCACAAGAAATTGATATGCTGACACCCACCCTCACCCACCCACCCCGTCCCGTTCTGGTCTAGAACTATTGCGCAGCGCAGCACCCTTCAAACATCAGTACTTGTCATAGGAAGTTACTGTGGAAGGTCTGTCAAACAATTGAACATTTTAAATGACAAACATAAGTAGGGTTCAGCTAGTGCAAAATACTGTAAGCCTGGTAAACCTCATATTATACTAGACCTCATCACAGTACAAAAAATAAGGGTGTGGTAAACCAATTTTGATGTGAGTGCCAGAGGTGCAGTATATTCAGAGTTGGTCACAGAACACTGGACAGATTCCCTCACGCAGACAGAGGAAACGTTGCACCAAAACAGAAACTTGTGACGTAGGTTTGAACCCAATGTGATTCGTGTAACAATGTTTACATGGTAGAGACATGGAGCATCCCTCCTTATGAGTTGTAATCATGAACAACAGTAGGACGAGGTAAAAGCAGCATGCTTTTGGCGTAAAGGGCAATAAAGGCCCCGATCTTTGTGCTACAGTAATCTGCTCTATGGGCAGGACGAACGGAAAGTAGAATTTCTTTACATAGAAATCTGCTAAGGTGCTGCTCTACGTGCTGTAGTAGTCAACTTAATCAGTAGAATGGGGAAGTCCAAGGAAACTGACTTAGAAAGCTGCAAAAGGTCCTGGTTTTTGAGTTTTGAATAATCAACCTTATTGGTAGTTAAGGTGGAAGGTCGAATGCAGGGGCAAACATATAGCTGAAGACCTTTCTCCACACGTTGTAGAAATCAGCCTAACATGTAGGATGACTGGAAATCAAAACGTCCTTGCAGTTAAGGCCTTGCTCCACGAACCGATTCCACTGTGTGGTTGAAGATCTCGGGTGGTACGTGGTCTCCTTGCAGTTAAGGCCTTGCTCCACGAACCGATTCCACTGTGTGCTTGAAGATGTCGGGTGGTACCTGGTCTCCTTGCAGTTAAGGCCTTGCTCCACGAACCGATTCCACTGTGTGGTTGAAGATGTCGGGTGGTACCTGGTCTCAAACGGATCGTGCGTTGTGTTTCTTCAAATGAATGCCAACGTTACTCCCGACTTGTCAGATCCAGAGACAGCAGTCTGCAGTTCCAACTAATGAAGTCTGTCTGTCATTAGATGAACTCCTGTTCAGTTCCTACTGCGATGGAGATGTGGTATTAGGTGGTAGAAATGTATCATTAGCATATGAAAATATAACCAGCTAATTGTATTATTGATTTTCCAGTTCTAGTAAGTGCAAGTCAAGCTAAAGAGTATATCGTCGATTGTAAATAAAATACTGTTAAAGAGCATGTAGAAATTGAAAACAAACAAACAAGCGGTAAATGAGTCTCTTTTTGCCAAAGTCCTCTGAAACAGAAAGAAGGATTATATTAGTTGATAAAAACACGATTTTACCTAAGGAAAGACACACACTCACACACATACACACACATGCGCGCGCGCGAGAGAGAGAGAGAGAGAGGAGAGAGAGAGAGAGAGAGAGAGAGAGAGAGAGAGAGAGAGGGCAGAGAGAGAGAGAGAGAGAGAGAGAGAGAGAGAGAGGAGAGAGAGAGAGAGAGAGAGAGAGAGAGAGAGAGAGAGAGAGAGAGAGAGAGAGAGTACATTCCATGTTCTAAAATCCCAACCCACAGCAAAGTAGAAAAAAGAATAGGATAAAACAAGGAAACTTTGAGCAATTCTACTGAGTACATCATTTGGCACTTAAGCACTTGTATCCCTCTGGCACAGAAGAAGAACCCTTCAATCAGGAACAATCTGTGTAAACGGCACACACAGTGACCAGATATATATTGCGCAACAGTCTCTCTTCTTTTTACCCAAACAGTCTCTATTTATGAAGCTAATTTTAGAGAGGCGTTAAAGACGTAGGAGGATGCAAACTTTTCAACCTGCTTGTTGGTTTGAAATTCTACTTTGTGTGCCGCTGTTGCATTTTGAAGTGACTCCTATCAATAATTATCTCTGGATTGTTTGTTTGCTTTTTCTTTTTTCTTTTTTCTGTTAAAAAAATCTGTTTTATCCTTTTTCTTCTAATGGAGTCCCACATCATGTTCTCAGTGGGTGCAGGGAATCCTAGACCACTGTGTTCTCCTCGGATAAGTGACGTCATCTTACTTTCTATATGCCAGACTGTTGGTTCAGGCGGTGGGTCCGACAAGGACGTAATGCACGATCTCTGGAAGCTTCCACAGATCGCGTAGTCATGCAGGCTTTCGCAAATAAAAGGATTTTCTGCACTGGCATCTCCCTCTGTTTCCCTATCGCCCTTTGTCCTCTTCTCGTTTTCTTTCTCAATTTTCTTGATATTGGTCTCGTCTCTCTCTCTCTCTCTCTCTCTCTCTCTCTCTCTCTCTCTCTCTCTCTCTCTCTCTCTCTCTCTCTCTCTCCGTCTCTCTCTCTCTCTCTCTCTCTCTCTCTCTCCGTCTCTCTCTCTCTCTCTCCCCCCTCTCTCTCTCCTCCCTCCTTCTCTCTCTCTCTCTCTCTCTCTCTCTCTCTCTCTCTCTCTCTCTCCTTGAAAATGATGATAATGACAGCATACACGCGCAGAGCGCATGCTAAACAGCATCATGTTGTTACCTCACTTCTTCATCTCCTCACTGTGGGAGTGTATGTGTATGTCTCTTCTTCCTTCTCGCCATTCCATTTCTATCTCAGTCTTCTGCCTTCCCTTCACTCCTCTCTCCATCAGTCTGTCTCCCCCTCTTTCACCTGTGAAATCAACAGTGTATGGAGTGCGTCTAAAGATTATTTTATCGCATGATATGAAAATCTGCAGATGGATGGATTTATTAAAAATAATAACGATAGTGGTATCGAGTGAAAGGTATTCTCATCTCAGACACCAATGCACCGACCGCGATTAATAACAGCAAAAAACATTGATGATCACGACAAGGACGATTGGAACATATTTCAGGATCAACCACGCTGAAATGTAAAAGCACATAGCTTTGTTGGTGAGAAACCAAACAAGGGAACACATACCCTCCTCCCTCCTCCCCACCCGCTGTGATTTCTTTGTGAAAGTTGGGGTTATCATTCAAACGGGTATCTCACCCTCCCCCCCCCCCCCCCCCCCCCCCCCACCCGCGCCCTTCTATCCAGACCAGTGGTGTGTATTGTGCAGCGTGCCGTGAGGGCTGTGGATCTCCTGCAGTGGTGATGATGGCCTGTCATTGTGTGGGGAGGCCGTGCTGTGTGTTGTCCACAGCCAGCAGTGTCTCCCTCTGTCAGCAGTGCACGCTGTGCTGTGTGTTGTCCACAGCCAGCAATGTCTCCCTCTGTCAGCAGTGTGCGCTGTGCTGTGTGTTGTCCACAGCCAGCAAGGTCTCCCTCTGTCAGCAGTGCACGCTGTGCTGTGTGTTCTCCACAGCCAGCAATGTCTCCCTCTGTCAGCAGTGCGCGCTGTGCTGTGTGTTGTCCACAGCCAGCAATGTCTCCCTCTGTCAGCAGTGCACGCTGTGTGTTGTCCACAGCCAGCAATGTCTCACTCTGTCAGCAGTGCACGCTGTGTGTTCTCCACAGCCAGCAATGTCTCCCTCTGTCAGCAGTGCACGCTGTGCTGTGTGTTCTCCACAGCCAGCAATGTCTCCCTCTGTCAGCAGTGCACGCTGTGCTGTGTATTGTCCACAGCCAGCAATGTCTCCCTCTGTCAGCAGTGCACGCTGTGCTGTGTGTTGTACACAGCCAGCAATGTCTCCCTCTGTCAGCAGTGCACGCTGTGCTGTGTATTGTCCACAGCCAGCAAGGTCTCCCTCTGTCAGCAGTGCACGCTGTGCTGTGTGTTCTCCACAGTCAGCAATGTCTCCCTCTGTCAGCAGTGCCCGCCGTGATGTGTGTTGTCCACAGCCAGCAAGGTCTCCCTCTGTCAGCAGTGCACGCTGTGCTGTGTGTTCTCCACAGCCAGCAATGTCTCCCTCTGTCAGCAGTGCACGCTGTGCTGTAAGTTGTCCACAGCCAGCAATGTCTCCCTCTGTCAGCAGTGCACGCTGTGCGTGTGTTGTCCACAGCCAGCAATGTCTCCCTCTGTCAGCAGTGCACGCCGTGATGTCTGTTGTCCACAGCCAGCAAGGTCTCCCTGTGTCAGCAGTGCACACTGTGCTGTGTGTTCTCCACAGCCAGCAATGTCTCCGTCTGTCAGCAGTGCACGCTGTGTGTTCTCCACAGCCAGCAATGTCTCCTTCTGTCAGCAGTGTACGCTGTGTGTTCTCCACAGCCAGCAATGTCTCCCTCTGTCAGCAGTGGACGCCGTGCTGTGTCTTGTCCACAGCCAGCAATGTCTCCCTCTATCAGCAGTGCACGCTGTGCTGTGTGTTGTCCACAGCCAGCAATGTCTCCCTCTGTCAGCAGTGCCCGCTGTGTGTTGTCCACAGCCAGCAATGTCTCCCTCTGTCAGCAGTGCCCGCTGTGCTGTGTGTTGTCCACAGCCAGCAATGGCTCCCTCTGTCAGCAGTGCACGCTGTGTGTTGTCCACAGCCAGCAATGTCTCCCTCTGTCAGCAGTGCACGCTGTGTGTTGTCCACAGCCAGCAATGTCTCCCTCTGTCAGCAGTGCACGCTGTGCTGTGTGTTCTCCACAGCCAGCAAGGTCTCCCACTGTCAGCAGTGCACGCTGTGCTGTGTGTTGTCCACAGCCAGCAATGTCTCCCTCTGTCAGTAGTGCACGCTGTGTGTTCTCCACAGCCAGCAATGTCTCCCTCTGTCAGCAGTGCACGCTGTGAATTCTCCACAGCCAGCAATGTCTCCCTCTGTCAGCAGTGCACGCAGTGTGTTCTCCACAGCCAGCAATGTCTCCCTCTGTCAGCAGTACACGCCGTGCTGTGTGTTCTCCACAGCCAGCAAGGTCGCCCTCTGTCAGCAGTGCACGCAGTGTGTTGTCCACAGCCAGCAATGTCTCCCTCTGTCAGCAGTGAACGATGTGCTGTGTGTTGTCCACAGCCAGCAATGTCTCCCTCTGTCAGCAGTGCACGCTGTGCTGTGTGTTGTCCACAGCCAGCAATGTCTCCCTCTGTCAGCAGTGCACGCTGTACTGTGTGTTGTCCACAGCCAGCAATGTCTCCCTCTGTCAGCAGTGCACGCTGTGTGTTGTCCACAGCCAGCAATGTCTCCCTCTGTCAGCAGTGCACGCTGTGCTGTGTGTTCTCCACAGCCAGCAATGTCTCCCTCTGTCAGCAGTGCACGATGTGCTGTGTGTTGTCCACAGCCAGCACTGTCTCCCTCTGTCAGCAGTGCACGCTGTGCTGTGTGTTGTCCACAGCCAGCAATGTCTCCCTCTGTCAGCAGTGCACGCTGTGCTGTGTGTTGTCCACAGCCAGCAATGTCTCCCTTTGTCAGCAGTGCACGCTGTGCTGTGTGTTGTCCACAGCCAGCAATGTCTCCCTCTGTCAGCAGTGCACGCTGTGCTGTGTTTTGTCCACAGCCAGCAATGTCTCCCTCTGTCAGCAGTGCACGCTGTGCTGTGTGTTGTCCACAGCCAGCAATGTCTCCCTCTGTCAGCAGTGCACGCTGTGCTGTGTGTTCTCCACAGCCAGCAATGTCTCCCTCTGTCAGCAGTGCACGCTGTGCTGTGTGTTGTCCACAGCCAGCAATGTCTCCCTCTGTCAGCAGTGCACGCTGTGCTGTGTGTTGTCCACAGCCAGCAATGTCTCCCTCTGTCAGCAGTGGACGCTGTGCTGTGTGTTGTCCACAGCCAGCAATGTCTCCCTCTGTCAGCAGTGCACGCTGTGTGTTCTCCACAGCCAGCAATGTCTCCCTCTGTCAGCAGTGCATGCTGTTCTGCCTGATCGCCTTCGTGTTTCTCTGCCTGCGGGAAGGAAGGCGGGGTTCCAGCTGGTTCGTTTTTCTCATTTCATCCTTTAGTGTTGAACTGTAGCAAGAGAATTCTGTTGTGTTGGTTTGCCCAGATAACCAATTGCAGGTTGATCTGTTCATTTCCTGATGGTCTGAATAAATTAAAAGAGAACAAGAGGTAAAACAGTACTAGAAAAGGTATCCTTTCTGATACTGAGTCCTAAAAACCCTGCATTTATGTATAAGTGCATGTCAAACAGAGGGAAGTTGACTTGATACTTAGTTCTTTGAATGTTTTCCATAATGTATATCACACACACACACACACACACACACACACACCACACACACACACATATATATATATAATATATATATATATATATATATATATTATACAACAAACTAATAAATTCCAAGGATAAGTACCGGGACCGTTCCAGCAACTTACAGAGCAGCTTGGTGTTGCAATGACTGCAAGAAATACTGAATTATAAACAAAGCTTGCTCTTATGTCTTAGATTGAAAAAATAGCGGGAGATAAGCATTCATATCTGCAGTGGCATACTGCCTAACTAACAGTATGTGCTCAAGTGGGTGGATGGGGGGGGGGGGGGGGAATGAAATAAATGCTTCTCAAAGTGAGCCTTCAGCAAGCTTATAATCTCCAATAGGGAGGAAACTCACTAACACCTAACTCCTGGTCATATACCGATATTTCGAAACTTGGTGGTTTCTCCTCAGTGACCGCGGAAAGTGGTAATTTGACTCCTCTGCCTTTTCAGTTTTAGGAAGAATGCAATCCAGAAAAGGTTGGTGTACAATACCGTAGTATGTTTGTTGAGTTTTCAAAAAAACAACCAAAGGTGCCATCTAAGAAGCAAAAGAAAATCATAAAAGAGCAAAACAAGCTACATTTTCTTGTGAAAAGAAAAAATATCTTCTTAGATGGCAACTTTGGTTGGTTTTTGAAAACTCAACAAACATACTACGGTATTGTACACCAACCTTTTCTGGGATTGCATTCTTCCTAAAACTGAAAAGGCAGAGGAGTCAAATTACCACTTTCCGCGGTCACTGAGGAGAAACCACCAAGTTTCAAAATATCGGTATATGACCAGGAGTTAGGTGTTAGTGAGTTTCCTCCCTATTGAAGATTATAAGCTTGCTGAAGGCTCACTTTGAGAAGCATTTATTTCATTCCCCCCCCCCCCCCCATCCACCCACTTGAGCACATACTGTTAGTTAGGCAGTATGCCACTGCAGATATGAATGCTTATCTCCCGCTATTTTTTTCAATCTAAGACATAAGAGCAAGCTTTGTTTTATAATTCAGTATTTAATATATATATATATATATATATATATATATATTTTATATATATATATATTATATAATATAGACAATGGTAGTAAATACCCAGCAGAGATTTTTAAAAAGTGCTCAACCGGACTGGGAGCAACATTGTTTAAAAGGTAAGGTTTAAAACAAGATAGTTTTAAACCTTACCTTTTAACAATATATATATATATTATATATATACTATATATATATATATATATATATATATATTATAATATACACAAACACTGTAGATAGGTAGATAGATAGGCAGTCAGATAAATGGATACATAGATTATTGATTGATTGATTGATTGATTGATTGATTGATTGATTGATTGTTATCGAATCGTGTTATGTTCATAAAACGACAATATCACATTTTGTTTGTTCTTGGAGACGTATTTGCAAGGCAGGTAGGACGCAGCTACTGATCACTGAAACAAGAAGACAGTACTGCCACTTGTTGCTAGATAGGATTGCATATAGAGATAATTCATACAGTAAGAAACAAAATGTGCAAATAAGAGAGAGAGAGAGAGAGAGAGAGAGAGAGAGAGAGAGAGAGAGAGAGAGAGAGAGAGAGAGGCGAGAGAGAGAGAGAGTCAGACAGAGAGAGAGAGAGAGAACGATTAAGGAACATTTTCATCAGACATGCGTAATTAGTCTTTTCTGGTCAATGCATGCCTTTCAATCTTCTTAAAGAAGGGGGCACAATTAGAATCATGTCTCTACTTCCGTTGTAGACTCCGAAGGCATTTGCCCCGTCCTGTTGATGTGGCGGCGATTTGTCTAACTGCTATTGTCGTCCTAGCTGTCTGTTGTGACATTCCATTGCTGATAATGTCACAAAGTCAAGCTCAAAGCACACACACACAGTGGCTTGTTTAGGGGCGAAGACTACACACGAGGAGTAGCATGACCTCGCTGAATAGCATACCGGACGCTACACATGCCTATCCTAGGAAGAGACCAGCCAACGGAACAACTCTTTTGTCTGAAAGTGTGTATCTACCCTGCGGAAGGAATGTGACAAGGACGAAGGCGATAACTAGAAAAGGGAGGCTAGATACCGACCCCTCCCCCCTCCTTTTCCCTCAATCATTGATCCTCCCTCTCCTTTTTTGTCCTTGCTGAAGAAGGAACTACTCACCCCATCCCCTTCACTCCAAAAAGACTCTTCTTCATTGAATGTAATGTGGCGGTTCTTTTCTGCTACGTTTTTACATAAATTCTAAACAATACCTTGATTATTTTGCTCTGGAAGTTTCATACCAATTCTCATAATCTTAAGACTCTCACATGTGTGCACACTTTATTGCCCAAACACGCGACATTATGGTTGGTATCGATATATATCATCATTGTCCTCATCACCAACATCACAATGGTGTATTGTTTATAACTCTGCTGAATCTCTTATTGTTGACACATTGACGCATTCTTATTCGTATCCACAAGATCCCTACATTCCCCCCACTGTGGGCAGTGCTACACATGGGGAGGATCACCAGATCCCTACATTCCCTCCCACTGTGGGCAGTGCTACACATGGGGAGGATCACCAGATCCTACATTCCCTCCCACTGTGGGCAGTGCTACACATGGGGAGGATCACCAGATCCCTACATTCCCTCCCACTGTGGGCAGTGCTACACATGGGGAGGATCACCAGATCCCTACATTCCCTCCCACTGTGGGCAGTGCTACACATGGGGAGGATCACCAGATCCCTACATTCCCTCCCACTGTGGCAGTGCTACACATGGGGAGGATCACCAGATCCCTACATTCCCTCCCACTGTGGGCAGTGC
>CM031596.1:114445853-114460853 GCA_018398815.1 Conus ventricosus
TTCTCCATCTTCAAAATTCCCTCTTTTTCCCCCCCCTAAGTCCCAAATCTTTGCCAGACAGTTCAGTTGTTGGCCTGCGCTTGTTTTTCCCCCACTATTAGATTGTCCGTCTATGTATTTGTCTGACTTTATTCAAGTTTAAAAGGCTGTGCCTGTCTTGAATAAAAGTTACTCTGTGTTAGGTTTCCTTATGGGAGCAAAACATACCCCACTTGTTTACTGTTTATCAATTCTGGACAACTGTCCAGGAACCTTCCAACGACGGAACCTCAGTTTTAGAAATGCATTATCTCTCTGTCAGAGAGCCAAAGGCATGAAACATTCCTAAGGTGCACCAGAACATTCTATGTTGCATCCACAAAATTATCCTCAAGAGCCTGCGGTTGATGGGACGTTAATCTCCCGTCTCCTCCTTCTTCAGACACAAGCAAAATCCGATCACTGAGCTGATCATGCTGCAGTCATGGCTTTCCTTCAAATTTGAAGGAAACCCAAACCCTGGGGTTTTCTTGATATCTTGTCATTTGTTTTCATCAGGCTCACAAAACAATCAAAAAGGTATACAAACAATCAACTCCAGTCTCTGTATTTTCTTCATATCCCAGTCCTCATTTTCCTTCAGACTCACCGCTCTGTGTCAGACTTTGAAAGGGATCCATGCACTGTCATGTGACTTCACGTCAAAATACCCCCCCCCCCTCCCTGCTCCCCCTTCCCTACCCACCATCCCCCGGTTTAGCTTATTTCACTTTATTGTTTGTAAAGGACTCATACAGAAAACTAGATTCTGAGCAGTATATACATCTCACCAATCCTCGCCGATTTCCTGGAAGTTTAGGTGTAAACCACGATGTCTGGAAGCCCACCCTCTGCATTGATTGCGGAAAGAAAGGAAAGGCTTAGGATCGACAAATGATCCACCATCCATGAATTCCTTACAGTCCGTTTGGGAACATCCACACTCTTGAGAGGTCAGAAGGTTTCCAGAGACTCGGCACTGCGCATGTTCAGACAAGGACAGAGAGCTTGGATGTTGGGTATGGGTCAGGTGAGGCGAAGGGGCAGAGAACTGAGCGGGCAGTTTCCATTCATCAACAATCCATGGCAGGCAAGTGTCTGGAGTGACGACTGTTTGTGGTGAATAACTTGCAGCTCTCCCCCCCCTCCAGCCCCATTCTGATTTAAGAACTATCTTTTAATTAAATATTCAACGTTTTCTTCAAGTTTTCAAGATTTTAACTTCTAGAATACATAAGATTATTTATCTACAAAATATCGCAATGAAATAAGTAGGGTATGAAATGATAAAATTGACAATTGAACACGCGTTTGCTTCATTGAGCACACGCTTGCTTCATTGAGCACAAGTTATTCTCTTGGAAGTCGTTAAGTGTTACCGATTTTGGATGTCAAATTGTTTTTAATTTTAAAAGTTTAATTTCGAAATATTCCTTCTAAAGCAAGCCAATCATCATTATAATTCAATCGATTGTTTCTTATAAATCCTTATCATTCCAGCCCACTCGTCTGACGAAAGCATATTTACTGATCATGTCACATCTCTAGTTTTCTTTTTTCTTTTTTTCTTTTCATCAGGCTGGCACACTGGAAAAAAGACACCCCACAGAATTCTTTGTGTACGTAATCCAGTGAGTTGGTGACAATCTGTACCGAATTGCCGAATTGTTCGCACAAAGACGGCATATTAACAAAAATTGTTTTAAAGTACCGTGCTGTGTGTGCGTGTGTGTGCTGGCGCGCGCGCGATGCGCATGCCTACGTGCGTAATTGCGATGTTTCCGTTAATGGTTCTCTCACTTGAACGATTTATTTCTGTCAGCTTGTCTTCTCTTCGGAACCTGTCGATCACTGCATGGGAAAAGAATGGCTGTTTTGCGGTCTCAGAAGAGAGAGAGAGAGAGAGAGAGAGAAGAGAGAGAGAAGAGAGAGAGAGAGAGAGAGAGAAGAGAGAGAGAGAGAGAGAGAGAGAGAGAGAGAGATGCAATGGGATATATCTATAGTTGCTGAACGACTCACATGGTCGAGGGTGATCTTTCTCCGGGGAAAAAAAAAGTCGAAAACCAAAGGCACAGTCCGGAATGACGATCACGACATTAGACACTGAGACTGACATCAACTTAAAGGTCCTGGAAACCGGATAGCGCCGAACAACACATCAACGCTTCATTGTGTGGGGGTCACTGGCGGGAGGTAATACATGGGTGTTAACTGTTTTGAAACCAACTGTTTCGTAGTTTTCAGCATTTCCTAGAACCAGCATAATCTATACTCGCTCTCTTTCAATACTTGTAGTAGTCAGTACTCGTTCTCTTTTGATACTTTATCCTTTCTGAACTAATTCTGTCATTTTCTATGTAAACTAAAGCCATTTTTGTGTGTAAACATTTTCAGTCTTGTTTATTGTTCCGTCCGTAAAGCTTATCTACAAACTACATATAAACACAGAAAATAGAGTGCAAAAGTACGGCTTATTAAACACACAGTGCAGAACAGATACATGAACGTTCGACAAATATGTCTTTCTCAGACTTCATGAAAAACAGACATTAAAAAGGAGCGAAACAACACTTCCCGGAATACAGCCTAAACGAGAGTAAAAAAAGAAACAAAAAGTATAAGGAACTGAAGACACTACAGAGAGAGAGAGAGAAGAGAGAGAGAGAGAGAGAGAGAGAGAGAGAGAGGAGAGAGAGAGGAGAGAGAGAGAGAGAGAGAGGAGAGAGAGAGAGAGAGAGAGAAAGAGAATCGGAACTGTAAACTCATAGGTGTGGGTGAAGAGGAGAAGGGTGTGAAGAGGACAGATTGGGAAATGGGGGAGGGGGGGGGGGGGTATTCAGGGAGGTTAGCAGGGAGCCATGCATCAGAATGCTCAAGTAAACAAGTGATGCAATAAACAAGCAATACAATGTAACACAAATCTTCAACCACACGTCATCCACAGAAAAATGATGGCGTATGTTTTGTATTGTGTTTGAAGTAAGCGTTGTTTTGCATTGTGTTTTATGTCTTCACTTGTATTTTGACATGTTCCCAGTCACGTCGAAATCTGCGTTTTCAATCTATTCATCGCTCCGAAATGGACAGCAAGACAGCATTCATGGCGAATGTGGCTGAAGGGTTATTGTCACATAGGTTCTAAAAGGGTTATATACGTCTGTAAACTGATCGCCTCGGAACGCAAATGACAGGGTTATTTCATCTGAAATGTGCGCCATACTTCTTTGTGTTTGTTTGTAGAAAGTACGGAAAAGGATGACGTTACGTTGGCAAGAATCAACAGATCGAATGGGCTGATCCAATTAATCACTGAAATTGAATTCAGCATTTTAAAAAATATGATCTTTTGCCATGGAAATGCAGACTGCAGGTCACGTAAAGCATTGCATAGTCAGCAGTCTAACCATTTCAGGACGTTCGTCTGATTCCCGCGATGTGGTCCATTTCCGTTCAATGTTTTTTTGGTCAATGTAGTTGCTGTGCGTTGATGACTTTAAATGTTGCAAATATAGTCGCCCAAAACGAACTTGTTGCTTATGCCGTCTTGGCGATCTACCAATGAAGTGGGATCAACGGGGTGTTCACCTCAGGCATCTTTATAGCACACTGCTTTGAGTCATACAGGCCTTGGCGATCTACCAATGAAGGGGGATCAACGGGGTGTTCACCTCAGGCATCCTTATAGCCCCCTGCTTTGAGTCATACAGGCCTTGGCGATTACAATGAAGGGGGATAAAAGGGGGTGGGTTACCTCAGGATCCTTATAGCCCCCGCTTTGGTCTTACAGGCCTTGGCGTTTCTACCAATAAAGGGGGGATCAAGGGGGTGTTCCCTAGGATCCTTTAGCACCCTGTTTTGAGTCATACGGGCTTGGCGATCTACCAATAAAGGGGGTCACGGGGTTTTTTCCCGGCATCCTTTATAGCCCTTTTTTGGTTCTAGGCCTTGGCGTTTTAAATGAAGGGGGATCAACGGGGTGTTCACCTCGGGGCATCCTTATAGCACCCTGCTTTGAGCCCTACAGCAGCGGAGTGTATGGTCATTCCCCCAGCGTTCCCCGGTTTTTCCCAGCTCTGCTCGGGGCCACCTGTTTTCTGCGTGCCTGTGGGTGCTTTGGGGAGTGGAATCGGGGGCGCCTGCGCGGGTCCCCAACACCCCCACCACACACACACAACACAAACACACACACACCCCGCGCGCGCGCGCGGCGCACGCACGCACGACGCACCACGCACGCACGGGCACATAGGTACAAATTAAAAGAAGAGAGAGAGAGAGGGGTGGAGAGAGAGAAAAGAGAGAGAGAGGAGAGGGAGAGGAGAAAAGGGGAGAGGAGAGAGAGAGAAGAGAGAGAGAGGGATGTCCCATGTCATTTTTTTGTGCGTTGTTAGATTAAGGTCTGTGATGTTGTCAGCTGCACAAACATGTATCCGTTATAAAAAGCTAGGTGAAAACAGGATCTTTTCCCCCAAGGGGTGTAAAGCAGAGAGAGGGAAAAGGAGAGGGGGGAGGGGAAAAGGGAGTAGGAGAGAGGTAAGAGAGAGAGTAGAGGGAAGAGAAGGGAGGGAGAGGGGAGAATTTTAGAGGGGAAGAGAGAGTGGGAAAAGGAGAGGGAGAGGAAGGAGTGACAAGAGCGGCCAGAGAAACCCGGAAAGGGAAAAGTTTATTCTGTTGGCCCATTCCCCCTAAATGAAGGGGGTACTACTTCTATACACAAATGAAATTAAAACAAATTTTAGTATCTAATCAAGAAACCAGAACGAAGCAATTGATGCTTTGTAAAGTAAATGGACAGTTGTTTCCATTTTGTTTTTTGCTCTTTTGCCAAAGCTTTGAAATTTAAAATTTATTTGGTCTGTTTAAAATTTTTCTGGTTTTTTATGTCTTCTTAAAGTCATAAAACAGGAAAAAATAAGACAAAATGAACATTCTTTTTTTTCATTTTTCAAAGGGGGCATTTTAAGTCGCTTTATTTTGTGTTTTGTAACGAAAAACGTTGTTGCGCTTTTTAGAAATCCCAAAATCGAAACCTCGTTAATGCATACCTTAAATGCTATCAAAAATTTCAGTAAATAAATTTTTACCTCAGGCCCCTTGAAAAACGACTGTAAAAATAAAACCTTTCACTATCCTAAAATTTAGGTCCCCCCCCTTGCCTTACTTTAAAAAAACCCTTCTCTGAAAAAATTGAAAAAACTGTCTTTCCCTAACACCCTTTGGGTTAAGCCTACATTTCCCCCCCAAAAAAATAGTTTACAAAGAAAATTTGAACCCCCTTTTTTTTCCCCGTTTTTTTAAAACATACAAATTTTTAAGCTTTTTGGGGGGCTAATTCTCCATTTTGTCAAATTTTTTAACAAACTTTCACATTTTACAGCTGAATTTAAAATTATGGGTATCGTTTTTCTCTCCCTAAAAAAGTCATTAGAGTTCGATCTTACGCCTAAAATCTTTTGAGAGCAATAAAGGAACCTTTTTACATTCATATGCGCATTTTTCACGTCCCCTTTTTTCTGCGCCGACTGAACAATCGGCTTTTAATTTGTGAAACGAAAAACTTCAAAGGCAGTCAACGAGTTTTTTTTTGAAACTTATTATTTTTTGAAATCCAGTAAGCATTTTTTGCTTACTATTAAATTACGTTGCCATACAAAACTCGTTTGTTTAAAACAAAATTTCCCGGATTTTTTTAATTCAAAAGGCATCACAGCCCCCGCTTTCATCCTCTTTCTTAGCCCTAAAAACCCCCCTTTTCTGAACCAATAATTGCTTTTGTCCATATTACCCTTTTGTGGAGAGCGGAAACGCTTTATACAGATTATTCAATGTGTTTGAGACCAATAACGTTTCAGACAGCAACACAACATATAGCCAAAACAAAATTTAAACGTTCAAAATTCAAAAAATGCCCCGTGTTTCCCCTTTTCCCAATAATTCTTATGTAATTGTTTTTTAAAAAAAGGAAAACAAAGGGGCTGCACGATCCCCTTTTTTCCTCCACGTGTGCAGTTAAAAGTAATCTGTCATGGAACCACATTTTAATTTTTGGGTTTTTAAATTGTATCTGCTATGAAAACAACGAAACATTTTGCCTGTTATGCCATTTCTAAAGTTAGGCCTAATAGGTGTTGTTTGGAATCAAAAAGCTTTCTCAAAAAAGATGAAGGTCATACAATTTGCGGTTTAAACAAATTGCTTTTGGGCCCCTGACAACAAAGAAACATATGATCAACGTAATAGCCCCCTTTTTTCCTGCCTGTATTCACTGTAAAAATTTTTCTGTACCTTTTAAGTCTGCTATTTGATTGTACTTAGATTTTTCTGCTGTATACATAAAATTTTTCCCCCTTTAAATTTTGGGGTTTTCGGTCTCCTTTTTAAACAAAGGAATTTTCAATAGGTTTTTCCAATTATCTGGAAAAAGCCCTTTTCAAACAACACATTAAAAAATTTTTTCCCAAAAAATCAAAAATCGATCCCCACCATGTTTCAACATTTCTCCTTAATTCATCTGGGCCCGGATTACCGTTTTTACCCTTTCTAACGCAAGTAACACTTTTTTTTGTTTCGGAGGTTCATCGTGCTAAAGTCTTCTTAAAATTATAAATTTTTTTCAAAGTCATCTTGCTTGTTTTTACACTCTTGTTACTTCCATTTAGTAAACCTTTAAAAAGGGAAAAACCAACATCAATGTTAATTATTTGTACTTTTTTTTTTTATTGCAAATTTTTGTACTTCTCCCCCAAAATTCTTTTTGATTATTTACTGAAGAAACAAGCCTTTCCAATATAAATCATTATACTGTTTTTCTTTTCTATCTATTAGATGTTTATGCTCTCGTCTTGCTATGCAGTATGCATCACTGTCAGTTTTCTCTTTTGATTTTCTAAAAATGTTAAGCAGTTGTTTTGCTTTCTTCTTGCTTGACTTACATTTCTCCATCAAACCAATCATCACTTTTATGATATTTTGTCAAGTTGATTTTCTTTTTCATACATTGGCCTTGTTTTTTGATGCACTCATTAAAGACACTCAGAGCACCATTGTAATCAGAATCAATCAGGCTATGGTCCCCATCGAGTTCAGATAATATTTCGTCAGATAACATTTTCTGACATATATATACTCGTCCGCAAAAGTTAAGGGCCAACCTTGTTTTCAGAAGCTGCAGATAGATATATTGTACACGAGCACAACGACGTTGAAAATGACGCATGGAGGGCTACGCGGCAACTTTACTTATTGCTGCACGTGCCCAAACCTGTTTTGCAGACATTGCAGTTATGCAAATGTGTTTTGAGCGGCGCAGAAAACGATGCAAATGCACGTGAATGTAATGAAAGTTCAGTCGTTGTCAGCTGACGAAGCAGTGCCGCGGCAGGTGTCTGGCAAACTGCACGTGCAAGCCACGTCCCTAGTGAACACTGCTCCGCCAAAGGTACACGGTTAGGGGTATTTAAGGGCTGCAACCAGGGGTCTCAATAACCATGCCTCCAAGACAGAGACTATCAACACTTGATCGTGGACGGGCGCTGGGCTGGCTCCAGGATCGAACTTCCGGCCGAGAAAGTCGCCAGACGGCTTGGAGTGAGCCACTCCGTTATTCGAACGCCTGGCTGAACGCTTCCAAGCCACCGGTAGTACCGATGAAGGGGCCCGCTCCGGACGCCCAAGAACAACGAACCATCGCGACGACCGTTACCTTCAGGTGATGGCGCTGCGTGACAGAACCATCACTGCCAGGACCCTCCGTAGCAACCTGAGGACGGCTACCCACATTAACATCTCCCAGGACACTGTTAGGCGACGCCTGCACGAGGTAAACCTCCACTCAAGGGTCCCTGCCATTCGTATACCGCTGACACCACGTCATCGTCAAACTCGGATGGCGTTCTCACGCAACCACCAGCGCTGGAACAGGCAGCAGTGGGGCAGAGTCCTGTTCACAGACGAGTCTCGTTTCACTTTGTCGAACAGTGATGCCCGGAGGCGCGTTTGGCGACGTGTAGGCGAGCGATTCGTCCATGCTTGCGTCCAAGAGCACGACCGGTATGGAGGGGGGTCCGTGATGGTGTGGGGAGGCTTTCATCTCCATGGGAGGACTCCTCTTACCTCATTCGAGGCAACCTGACTGGCGTGAGGTACAGGATGAGATTGTCGGGCCAATCATCGTCCCCACTCTGCGGGCCATGGGACGTGGCTCCCTTCTACAGGACGACAACGCCACCCCTCACCGTGCTTTGGTGGTGAGGGACTTCCTGCAGCGTGCGCAAGTTGTCCGCATGGACTGGCAAGCCCGATCCCCAGACCTGGCTCCCATTGAAAACCTGTGGGACATTCTTGGATGCCGCGTAAGTGGACAATCACCCCCAGCCCGTAGATGGTGCGCAGCTCTTCCACTTCCTGCAGCAGGAGTGGCTCGCCATCCCGCAACAGATGCTGCACAACCTTGTCCACTCGATGCGGCGACGGCTGGTGGACTGTCTGGCAGCAAATGGTGGCCACACCCGTTATTGAACATGAACAAAATGACCTGACTTTTCTTGCAATTTTTCAGAAGGGGGTGTTGTGTTTGTGACGGATGTAAATCCAATGGATTTTGACTTGTCAATGAATTTGTGCATAAATCGATGGATTAAATGTTGAATTAAATCATTCTATGAGTTGCGGGTGTTTTTTGGATTTTGTTTGCTTGGGAGACAGGAATGTTTTTCCGGCCCTTAACTTTTGCGGAGTAGTGTATTTTCTAAATCATTATCCCACACAAACTTTTCAATAAACTGATCATCGATAATGGTATGCCCCCTTGTAACATTTCTTTTCAATTTAAATTTTAAATGCAGTTCAACTGGCAAATGATCAGACTCTATTCTCTCCGACACTAACAATTTACACGACGAGACAACAATAACAAACAGTCTCTTAGACAGCAGAAAGTAGTCATTGACACTGTTTCCTGACTCAGATATGTAAGTATAATTTCCATCTATATCCCCATTACACACTCCGTTTAGAATACACAGACTGAAAGCTGTGCACATATTCAATATTTTTTCCCATATTTATTAAGTACATTGTCAGCCGAATTCCTTGTGATGCTAACCAGATCAGAATGATCATGAAGAAAATTACAACTTACATCATTGAAGTCTATAATATCAGGAAAAATGTTAGAAGTTCTACTGTTAAGATCGCCCGATAGAATCCAAAACACATCATCTAACTCCAACATGCAATCAAAAAGACATTGTTCAAGTTCATCAACACCATTGTCATTGCCAGAGAGACAGGAGAGAGAAAAGAGAAAGACAGAGAGACGGAGAGAGAGAGGAGGGGAAGGGGAAGAAAGGGTGAGGGGTGTCAAAAAGGAAACGTAATTAATACGGTGAACAGGTATAATGTACTGCCGACAAGGTCATTTTGCCCGCAGATAAGGTCACTTTGCCCGCAGACAGCAATCTCTACCGACCCCTATCGCCCCCTCCTGTCTCCACCCATTCTCCTTCCTCCCACCTTCATCACCCCTCATGCCCCCTTCTCCATGCTTCTCCCTTCTCTCCCATTCTCCCCATCCTCACTTTCCCACCAACATCTATGCATTCCCACCCTTTTCTATGCATTCCCACCCCATTCTATGCATCCCCACTCATTTCTATGCATCCCCACAGACCTCTATGCATCCCCACCCATTTCTATGCATCCCACCCACTTCTATGCATCCCACCCACTTCTATGCACCCCTACCCATTTGTATGTATCCCCACCCATTTCTATGCATCCCCACCCATTTCTATGCATCATCACAGACCTCTATGCATCCCCACCCATTTCTATGCATCCCACCCACTTCTATGCATCCCACCCACGTCTATGCATCACCACCCACTTCTATGCATCCCCACCCATTTCCATGCATCCCCACCCACTTTCTATGCATCCCCACCCATTTCTATGCATCCCCACCCACTTCTATGCATCCCCCACCCATTTCTATGTATCCCCACCCACTTCTATGCATCCCCACCCACTTCTATGCACCCCCACCCACTTCTATGCATCCCCACCCATTTCTATGCATCCCTACCCACTTCTATACATCCCACCCACTTCTATACATCCCACCCACTTCTATACATCCCATCCACTTCTATGCATCCCCACCCACTTCTATGCATCCCACCCACTTCTATGCATCCCCACCCACTTCTATGCATCCCCACCCACTTCTATGCATCCCACCCACTTCTATGCATTCCCACCCACTTCTATGCATCTCCACCCATTCCAAACATCCCCGCCCACTCCTATGCATCCCCGCCCACTTGTATGCATCCCCACCCACTTGTATGCATCCCCACCCACTTCTATGCATCCCCACCCACTCCTATGCATCACCGCCTACTTCTATGCATCCCCACCCACTCCTATGCATCCTCACCCACTTCTATGCATCCCCACCCACTTCTATGCATCCACCCCACACCTTCAGCCGTGGCGGGTGCCGTGTTTATTCCAGATCGCTTGTGCGCCAGGAGCCATTCTTTGGGCGCCTGGGCATGCAAGGCAGCGATCGATCCCTGGTCAGGATCCAGTGATGTGAGAGCGGGGTGAAGGGAGCGGGGTTTAGGGCCTCAGGGAGTGGCAGCCAAGACTCCAACAGCCACAGGCACCCACTGGCAGTGCTTTAACATCAACGCAGAGAGCACGGTTCTGTGATTTTTTAAAAAAAAAAAGGAAAGAAAAAGAAAACCCGCACATGCAGGTCTTGTTTGTTTGTGTGTTTTTTTTAACATAAAGCAGATAATGGCTTGAAATCACGCAAAACCATATCACTCCTTGTAAGTAAGAATCACAGATTTGAACACTTAATCTTTTTGGGGAATCGAGAAAACTGGACAAAAGAGCCAAGGCGTGAGTGTAGTAAAATTTATTGACAATGAAAAATACAATGTTCCATGTTTCCTGGGGAATCGTGCAAACTTTTCTTTTCTTACTTTGATAAATTTTCTCAGTCCGAGCAGTGCCTTCGTATCTCCATAAAGCAATGCTTAAAACGTAAACAGACTTAACATACACGTATTTTCTGAAAATATAACAGTATCTTACCGGTGCTCATCAACAACACTGTAGAAAGCTCGTATACCGTATACAGTATACAGTACTAGAGTATTAGAGTACGGAAATGCTGGGAAAAGGGAGAAGCCAATTTTTGCGTGAGCACCAGGGGCGCTGCCTATTTAGAATTAGTCACTAAACACTCTTGAAAAAAATGGCCCCATGGAGTCGAACCGAACGCTGCACCAAGAAAAGAAAGTTGAAACATAGGTTATAATCCAGTTTGATTGGCCATAACGATACGTATATTGCAGGACACAGTAAGGTAAGGTAATGTTGCTTATAGCCCAGCCGACCGCAAAGGGCCATATCAGGGTTGTCACCGCGTTGAAGTCAACTCAAGTCATTCATTCACACAACTCCTTATAATGGATCATTTTAACAACATTTCGGGTGGGTTTCTGGAAGATGCATTTTAGAGTTGTGTGAATAAATGACTTGTGAGTCTTGGGTCTTTCATTACGACAGCACTCAATAATTACCCATGGTGTCGGTGAAGGATTTAATTGTGATATTTCAACGTCATCCCTTTCAACGTCATCCCTCCATTGCCTCAACCTAACCCCTGAAGTCATCTCCATGAGAACTGAGTACTCATTCACCAGCACTATCATATTTTGCCCAGCTACATGGTAAGTCCGTTTATTTGTTAAGATGTTTGTCTTGCCTGAATAGTCAGGGCTCGTTACCTCAGTGTTGGTTATGAATAGATCAGGGCTCGTTACCTCGATGTTGGTTATGAATAGGTCAGGGCTCGTTACCTCGATGTTGGTTATGTCAGGGCTCGTTACCTCACTGTTGGTTATGAATAGGTCAGGGCTCGTTACCTCAATGTTGGTTATGAATAGGTCAGGGCTCGTTACCTCAGTGTTGGTTATGAATAGGTCAGGGCTCGTTACCTCGATGTTGGTTATGTCAGGGCTCGTTACCTCGATGTTGGTTATGAATAGGTCAGGGCTCGTTACCTCAATGTTGGTTATGAATAGGTCAGGGCTCGTTACCTCAATGTTGGTTATGAATAGGTCAGGGCTCGTTACCTCAATGTTGGTTATGAATCAGTCAGGGCTCGTTACCTCAATGTTGGTTACGAATAGGTCAGGGCTCGTTACCTCAATGTTGGTTATGAATCAGTCAGGGCTCGTTACCTCAATGCTGGTATTGAACAGGTCAGCAGTCGTTACCTCAATGCTGGTTATGAACAGGTCAGGAGTCGTCTTCTCAATGTTGGTTATTACCAGGTCAGAAGTCGTTACCTCAATGTTGGTCATGAACAGGTCAGGAGTCGTTACCTCAATGCTAGTTGTGAACAGGTCAGGAGTCGTTACCTCAATGTTCGTTATGAATAGGTCAGGGCTCGTTACCTCAATGTTGGTTATGAATAGATCAGGGCTCGTTACCTCAATGTTGGTTATGAATAGGTCAGGACTCGTTACCTCAATGCTTGTTATGAACAGGTCAGGAGTCGTTACCTCAATGTTGGTAATGAAGAGGTCAGGGCTCGTTACCTCAATGTTGGTTATGAATAGGTCAGGGCTCGTTACCTCAATGCTTGTTATGAATAGGCCAGGACTCGTTACCTCAATATTGGTTATGAAGAGGTCAGGTCTCGTTACCTCAATGTTGGTTATGAATAGGCCAGGGCTTGTTACCTCAATGTTGGTTATGAAGAGGCCAGGGCTGGTTACCTCAATGTTGGTTATGAAGAGGTCAGGAGTCGTTACCTCAATGTTGGTTATGAAGAGGTCAGGAGTCGTTACCTCAATGTTGGTTATGAAGAGGTCAGGGCTCGTTACCTCAATGTTGGTTATGAATAGGTCAGGGCTCGTTACCTCAATGTTGGTTATGAAGAGGTCAGGAGTCGTTACGGTTATGAATAGGTCAGGGCTCGTTACCTCAATGTTGGTTATGAATAGGTCAGGACTCGTTGCCTCGATGTTGGTTATGAATAGGTCAGGGCTTGTTACCTCAATGTTGGTTATGAATAGGTCAGGGCTCGTTACCTCAATGTTGGTCATGAATAGTTCAGGGCTTGTTACCTCAATGTTGGTTATGAATAGGTCAGGACTCGTTGCCTCGATGTGGGTTATGAATAGGTCAGGGCTTGTTACCTCAATGTTGGTTATGAATAGGTCAGGGCTCGTTACCTCAATATTGGTCATGAATAGATCAGGACTCGTTACCTCAATGTTGGTTATGAATAGGTCAGGGCTCGTTACCTCAATGTTGGTTATGAATAGGTCAGGGCTCGTTACCTCAATGTTGGTTATGTTCATCTGGCGGCCCAGCACTTCAGCATATGTTTTTATGTATTTATGTTCTGTGATATTGGCGTACACAGCTTTCCAACCCAACTGTGCAGTTATCGCTGACACGCATACCACCGTGTCTCCTGTAAAACTGCTCAAATGGCAAAATTGAAAACCTGCAGTCATTCTTCTCATTCATTTTTCTGGCACAGTAACAGTGTCTGAGACTACATCCAACAATTGATAATACCATCTGGATGGTGAAGGAACACTGATGTTCATGTAGTCGTTTAGAGCTAAATGATTGCTGGCAACTTTGGCGGTTTGAAATGTTTGGTTATTTTTTCCAGTTTCGTTTGAAGTGACTAGAGCATTTGAAATATTCAATCAATGTGGATTTTGATTTGGAAACTTCATTAGTGATTTCATTATAATTTCTGTCTTCGTTTTTTGAAGCTCATAGGGGTCAATAGAATACGCACGCTTATGAACGTTACTGTCCTTTCCCTCGCATACCTTCCCTTCCCTCAAGACTCCTCCGCCAGTAGTCTCCCCTCCCTCCCCACAAAGACAACCATAAAGCGAAGCTACTGCAAGCTGTGCATTCTGTAGTAGTCTGGAGGACGGGGGCTGAGGTATTTGCGGAGTGCACGTGCTGTTCCAACTCCCTGTCGTGCAGCCAACGTAACCACTGCTGCTTCCGTAATGGAAACTGGAAATGACTGGGTTATGTGTTTGGCTAGCGCTGTGTGTGTGTGTGTGTGTGTGTGTGTGTGTGTGTGTGTGCGTGTGCGTGTGTGTGTGTGTGTGTGTGTGTGTGTGTGTGTGTGCGCACACAAAATATTGCCTGTTTAGAAAGACCTTTAAAATAATTGCATAATTTGAAAGAAATCTTGGGAGGCTGTCTCATTAATTTTATAAAACATAACGCACACACGCGCCGCGCGCTCGTGCTCACACACACATAGAGAGAGAGAGAGAGAGAGAGAGAGAGAGAGAGAGAGAGAGAGAGAGAGAGAGAGAGAGAGAGAGAGAGAGAGAGAGAGAGAGAGAGAGAGAGAGAGAGAGAGATTTTATGTAACCAGAGTAACGATACAAACCTAATTTGTAATCGCGTGTTTCTGCTCCGAGCCTGGGCCAAAATCAATGGCAAAAAAAATGAAGAGAGAGAGAGAGAGAGAGAGAGAGAGAGAGAGAGAGAGAGAGAGAGAGAGAGAGAGACAGACAGACAGACAGACAGACAGACAGACAGACAGACAGACAGACAGAGAGATAGACAGAGAGAGGGAGATTGAGAGGATGGGTATTGGAGGGAGGCGGAGGTCATTGACTTTTACTTAGTCACTTTGTAAACTGATTACGTACACTGTATCTGCTTTGCCTCATGTGTACTCGCCAGCTGCATGTCTTCTGTAATGAAACAAAGTTGCTCAAGTTTACTGAAGACAAATATAGGCCTCCCAGCAAGCAGTGGAATTTTGATGTTGATTGCTCATCCAAAACAAACTGTGCTTGGCAAACGGCAGCCTCGAGACATCAAAGGTAAAGCTTAACACTGCGATCCTCTATTTCATTTTCTTTGTCTTTTTTTTCAAGATTTAAGTTAAATACATGTGAATAT
>CM031596.1:114465853-114478027 GCA_018398815.1 Conus ventricosus
ACATTATGAGAGGAAGCGTAGAGTACAGACCTGTCATGCAGTGTAGCAGGAAGAGGTTGTATTTCAAGAGACAATACCTTTCATCATTAGGCTGACATGCGAATCGAAAGTCATCATGGACGCTAGGATAAGTGACTCTCAGGAAATCCTGGACTGAGTCTGCCAAGAATTCATCTTGTCCATCATTCATAAATATTTTCCTGACGTGGTGGTCAGGGTTGGAATCACTGCCTACCAACAGCTGTGAATGTGTCCCTTGGGTAAAAAGCAATGTGAGGCCTGTCCTGTGTACGTTGGACCAGAACAGGCACCACCCAACACCACCGAAGTGACTCGGCGGCAGTGCAGTGTCTCCTCCGGTGGGTTGCCTTCTAATGGCTTGACATTGACTGTTCGCTGTGAATTGCCGGTGTCGGGGCTGTGGCGGGCCGGGCCGGGCTACGGCTGTGGACGGGGGTGGGGGGGGGAGGGGGGGTCGGATGAGCGGCGTGGGTACAGTGGCACAGAAGATGGAACATTACAAAGAGAGAGAGAGAGAGAGAGAGAGAGAGAGAGAGAGAGAGAGAGAGAGAGAGAGAGAGAGAGAGAGAGAGAGAGAGAGAGAGAGAGAGAGAGAGAGAGAGGAGAGAGAGGAGGTCAGTCTTCATTCCGGATTCCAGGAGTTGACGTGTAAACGATGCCCACTGATAAGCTGTTAGCCTCAATGTCCTCTGACATATATGTGTGTGTGTTAGTATTGTGGTGAAGCATGTGGGTGAATGGATGTGTGATGGCGTGCATGTATGTGTGGGTTAGTCGGACAATCTTCAATAGCTGTTTTATAGCAGTTTTCTCTCGCCTTCCCATGTATGTGTGGGTTGGTCGGACAATTTTCAGTAGCTGTTTTAAAGCAGTTTTCTCTCGTCTTACTTTGTAGCACAGGAAAGAGTGGTACTGAGTTGCGAGATGGTTTTGTTCAATCAGCATATTCTCTCTCTCTCTCTCTCTCTCTCTCTCTCTCTCTCTCTCTCTCTCTCTCTCTCTCTCTCTCTCTCTCTCTCTCTCTCTCTCTCTCTCCACTCCCCTTCCTGGCACCCATAATCACACCCTCCTTCAGCTCCCTCACCCGAGGAAAGGTCAGGCGCAAAAAAAAAAAAAAAAAAAAAATCAAAGCTAGAGCCAACATTTGGGTTGAATAATTTTCCTCCTTTTCCCATGATTTTAACATTTTATTCTGAAAAAGTGCTTTGCTTTATTTCATCTTTGTTATATGGCATTCTAGACCCCTCCCCTCCCTCGCCCTTTACCCACCCCATCCCGTTGATTCCTAAATTGACTGTATGGTCCAAAACATCGTAGCCCATCCGTCCATCCCACTCTTTTGGATTATATATCACCCCACTCCCACCCTTATTCCCCTTTCTCCTTAATCTCCCCAACACCATTCTCCCTTCTCCTCCTTATCCCTCAAGCACTTTTTGAGGGGAAAAAAAGGAAGAAAAGATCAGGGGACAGAAAATTGCCAATAAAGATTGCGCTGGACGCGCCGACTACGTTGTGTTGGTCAACATGAGCTATTTTCATTTTCTGTTTCTTTTTTTTCTTTGTTTATGAGTCAGGTCAGGGTCTTTATAGGCTAGCCGAGTACAGGGGTAAAATCAGGGCTGCAGGCAAATTAATATCAGAACCACGTAGGAGTTTAAAAACTGAAACGCAAATATCGAAGAACGTTATTACTTGAAGCTAGTAGACCATTTACTTATAAAACAAGGCTAATGTAAGTGCGGAAGGGGTGGGGTCGGGTAAGAAGGGAAAAGAAAATTAGAAAATTAGAAGAAAAAAAAAAGAAACAACGTAGGAATGAAAAAGAAAAGAAGAAAGAGAGGAAAACGAAGAAAGAAAGGGAAGGTAGAAGAAACGAAGGAAGGCAGGATGGAGAGATTGAAGAAATAAGGAAAACAAATAAGGAAAGAAAGAAGGAAAGAAAGAAAGAAAGAAGGAAGGAAGGGAAGAAAGAAAGAAAGAAAAAATAAAGGAAAGAAAGAAAGAATAGAAAGCTCAAAGAAAGAAAGAAGGAAAGAAAGAAATAAAGAATAGAAAAAGGAAAGAAAAAAAGAATAAAAGAAGGAAAGAAAGAAAGAATAAAAGAAAGAAAGAGAGAGGTAAAGAACGTAACAAAATAACATAAAACAAAGGGAAGGGAAAGAAAGACGGGGAAACGGTGAAAAGAGAAAACAACAAAGACAACAACAACGACAACAAAGATGGCAGAGAAAAGACATAATGGCAGAATGAAATCATTTTATGTCAGTTGACGAACGAAAAGAGCACAAAGGCAGAGAAAGACACAATGGCAAAGTGAAATCTAGTTTAGTTTGGGTTGAACTTTACCCATGCAAGGCTCTTTCAGGGATCTCATTATAGACTGAAAAGGGAAGTCACTTCAGTCATGGATGAGTTTTAAAAATGAAATCCTTACATGCAGTTTACGCAATAATCTACAATAGTTGTTATACTCGTCCTTCTCCTACGCCATCCACTTCCCATCCCGCCCCACACCATTGTCTCTGTCTCCCCCCATCCCCCTTCACTTCAACATTGCCCTTTATCTCTCTTTTACTTTCCTCTCTGTTTAAAACTTCTTTCAATCTGCAACCACGCCACTCCACCCCACACCCACCCCACCACTGTCTCCGCCCTCCCTCACCCCCCACCCACCCCACCACTGTCTCTGCCCTCCCTCACCCCCACCCACCCCACCACTGTCTCCGCCCTCCCTCACCCCCCACCCACCCCACCACTGTCTCCGCCCTCCCTCACCCCCCACCCACCCCACCACTGTCTCCGCCCTCCCTCACCCCCCACCCACCCCACCACTGTCTCCGCCCTCCCTCACCCCCCACCCACCCCACCACTGTCTCCGCCCTCCCTCACCCCCCACCCACCCCACCACTGTCTCCGCCCTCCCTCACCCCCCACCCACCCCACCACTGTCTCCGCCCTCCCTCACCCCCCACCCACCCCACCACTGTCTCCGCCCTCCCTCACCCCCCACCCACCCCACCACTGTCTCCGCCCTCCCTCACCCCCCACCCACCCCACCACTGTCTCGCCCTCCCTCACCCCCCACCCACCCCACCACTGTCTCCGCCCTCCCTCACCCCCCACCACCCCACCACTGTCTCGCCTCCCTCACCCCCCACCCACCCACCACTATCCCACCCCCCCCCCTGTCTCTGCCCTCCCTCACCCCCACCCACCCCACCACTGTCTCTGCCCTCCCTCACCCCCCACCCACCCCACCACTGTCTCTGCCCTCCCTCACCCCCCACCCACCCCACCACTGTCTCTGTCCTCCCTCATCCCCACCCACCCCACCACTGTCTCTGCCCTCCCTCACCCCCCACCCACCCCACCACTGTCTCTGTCCTCCCTCATCCCCACCCACCCCACCACTGTCTCTGCCCTCCCTCACCCCCCACCCACCCCACCACTGTCTCTGCCCTCCCTCACCCCCCACCCACCCCACCACTGTCTCTGTCCTCCCTCATCCCCCACCCACCCCACCACTGTCTGCCCTCCCCCACCCCCCCACCCACCCCACCACTGTCTCTGCCCTCCCTCATCCCCCACCCACCCACCACTGTCTCTGTCCTCCCTCATCCCCACCCACCCCACCACTCTCTGCCCTCCCTCACCCCCCACCCACCCCACCACTCTCTGCCCTCCCTCATCCCCATCCTATCTCTGATCATAGTTATTCTTACTGGATTCGCTCCGAATCCGACATCGCGTAGTTTGAAAGACTCGCATTCAAAATGCCACTAATGGGTCTGTTACCACAAATGCGATTCATTGTAGAGCTGCCAACAAGCTATTGTGCCAACTACGCAGAACATCAGACAGACACTGTGAACCTGTACAAGGAGCAGGAAGACCACTAGATAGCGGACAAAAGACTCAATGCGCTTTGTGAGTCAGATTAATGTAACCTTCTCTGAGCGGATGAGGTAATAACGCTATAGCAAGGCTGTAGGCATTGATGGAATATTTCTGTTGAAAGTGGTATCTCTTTGCTGGGTGAAGAGGAGAAACCACTCAGTAAGTGTCAATCCAGAATCATTTTGCATCATTCTACACAAATGGATTGGCATCAGCAATAATGAGGTGACAAGCTTTGAAACGCGGCGAAGTGTAAATAAACTGTCATTGGTGGGATTGCACAATAGGTGTAGAAAGTGTTAACTTTTGCTACCATTCGGCAGATGAACTTGGCCTTGCTGTGTGTGCCAGCATTCCCGCTTAGTCAACGGCTATCATAGTCTAGAAAGCATTATTTCTTTTGTGTAAAAATGCATAGAAATGGCATATATGCAGACAGCAACGTAACATAGGTAGCGTGTGGCCACCCCAGCTCTAATCATGACTACTTGCTGGCCAAAGACCCAGCCTGTGCATGTTATCAGTTCTAACAACAGAAAACTATGTGCAGCGTTTCTAGAAGGAAAGAAAGTGAACTGGCGTCGAAGACGGAAAAAACAGTACGCAAACGGCGTCTTTCTGTTGCTGGTTTGTCTGACCAGAAGCGGATATATCCGATGCTGTGTTCTTGGAGATGTCTTACTCTAGGAAGGAGACTTGGCTGAGAGCAGTGATGTCAACATTCAGTCTGGACAGGTCATGTGCATCAGTGCGCAGCGACGTTCTGGACAACATCAAGCATGGTTCTGATGTTCCAGCATGCAAGGTTCAGTCCTTTCACAGCCTTGGTGGGTATGTAACTTTCTTTTCTGATGTTGTTCAGCCACTTGAAAGGATGCCTGTTGACCGAGGTTAGCCAGGTGGGAAGCTTTGTTTGTCCGCCTTTCCTAGGCCCCTCTCCATGTGGAGCAAAAACTGCTGTCCTTAGAAATGTCCGCTTGGTCACTCAGGATGTGCTGGAAGGTGTTGTCATCCCCAGGTCAGCATCAGACGACCAACATCCTGATCTGCCTGCATGCAGGATTGAGGCTGCGGCTTCCACTGTCATCTTCCACCTGCTGTCTTCGCCCCTTTCCCATCGCTACAGGGCTTGGAATGGTTGGTGGTCAAGGACGTGTTCCACCTGCTGTTGTCGCCCCTTTCCCATCGCTACAGAACTTGGAATGGTTGGTGGTCAAGGACGTGTTCCACCTGCTGTCTTCGCCCCTTTCCCATCGCTACAGGACTTGGAATGGTTGGTGGTCAAGGACGTGTTCCACCTGCTGTCTTCGCCCCTTTCCATCGCTACAGGACTTGGAATGGTTGGTGGTCAAGGACGTGTTCCACCTGCTGTCTTCGCCCCTTTCCCATCGCTACGAACTTGGAATGGTTGGTGGTCAAGGACGTGTCCTTCAAACCCTGCGCAGCGGAGTATTTGGCGCAGTGTGCGCTGAACTGCCCCACCTTTACACCTGGGGCTCATTTGCAATCACCTAGCAGCTGGGCGGGGGACAGCGAGGTCCTTGGGTCGTGGATGTTACACCTAGCAAGCGGGGGACGGCGACAGCGAGGTCCTTGGATCGTGGATGTTACAGCTAGCAAGTTGGGACGGCGACAGCGAGGGTCAGAGAACAGGAAACCTTCATTCTAAGCCACTTTCACCCTCCCCCGAGTTTTTTTGGGCGAAAGTGCCTAAAAGCCGCCTTTTCCTGTGGCGGAGAGAGAGAGAGAAACCCACCGGCAGACAGACAGAGAAGAGAGGAGAAGAGAGAGGACAGACAGACGGGACAGAAAAGGGGAGGCGGGCAGACACACACACAGCATTTTATGGCACGGCTCGCGCAGACAAAGCGCCCCTCGACACAGTGCACGGCTCGCCCAAAACCTGCGCCCAAAAAAATCAATAAAGCACACCTGACGGCCCCGTTAACGCAACATAAGCGAATGTTCAGACTGTCACGTGTCATTGCCACTTCGTTAGCCGCCACGTTAACAAGACGCCATTGTTCACTGGATTAAACTTCGCAGAAGGCTGTTTTTAAATTGTCCCTTAGCTGTCTGTCATTTTACATTGGAAGGCGTGTGTGGTGGCTTTTTCAGTGAGAAAAGTTTTTTAAGATGAGATGGTTCTTTATCTAAAAAATGGCGCTGCATTGTTGAAAGTTGGCCGAAGCAAAAACAAACCATGGGGCGTTGATTGTTGGAGCTGGCTTGAGACAGCTAAAACCCGTGTTTAAAAACATGGCGTTCATTTCTTAAGGCGGAGGTAAACACGGCTGATTCGTATGTAAAAAACTTATATTTGAAACATTTTTGCTTTTCCTTCCCCAAGTAAAAATGTTCCCAGTTTGTATCAGACTTGATTGATTGTTAACTACAGATTCAGTGTTCATGTAGCAAGCTGATCTGTGTATTAAGAGGGTGATACTTTTCTACTTTTCTAATTCTAACCAGTTCATCTGCCTTCAAGTGTGCCCTTATGCAACGGAATGGCGATTTCGAATGTTCTAGCAAACAAACTAGATAGGGCTAGCAGACCTTAGTACATCTACCAGATGGAGAGGAGTAGTGCGTAGCTGGTGGCGGCCTGTGGGGAATCAGCCTTGCTATAAATAGCCGTTTATTACATGAACGGTATTTTTAGTGTAGAGGAGTGAGTGCTCTGCTCCGCGCTGTGTGTGTGTGTGTGTGTGCGGGGTGGTGGTGGGGGTGGAGGCAGTGGTGGTGTGTTTCACCTCTGTCGCCACACACAGCAGCCCCAGCTCATTCAAGTGGCGTAACGTGGATCCACCCCTAGCTTTCTTCTTTTTTTTTCCTTTCTTTCTGTCCGCCCACCTTTTCCCCTTCCTCGCCAAGCCAGCTCGCGGCAGACAGCGCCTCTGCTGACGTCACAACCCCCCACCTGTCGACTTTGCCCGCTGCCTACCCAGAGGTGGTGGGTGGTGGTGGTGGTGTGCCGTTGGGAGCTGCAACAGTGTTATGTGAAGGCCAGCAAGAGGACGCGGGGAAATCCGCCTTGCTATAAATAGCCGTTTATACATAAAACGGTTTATTTTTAGCAGCAAGAGGCCCTGGGGGAAAAATTTCCGCCTTGCTATAAATAGCCGTTTATACATTGAACGGTTTATTTTTAGCAGCAAGAGGACTGTGGGGAAATCCGCCTTGCTATAAATAAGCCGTTTATTACATGAACGGCATTTTTGCAGCAAGAGGACTGGGGGGAAATCCGCCTTGCTATAAATAACCGTTTTATACATGAAGGCTATATTTAGCAGCAGAGTCTACAGGATGTAGGGTGCCGTACGGACAGATGTGCCCCACCCCCACCCACGCATGCACACCCCCCTCCCTCCCACCCCCCCCCACCCCACGCATGCCACCTCCTCCTCCCCCCCCCACCCCCAACGCCATGCAAAACCCCCCTATCCACCCCACTCCCACCCCACACCCCCCACGCTTGCACACACTCAATTTCCCCCTTCTAAGTTTTAACTTAAGTTACCCCAAGTTACTTTTAAGTTCTTACCAAGTTACTTCTAAGTTTTTAATTAAGTCGCCCCGGGGTTCTTAATAAGTTCTTGATAAAGTTCTTAAGAAAGTTTTAATAAGTTCTTGATCAAGTTCTTGATAAGTTCTTGATTAAGTTTATCCTCTAAGTAAAAACCAAGTTCTTTATTTAAGTTTTCTTATAATTATCAAAAAAAATACAATCTATGTTTTTATCTTAAATAGTAAATGCCTAATATAGTAAAACACACGCCTCAAAAAACGTGTCACGTTGAGAAGTCCTTGCTCAGCGTTCTCTGCCCTAGATCTTAATGAAGTTTTACATCCCAAGCAACCATTGTTTACATTCGGTCTAATGGAAATGTCTTTTATAGACTCCATGGTCTTTATTTATTGACTTTATCATTTTTTTTTTTTTAAATACCCATGATCTATTTTTATAAAAAATTAAAATTAAGTTCTTAAAATATTATTGCATTAAAATGGATCAAAATGATGCTTTTGTTTTGGCGGTTTTGGCGTGCAGTTGTTTTTTTTTCTGTATTTAGCGGTTCAGGTTGTTTTTAAAAATTCTTTTGTTTCTGTTGCCCCTGTGTATATATTTTATAGCCGTAATAACTGCCCCCAACAGCAGCAATGGGGCCAAAAATGGCAACAGTTTTAAGTTCAACATTCCATGAAGACTTTGGGGCCCCTTTTATCACATGGAGTTTTTATAAACGGGCATTGAATCAAATTGTTCTGGCGTGGCGGGTTTTGTTTTCATGATGAGTCATATTCTGTAACATTAATTTTTTTTGTCTGTTCCACTTGCTAATTTTTTTCCTGCTTTAAAAAAAACGCCCAGGATTTTTAATGGTCTCCACCTGATCAGCGTTTTCTGCTGATTTTCTGGCTTGGTTACTTTCTCACCTGATTCAGTGTTTTTGGTTCTGATGATTTTCCAGCTCGTTCATTTTGAAGGGAAACAAAATCTATATGATTAAAAGTTATTAAATCCCATGATTAATGGCGATAACAATGTTCCAAATCTGGTAGTATAGATCACAGCCTAGAGACTCTATGACTTTGTTTTAAAATGGATCTTGCGTTTAAATCATACATAAAATCTTGTTCAGAATCAATGGAGCAAATCTACTGACTAGTTTAGTGTACAAACTAAGAACCGTTTGCCCCCATTTTTCCATTTCTAGAGCCCAGCTGCGCTTCATACCTGTTATGAAACTTTAAAATGCTTGCGGGGACATCTGTTGAATCTGTTCAATGCTGAATTCAGTTCCGAGGAACTGTTTTGTTTTCCACACGCTGCCAAAGAATACAGCCTCTCCTTTTTGGGCAAATAGCTTGATCATCAACTTGGTCATTCATAAGTTCAGGAAGGTTTAGGCTTTCCCTGTAGCTGTAAGTTCATCGCTTTTATGTTTTTTAATAATTATAATTATTTTATTTTATAAAAATGAGCACCGAAAAAACTGTTACCAACCTTGTATACCTTTTTGCTGTTATTGGAGGCCTAAGTGTAGGTACTCAATGCTTGGTAAAAGCTTTTAAGAATTAAACCAGCAGATCTTGGCAAACTAGACTTTGGGATTCAGCAAAGCTGATTGCTATCATTGCAGCTTCGGTTGCCACGAAAGATTTTCTAGTCAAGCAAGGAATAATTCCAGACAGTATAAATATGTAAGAAAAAAATACATTTATAAAAAATGGCTTCACTCGCAATAATGATAGGCGGCGCTGTGGTGAATGCGCTTGCTTTTAGCGGAAGTAATTTGCATTTTTTAAACTGGGGAATGACGGCGAGAGAAAAAGACATAACAAAGCTATGGAGGGAACTAAGCAGCTGCGCAAGACGCCCTTTAAAGGCAGAGACTTGAGCAGTTAGATTTTTAATGACACACTGAAAAGACAGGGGCATGCAGCTTACACATTTAAAAATGTTGATCAAGCAATAAAACAATATTATCTTGTAACAGCAAACCAATCGAGACATTGCCCCACCAAAATTCAGTGACTTTTATCAACCATCAGAAAAAACAAAAATGCAAGAAATCGGGTTATTGTCGTTTTGGGATGACCGTCGGGGTATTTTGTTGCACATAATATTGGCTGAATAAAAAATGAACCAAAATCTATTATTCGCCCCAAAGGATATTGGAAGGGCATCACAGCAATACAAAAGCTAAGCCAGCAGCTGGAGTCAGTGAACAAACAGCGAAGGAAAAGTTATCTAAAAAAGCGATTTGGCAAAATTTATTTACCTGCCCCTAGACGAAAAACCCGAGGCCACACTTTTGTGAATACAACTCCAAACGACACCCATCAAATGGATCTTCTATATTTACCTCTGATTTGGATTAGAAAGAAAAAGATTTAAGTACGCACTCACAGTCATTGACATGGCTTCAAGATACAAAGATGCGGAGGCCCTTAAAAAACAAAAAAGTGCTTCTGCTGTTCCTGTCGCTATAAAAACTGATATACCAACGAGGGCCCCTAACTTAAACCTCGCATGATTCAAGTTGACGATGGAAAAGAATTTTAAAGGCCAAGTGGGAAACAATTATTGTTGAAACATAGAGTTACCATTTAAAAGAGGCATTTTCCAGGAGTTCACAGATCACAGGCTTTAGTTGAAAACTTTAACAAACAGTTAGCCCAAAGACTTTTCTCCTACCAGTATCACAGAGAGCTGATTGACAATTCTCGTTAACACAGAATGGGTTAGAAGACTGGCCCTCAGTTTTGCGCGCAATGAATAATGAAGAATTTAAAGGCCTAAAACCAGTACAAGCAATCAAAAGAAAAACAATAAATGTTGCTGAAGGAGAGTCTTCATCTGGCAAACTATTACCTTTTGGGAAATTGAAAGTAAGGTCCCTTTATTTGGGGGGGAAAAGCGGAAGGGGCCACTGCATAAGGGAAAACCGATCCAGTTTGGAGGGGTTGACCCATAGGGAAAAAAAAAAGAATTGAAAAAAAGAATCCCCCGTGTTTTATTTACGGAGAAACGGGAAAAAAAACCCCCCCCCCAACCAGTTTCCTAAAAGATCTTTTTTTGAAAAAGAAAACTGAAATTTAATTCCCCCGGACACAGTTCCGCTTTAATTAATTTAGGGTTTTCCCCGTCCCCAATTTGAAATTGAAAACTCGGATTAACAAAAAAACCGTTTTGGTGTTTGTTCTTCAAATGACTTCTTTGTTACAAAGTTGTGGGATCTAAATGTAGATTAGTTTGGGGCGTTTTACGTTGTCATGATGAAAGTTTATTGCCAAAACAATGCTTTTTGTGTTGCCCATGTGATTTGTTTGATTTGCAAAACCGGGGGCGAGGATTTTCCCCTTTGCTTTCTTAATGATTTTTTCCTGGCTCAAAATTATGTAAATTTTGCCTTTAAAACCCCCATTATCCTTGGTTTCCCTTTTTCCGAAAATTCACCCTTCACCCTTTCCCTAAAATTTTTTTTGTTAGTAATTAAAATGAAAAGGGGGAATCTTTAGGAAAATGGATTTGTCTTTCCCAAATCCCGCGGGTCCTTTAGCTACTTTTTTTTCCCATGTCTTTTTTAAATATTTCCCAGTGGGAATACCCTTAAAAAAAATGTCTTTTAATTGGAAAAGAAAATTCGGGGACCCCAGGTACGAGGGTTTTAAAGTAGTCATAAAAAAATTTTCTAAACATAAAAAGTTTTTGAAAATTTCCCTAAAACGGGTAAACCCAAAAATAGGTTTGCCCCTTTTGACTTTTTTTTTCTTTTTATTATGCAAAAAGCGGGATTTAAAATCTTCTGAAGTTTTTTTAAATTGGGTTTTTTGAAGTCAGCTTTTTTTGCTTCTTTCCTCTTGGTGACTAATTGAAAATTTTGCGCTTGTGGGGATTCTTAGTTTTAAACAGTGTTGTTCATCAGCTTGAAAAAGTTTTTTTCTGAAGCTTTCTGGGGGTTTTAGTTCTGAATCAGTGTTTTTCTTGATGTTTGGGTTTTTTTCATGAACTGTTTTTGACCCAAAAGAATTTACGATAAAATGCTTTAACTTAAAACCCATGTCTTAAATAAAATTTTGTAGAGTCGTATGACAGCTTTAATTTTTTTTTCCCTCGAAGATTAGGAAAAGTTTGGCGGCTCTTTGGTTTTAAATCTTTAGACTTTCTGCTGCCAATGGATAGTCATTATGAAGGTCTTGGAGTTCATGAGGTTTTTCTAATTTAACTTCTAGAATAAAACCACAGGGGGTTTTTTTTTTTTTTTTTTTCGGGGTTTAAAATGTTAAAACCATTTTAATCCCTTTTTTGAATTTTGGGTCCCTGTTTTCATCTTAAAGTTAGTAATGGAAGTGATTGCGCCATTGCCCCCCCTAAGATTGTTTGGTCAAAAATTCCAGAGATAGTTGGGCCTTTTACTGGCCATAGGCCCCAAAGTATTTGTTGTTTCCCTTTCCCGTAATGATGCGAGCCATACAAATTTTCCCCCACGCAATCCTTTTTTAAAAATATCTGAATTTGGGGAAAATCTGAAAATTAAAATCCCCTGCCCCCAATTTAAACTTTAAGAAAGGCCCCAGCTCATCCGGGTTTGCAAAAATTTTAAAAAGGGGGGCGGATCCAAACTGTAAGGTTTCTGGGGGTTCTTTTTTTAAAATTTTTTCCAAAGACGTCCCCCAAAAACCCATACATTGCCATTAAATAGGGGGTCATGTATTTTCCCCTCTTTTTACAATTAACTTTTCCCA
>CM031596.1:114490440-114505440 GCA_018398815.1 Conus ventricosus
AGTAATAATAATAATGATGATTATGATACTAATAATTTTAATATATGAATAAATTATTGAATAAATAAATGAATAAATACACAAATAAATACATATAAATAATCATCTGGTGGAATATTTAAACAAGGCTTTCATGGAGATTACCGCAAGGTACTTTTACATTGAATGTCATGAATGTTCAAACCCCCGATAACCACATAGTATGCTATATGATGCCTCATCACTTTTGAAAGAATACCGAGTATGGGTCAAATGCGTTGTATGTGTGTGACCGGTACTACACAGTTTCTCCCTAATCACCGTTCCGATTAACAACAACAAAAACTTATCTTCTTTGATAATTGTACTTGGAAGAAAAATCAATCGAGAAACAATATCATCAAAGGAGAATAACAACCACCGTAGAAAAAAATAGAAGAAAAGAAAAAACAACAACAAATCAACCCGAGCGGTAGGAATACAGCAATGTCTGTCAAATAATTCTGAGACTTGAAGACAGTTTGGGCGCCACAGAAGACTTCGACACCAGCTTCCTCCACTCCTCCCGGTTCTCAGACGCTGTTAGGCAGTTGGTGAGTGTGAGGCCAGTCCATGCACTGATGTTGTCCTCCCATCTCTTTCTCTGTCCTCCTCTCCTTCTGCCTCCTCGCACTGTTCCCTGTAGAATAGTTTTGGCAAGTTCTGTTGATCTTGATACATGACCATACCATCTCATTTTCCTTCTTTTCACTGTGGACAACAGGTCTTCGTATGGTCCAATGGCTTGCCTTACTGTGGTCTGGACCTCCAAGTTGGTAATGTCGTCTTTGTATGAGATGCCTAGGATCTTGAGGAAGCACCTCATCTCTAATGCCTGAATCCTTCTCCCAAGTTCAGCTGTTAGAGTCCACGTCTCAAAAAACAGAAGTTCATGTAGAAATCCACTAACCCTTCGGAAGCAAATCTACTTTGACATGGATGTCGTGTTGTACAGTACAACACAACACAGTACGGTTCAAGCATCAAGCACAAAGATAGGAAACGACGCCAGACAACACAATACAACAAAATGCACAATTTTTTCTCGGATTACTGTAACAAGTCGATGTGTTGATGGATTACTGTAACAATTCGATGTGTTGATGGAATGCATTGTATCTTAGTTATCACTGTAACAATTCGATGTGTTGATGGATTACTGTAACAATTCGATGTGTTGATGGATTGCATTGTATCTTAGTGGATTACTGTAACAATTCGATGTGTTGATGGATTACTGTAACAATTCGATGTGTTGATGGATTGCATTGTATCTTAGTGGATTACTGTAACAATTCGATGTGTTGATGGATTACTGTAACAATTCGATGTGTTGATGGATTACTGTAACAATTCGATGTGTTGATGGATTACTGTAACAATTCGATGTGTTGATGGATTGCTGTAACAATTCAATGTGTTGATGGAATGCATTGTATCTTAGTGGATTACTGTAACAATTCGATGTGTTGATGGATTACTGTAACAATTCGATGTGTTGATGGATTACTGTAACAATTCGATGTGTTGATGGAATGCATTGTATCTTAGTGGATTACTGTAACAATTCGATGTGTTGATGGAATGCATTGTATCTTAGCTACTAGATTCGATTGTTTTTTCCTTTACATGTCGTAGACGTGCAAAAATATAAAATGTACAAAAACAATTCTAACTAAAAAGCTATTATACCTATATGTTGCGTTAACGTTACGTTACGCTGTGTTGCGGTGCGTTGTGTTACGATGCGCTACTGCATGCCATGAAGTGCTATGCTATGCTATATTAATAAGGCAATGTGGGGACCTACGCAGAGTGGGTCCCCATTGTATGAGCTGACTGGCTGCGCTCTAAATGAACATGTTATTGTTGAAACAGGAAAAAATGTAGTACATGGAAACACCATCCTGGGCCATGACATCCAGTGCAGTACAGACTCCAATGTGGCCATGCCTTTGACTGTGTGTTCCATGACATCCAGTGCAGTACAGACTGTAATGTGGCCATGCCTTTGACTGTGTGTTCCATGACATCCACTGCAGTACAGACTGTAATGTGGCCATGCCTTTGACTGTGTGTTCCATGACATCCAGTGCAGTACAGACTGTAATGTGGCCATGCCTTTGACTGTGTGTTCCATGACATCCACTGCAGTACAGACTGTAATGTGGCCATGCCTTTGACTGTGTGTTCCATGACATCCAGTGCAGTACAGACTGTAATGTGGCCATGCCTTTGACTGTGTGTTCCATGACATCCACTGCAGTACAGACTGTAATGTGGCCATGCCTTTGACTGTGTGTTCCATGACATCCAGTGCAGTACAGACTTAATGTGGCCATGCCTTTGACTGTGTGTTCCATGACATCCAGTGCAGTACAGACCGTAATGTGGCCATGCCTTTGTCTGTGTGTTCCATGACATCCAGTGCAGTACAGACTGTAATGTGGCCATGCCTTTGACTGTGTGTTCCATGACATCCACTGCAGTACAGACTGTAATGTGGCCATGCCTTTGACTGTGTGTTCCATGACATCCAGTGCAGTACAGACTGTAATGTGGCCATGCCTTTGACTGTGTGTTCCATGACATCCAGTGCAGTACAGACCGAAATGTGGCCATGCCTTTGACTGTGTGTTCCATGACATCCACTGCAGTACAGACTGTAATGTGGCCATGTCTTTGTCTGTGTTCCATGACATCCAGTGCAGTACAGACCGTAATGTGGCCATGCCTTTGTGTGTTCCATGACATCCACTGCAGTACAGACCGTAATGTGGCCATTCCTTTGTCTGTGTGTTCCATGACATCCACTGCAGTACAGACTGTAATGTGGCCATGCCTTTGTCTCTTTGTTCCATGGCATCCAGTGCAGTACAGACTGTAATGTGGCCATGCCTTTGTCTCTTTGTTCCATGACATCCATTGCAGTACAGACTGTAATGTGGCCATGCCTTTGTCTGTGTGTTCCATGAATCCAGTGCAGTACAGACTGTAATGTGGCCATGCCTTTGTCTCTTTGTTCCAGGACTTCTACAGCTACGCGTGTGGAGGGTACAATGAGAAAGCATACCTGTCCTGGTTCAATACACGTGTTCGGGAAAACCCGGAGGAGATCATTCAGCATTTCCGACAGTTTGCGATTGGTAAGTGAAACGTGTACCGTTGATAACGTATCGTCGATGTCAGTTTGTTGTTGTCGGTCTGAAGTGTGGGCGAGGGGGAGTGGGTGGTGAGGGGGTTGGTGTGATGGGGGTGGCGGTGGTGGAGGGTATGGTTGTAGAAATGTATGTGCTCTCTCTCTCTCCTCTCTCTCTCTCTCTCTCTCTGACTGTGTGTTCCATGACATCCAGTGCAGTGCAGTGCACACGTGTCAGACACGCTAAGGTCTGAGAGGAAAAACACCTATACTAACACCCTCTCCCCTCTCATACAACACACCCACACAACGTCAACAAATAAATATATTTATTCAATACAACACGCTGTCGCTCATGCACACACCACCATCCTGCACAATAGACCCTCCCAACATCAACAGTACACACAACACAAAATATCCAACCAACAAGCCCAAGCATACATCATAACCAGGCTGCCAAGCAACCACCCACCGGTGACCAACCGGTCGCACAACACTTAGATCACAATAATGGCCACTAAAATTTGTTACGATGCACAAAACTTCCACCAAACGACCCCCACAAACCATGTGAGTCATCAACTTATTGCCCTCAGATGATTGTCCAGTGAAAACAGGCACACGAGCTTGGGGGACGCACAATTTAGACAAGTTAATAGGGTTTTCGCCCACCACAACCCGTGACGGAGTAACGGAGAACAGCAACGACGACGACGACGATGCGAAAACGAATAACGAAGGTTAGCTGTAAAACCCCGTAATCACAGCCTAAGACACCCGACGACAACCCATAATCAGCGCCAAAAAGAAGTGTTCACATCAGATGAGTCTGCACCACCACCAACCATGGGCGCGCGCTTCCCAGCACCCCCCCACTGCGGCCAGGCTGCAAGCCGGTCGGCCTGGTCAGTTCCGCTGGTCGGCCTGGTCAGCTCCGCCTGGTCGGCCTGGTCAGTTCCGCCTGGGCCCGGCCGGGGTCAGCTCCCCCTGGTCCGGTCTTGGTCAGCTCCCCTGGGTCGGCTCTCGGGCCCGTCAAAATCAGCCCAGACTCGGTCAACACCCGGTGCTGCCCATCCCACTAGCAACGGTGGCGCTACGGAAACACCACCTTCAGGGCCCACATCAGTGGCTGATTCACACAACATTGCGTATTCCTACACTGTCACTTGTCACGAGTAAACGCCAATAGAGCAAAACCGTCCAGCTGCACCCCCGCCAAGACAATTACTATCGCCACCAAAGACGAAAACCCTAAACCAAAACGGTGTTCATTCATTCATTGACTGGCCGATCAATTTCCGCCACCCCATAATGTCCCTGACTTAAGGGCCAAAACACGACAACCATTCAAGTCACCAACGATTCACCGTGACCAACCACAACTGATTTAGTCTCCATGGGACATCAAAAGAACCCCCCAACTATGCCCCGCCCAACACGGTCTAAGCAACGAAATCTCAGGCACAATAAACACATCAACACCACCATAAATTTAGACACCGTCCCGAAACAACATGAAACAACTGACACCCGCCATACTGCCCATACGACAATTACACCTGGCATGGATATAACACACCACAGCAGCAGAGTGACCCAACAATAACCAACATCAATGACATCAGGTAACCCCCAACCCGCAGCAACAACATAACATCGACTACCACACAAACCCAATACCCAACACCAACCAAACAAACAACATAGTCAGAATCCCCCGCATCCCAACCCCTGCACGTAGAGCACACTAAAATTCACACGTAATACAAAAAAAACACAACAGAAAAACACACCCATACTGCTCAGTATTAACCCAGCGCACAAAAGAAAAATAAATACCCCACACTCCCCCTCTTATCAGTACTAACAATCCTCAATAAATATTATTATATGTTATTAACGTTGCTAACATCCAGCCGACTACGCAACCCGTAAGCCACCCACACGTCTACAATCGAAACTCATTGCACATGCGTCCACCTGCCCGAACGGCCCCGCCTACCGAACCAAAATGGGAGGCCCCCGAAACGATCACCCGTCTCCCAAATGATGGAATAGCATATTGAAAATAGTGGCGCCACAGGCAATCCCAAACGTTTCAAAAAAAAACCATGCCACCATATCCTTAGCCATGTCTCCCCACAACAGACAGTACCACGCACCGCCAGCCGCCCACAGCCATGAGTTGGCAATCTCCACTTTCCCAACACATTAAAACACGCCCATCCCCCCCCCCCCCTTCTCTCTACTATCATTTCCCCCCCCCTAACCTTACCCTAACATCCAATAGCCCCGACCACAAAATAATAACCCCCTGACGACCTCCTTTCAACAAAATACACAAGTAATTTAAGTACACTATAGCAACAGTCAATATCTACTAACCCCCCCCCCCCCCCCCCCCCCCCCCACAGCCTAGGACAGATTCCAAAAATTTAAAAAGACTGGAGTTGACATACAACTCGGGTCATAGTTTGGGAGGCCTACCCACTGCCATAATGGACTACACCTACAAACATCTATCTGCTTCTTCACAATTAACCTCTTACGCACACAACTGAAAACATACGACCAAGACCCTATTTACAAAAGTCTAAAAACTCAAAGCTCAATGATCGATAAACCTCACTTAAAAAAACAGCCAAACCCCGCTTCAAACTTACCCGAAAACCCTTTGGGACAAAACACCAACGTAGGAGGCGCCACACACTGACTACACCCCTACACATACATTACGTGGCGTCCCCAAAGAATCACACCTTGACCCGAATCGTGACCCACTTCTACATAGAACAGAGACTCCACTTGTGGGCCAGGAACAGCCTCCCGAAAACCGCACCCCTCAGGTCCGAAAGACCCAATCCCAAAGAGTCCTGCCTGACACCCCAGCCAAGACAGAACTGAACTTAGCGTGCCCTGCGCCCTGCAGGTACAATGCGGACACAACACTCAACATGACTTCACGTGCACAGGACAACACACACTGCACGGGACGAAACAAGATGCACGGGTTTCTGGGTTTTTGACATTCGCTCAACCCTGGCGTTTAACGCACGGAAGTTCTGCCTTCCCAACCAACAGGGCTCCGTGAAATGCCAAACAAATAACTACAAGACATTTTTCCCGGTTGTGTCACGTTCCCCTTTCCCTTTCCACCGCCTCTATTTTTGATGCCACGTCACACAAAACCGAGCTCTGGGTCATGACAAACCCCCCTCCTAAAGATCCAAATCCCCATTGGTTTCAAGAACCAAGACATGACACAGAGCTACGACGCCCCGTACCATCAAAACCCGTATGACCACTTTAAACCAGGACTAGTAGCCATCATTTCCCTAGGCAACACCAAATGCTGCAAAACCCCTACAGCCTGAACTCCAGCAGGACAACCCGATCTTCAAATTTGGCAAAACTCCTCTTACATCCTGCTGAGAAAAATCAGCCGCTATATTGTCCTCCCAGGGATTGCCTCCACCAGAAACTGGAACGGCTGGAGCGGGAGCGCCCACCTTGTCACTCTCCCACTGGTTGACTTAACCCGGTGTAGGTCTGCAGAGGAGGGGTGATCAGTTTGGACGGTGAACGCTTGCCGTACAAATAGGGGGCAAACTTCTGAACTCCCCACACAATGCCAAACATTCCTTTTCAATGAGGGGGTAGTTTAGTTCCGCATCCACCAACTTCTTGCTGGCGCACCCCAAACGGGCCACAATACCCCATCATGCTTTTGGAACAACACAGCTCCCAGTCCAGTCCCTGACGCATCCTCTGAGGAAAAATGGCCCCCCCAGCACGGGCAGCCTGCACACTGGTGGGGTAAAAAAAACTGTCCTTCAACCTTCTGAAGGCCCTTTCACAATCTTCGTCCATCGGACCTGTCTAGGCTGCGTCCCCTTTGCCCAGGTCTGTCAAAGGAAAGGGCAATGTCCGAAAACCGGGGATGAACTCCGGTAAAAACCAATCAACCCAAAAAACTCTTTACCTGCTTCTTGGTCTGGGGTCTCGGCGCATCCTTGATCTGACATGTCTGGTCCCCACAGGTCGAATCTTCCCTTCGCCAATCACGTGGCCCAGATAAACGACCTCTCGCCCTCCCAAACTCACATTTGGGTTTGGTCGTGCTGACAACGAGCATTCTCTCAGCCGCTAAAAATAGAGCACGCAGGTTTTCTAGGTGTCGCTCCTCTGTCTCTGTAGCAACCAAAAACGTCGTCGATGAAGTTGTCGACATCCTCCCCCGGGCAACGGACGAAGCAACTTCCTAATCATCCTCGTAAAAACAGCTCCCGCAGTGCACAGTCCAAAAGGCATGCCCTTTCCCACTGGAACTGCCCAGAGGAGTAACAAATTGCAGTCTTGGGACGGTCTTCCTTCGCCACAGGGATCTGCCAATAGCCCTTGGTCAGGTCAATCTTGCTGAAAACCCCTTCTGCCCCAAACTTTGCAAACGGGTAATCAATGTCGGCATCGCTCCGAATCGAACACCACAATCCTTTTCGGGTCGTCGGTAATCCACGCAGAAACGAATCTTCCCATCCTTCTTCCTCACCAAGACCACTGGAGATGCGTAAGGTGACACGGAGGGCTAAATAACGTCTAATTCTGCATAGCCTCCATTCCTCCCGGATCGTTTCCCTGCAAGCGAATGGGACTTGATAGGGCTTGGACCGAACGGGTTACGTCGGACGACAATCTCACATGACATTCTTCCAAGGCCGAAACCCGCTGGCAATCCGTAAGAACGTCGCCAAACTCCCGAGTGAGTCCCTTGACCCCCTGCAGCGAACATCGGATCCTCTCCCCAAAATGACGACATCCGCGGGTCCCTCAGTGGCTGTCAGCGGAATCAAGGGAATGTCCCCTCCTATGGGAGCGTCGGTGACTCCTCGTCTTCTTCCTCCACCACTACCGCTTGCACATTCACTGGGGGTTGTAGCTCTGCAGGCCGCTCCAACGAACTTCTTAACAGATTGGGCATGGAACAACCTGCTCTTTGGCCCCATCTGGACCTTGTAGTCCACCTCACCAACCCTACCATCACATGGTACGGGCCCCGCCAGGCCAGCTCCAGCTTGTTGTGTTTCAAAGGCCGCAGGACCAACACTCTAGACCCTACTGGAAACAAATCGTCTCCTCGCCCGGAGATAAAAGTGTCGCTTGTATAGCCCAGCCGGCAGGGGCCCGACGTTTTTCCTGGCCAAAGTACATGTCTCACAATCTGTTTCCTGAGGTCCCCCAAACATACTCAAGGGATGTCTTTAGCTCAGCCTCCTCGGGGCGCACCCACGACTCCTTCAGTATCTGCATAGGTCCCCGCACTGCTCGCCCATATAACAGTTCAAAAGGGGAAAATCCCGTGCTGGCTTGCGGTACTTCCCGGTAGGCAAAAGCAGCGCCGGTAGCCATCGATCCCCCTCATCTGGCTTGTCCTGTACCCAAACGGTGCATCATCCTCTTGAGGGTCCCATTGAACCTTCCACTAGTCCATTGCACTGAGCAGGTACGGCGTGGTATTCAAACCCTTAATGGCCAGCAGACGGTCACTTCCTTCATCACCTGCCCAGTTGAACTGTGATCCTCGATCCGTAAGCCCCTGCTTGGGTATGCCAGTTCGTGACCACATGGTGAATGCAGCCTCGGCCACCTCCTCTGCCGTGATGTATCTTAAAGGCATCGCTTCCGGGTATCTGGTGGTGTAGTCTCCCATGCCCCAGTATATACCGATGACCTCGTCCAGACATCGGCGGTCAACGGTCCGATCAATCTAGTCCCATTTTGGAAAAGGGTTTCCTGCTCCAGAGGCATCTTGACCAAGGGTACCGGTGGAACCCGACCCTTGTCGATGGTGCGCTGACACTGGGGGCATGACTGGCAAAACCTCGCGATGTCGGCGCATATTCCTGGCCAGTAGAAGTGAGGTAGAATCCTGGACTTGGTCTTCGTGGTTCCAAGATGCCCTGACATGGAACCTCGGGGCCTAAAGCCAGCACTATGGGCCTGATCTCTTTCGGTACGCACCCTGTGTACATGCTTCCGGGGTTCCCTCAAACCTCCTGATCAGCACTCCCCCTTTCTTAAGGTAACTGACTTTCCCCGCCTCATCCGGACCTCAGTCTTATCCTCGTATGCCTTCCTTGCTTTACTCAAGGTGGGGTTCCTCTTTTGTCCTTGATCAACTCATCTGAAGTAGCGATCAACAACTGACTCCTCAGGGACAATGGTCGCTGGGTTCCTTGTCCTTCCGGGCCTGAGCCTCGTCTGTACAACCGCGAGGGTGCCCGGGAAACAGCATAGACGGGAACTCGTTTCTAAAGGCGTCCTCGTTTCCGCTGGATAAAAATTTCCAATGAGACCTCTTCAACTGGCCGCTCCATGACAGGGCGGAAACTCCCTGGGACAAACGGCGAGACGATGTCAACCAGCGCCCCTGGTAGTCGAACCTGACAAACCCGGGGTCGGCCAACGGATCAGGACGGTATCTCCTGTGTATTGATCAGGATGTACCAGATGAAAGCCACCACTGAATAACCCGCTCCTGTGTCCCTAATCCCCTGTACCATAATGCCGTTGACCTGAATCTCGCACCTAGGGGAATAAGGCTTCTTGGCACATGACACACACAGCAAAGGGGGGACTTCACCACATCTTCAGCAGCCTCCGGCACATTAACCCGCCCCTACCGTGTTACGACGTGGGCACTCCCTAACTATGTGGCCCGTCTCCCCACACAGGAAACACTTTACTGTAGTCCTCGAGCGGGAGGGCTTGTGGGGCAGTGATTGGGGTTTCGCTGTCCGTGGTCTGAGTTTCCCAGCTTTAGGCTCGACTCCTTGGGGAATACGCGCCGTACCTCCTCTCTCTCTTTTTTGCAGTCCGCGCCCCAGTCCCTGGCCTCTGCCACTAAAGTAGCCTCCCCCCGGGGCCCCCTCTGCGCTGTTGCCGGGGAGACCGAAGCACCTCAGTGGTCAAGTCGGGGGTCAAGATCAGATACACTGTTCCGGGAGGAACAAGTCCCTGAGATCGGTCGCCGACTGCGGATCTTTCCCGCTGCCAGACACCACAAATCCAGGCAGGCGACCATCCTGTCCAGCAGCTGCTCAAAGGTTTCGTCCTGCTCCTTCATCGCCCGGAAGCGTTGCCTGTAAAGCCTCTGCGTCCCCCGGAAAAAACTTAAGGGAAAGCCGCCTTGACCTGGCCGTAGCGTGAGATCCTGCGGCGTAGTCTCAGCACTGCCTCCCTCGCCTTGCCCTCAAGAGCGCCACCAACCTCATCGACCACGACTCTGCCTCCACCGGCACAAGCTAGCCATCCTCTCGAAATGGGACAGATAGGCGTCGACATCCTCGCCATCCCGCAACGGGTCAAGATGTACACTGGTGGCACCGCCTGGTCTTCCTCCTGTTCTCTTCCTCCCCTTTTATCCTCGTCCCTCAGTGCCTGAGCTTCCTCCTTGAGAGCCCGCTCGTGCTCTCTATCCACCGCTGCTTTCTCCGCCTCATGCTTATAACTAACCTCCTCGCGCTTGAGCCGCAACTCTTCCTCCCTTTGGGCCCCGCGCATAAGCCGCAACTCTTCCCCCTTGCGAGCCTCCTCTTTTCCTGCGCTTCTCGCTTGAGACGTATCTCCTCTTTCCCCCCTTTCCTCCTGCTCTCTTTCCTGCGCATCTCGCTTGAGACGTATCTCCTCTTCCCTTGCCTCCTGCTCTCTTTCCTGCGCATCTCGCTTTGAAAACGTATCTCCTCTTCCTTTGCCTCCTGCTCTTTCCTGCCGGGGCCCTCTCGTCCAGGCGTCGACCAACAAAGTCTGCTAACTCCCCTCCCTGTAACCCCATGCTTCGACCTAACCGAACATATTTGTCGGCCAAGGTGTCCAGCTGTTGCTCCGCCATAACCTCCTTCACCAACCTACCTGCATGCTCCTTAACTACCGGAGACGTTGCCGCAGGAGTATGGCTTCCTGAGCCCTTGGCCAGTTGTGAACGCAAAATTACGGTCACTCGGTGTCGACATACTGAACTGACTAACCTACTCCAAACCGCGACTGACACGCACGATAACCACAGAGCACCACAACCTATGCCGATACCCGGAAAAGAAAGTTAATAACCAAAACTAGTTAATTTTCCCAAATTATAACAAACCCCTGGAGTCAAAAATCAACCAATGTACGGAACTGAGCCCCAACTACGTATACCTTTACACTCTCCCAAGGGGGTGTGACAACCGTGGTAACAGGCAAGCTACTAAGCACAATACACCCTGCTCAATGCTTAGCAAAAATAGGGATACTCAACATCAACAAAGCATATTAAAAACAACATCAACATCATCAATACAATGCAAATAGCGCAACCAAAATTTCACCATGATCATTTTCAAATCAAATCAACCCCGATCAAGTTGACATGGCCAGACATTACAACCACAAATCACACAGGGAGGGTCCACACAACCCACACGACACAGCATCAAACCCATTTCACAAAACTATCCACTTCCATTACACACACAAACCCCATGACAACACAAACATTACAGCAAAGCACATCATTTCCACACACTAAAAATGGCAATTACAGGTCTTACACGCCTGAGTGCTCGTTGTCTATGCCTCCACCCTTTCTAGGCACGCACCCTCCAACCTCCCACTAACTTCACACTAATACATAACGACACAGGACAGGACAAGGATTGAGGTTTTGCTTAACAGCCACTCACAGTTCTAATCGCGCCCGCCTCCCTAACCAAGGCGCGCACCCAACCAACCACCCGCTAAACTACCCACCCCCCCCCTACTCTACCTAACCCAACACAAAAGGTACCCGCATCTCCACCAAGTTGTCAGACACGCAAGGGCTGAGAGGAAAAACACCTATACTAACACCCTCTCCCCTCTCATACAACACACCCACACAACGTCAACAAATAAACAATATATTTATTCAATACAACACGCTGTCGCCATGCACACACCACCATCCTGCACAATAGACCCTCCCAACATCACATACACACAACACAAAATATCCCAAACCCAAAAAGCCCAAGCATACATCATAACCAGGCTGCCAACAACCCCCCACCGGTGACCAACCGGTCGCACAACACTTAGAAACACAAAATGGCCACTAAAATTTGTTACGACCCAAAAAAATTCCACCAAAAAGACCCCCACAAACCATGTGAGTCATCAACTTATTGTCTCAGATGCATTTTCCAGGTGAAAAAAATAGGCACACTGAGCTTGTGGGGCGCACAATTTAGATCAGTTTTAAAATGTTTTCGGGCCCCCCACAACCGTTGACGACGGAGTAACGTGGGAAACAGCAACGACGACGACGATGCAGAAGACGATGTATTCGAAGGTTATGCTGTAGAAACCCGTAAACACAGCCTAAGACACCCGACGACAACGCCATGTAATCAGCTGCCCAAAGAGTGGTTGCACCCAGTCAGGATGAGTTTTGCACCACCACCAACCATGGGGGCGCGCTTCCACACGCCCACAACTGCGGCAGGGCTGCAAGCCTGGTCGGCCTGGGTCAGTTCCGCTGGAATCGGCCTGGGTCAGCTCCCCCCTGGGTCGGCCTGGTCAATTCCGCCTGGGTCGCCTGGGTCAGCTCCGCCCTGGGGCGGTCTGGGGCAGCTCCGCCTGGGTCGTCTCCAGGCCGTCACATCAGCCCAGACGTCTGGTCAACACCCGGTGCTGCCCATCCCCACTAGCAACGGGGGCGCTAGCGGAAACGACACACCTTCATGCTCCACATCATGGCTGGATTTACACTACATTTGCGTATTCCTACACTGTCCCCTTGTCACGAGTCACGTCCAATAGAGCACACGTCGTACAGGCTGCACCCCTGCCAGACAATTACTATCGCACCAAGGACGAAACCCTCAACAAAACGTATGTTCATTCATTCATTGACTGGCCGATCAATATTCCGCCATCCCATAATGTCCCCTGACTTAAGGGCCAAACACGACAACCATTCAGAGTCACAAACGGCATTCACCGTGACAACCACAACTGATTCTAGTGCTCCATCGGTCATCAAAAGAACCCCCTCAACTATGCCCCTGCGCCAACACGGGTCTAAGCAAACAGAAATCTCAGGCACCATCACAATCAACACATCAACACCACCATAAGATTTAGACACCGTCTCGAAACAAACAATGAAACAACGACACCCGCCATACTGACAATTACACTGGCATGGGATATAACACTACCAGCAGCAGCAGAGGTGACCCAACATATAACACAACATCAATGACATCAGGTAACCCAACGGGAGCAACAACAATAACAGTCGACTACCACACAAAACCCAATAGCAACACCCAAACCCAAAAAAGTAACACATAGTCAAATCTCCGCATCCCAACCTGCACGTAGGAGTCACACTTAGTAATGGTCACACGTAATACAAAAAAAAACAACAGGAAAAAACACATCATAGCTGCATCAGTATTAAACCCAGCGGCAGCAATAAGAGAAAATAATATTGACACTCCCGACACACCCTCTTATCAGTACTAACAATCCATCAATAAATATTATTATTATTTTATTAACGTTGCTAACATCCAGCCGACTACGCAGAGCCACGTTTTAAGACACCCACACTGTCTACAAATCGAAAACTTCATTGCTCATTGCTCAACTGGCCCGAAGACGGCCCCGCCTACCGGAACACAAAATGGCGAGGCACCCGGAAACGAGTCAGCGTCTGCGCAATGATTGGAAGTAGCAGTATTTGAAAATAGTTGGCGCCACAGGCAATCCCATTCGTTTTCAAAATAAAACCATGGCACCAGTATCCTTAGCCATGTCTCCCCCACAACAGTGACGTAAACCAGCGCTACCGCCACCGCCCACAGCCATGAGTTTGGCAACCATGCCACTTTGCCAACACATTATCAACCCCGTCACACACCCCACCCCTTTCTCTCTACTATCACTTCCCCCCTAACCTTACCCGTAACTCCAATGGCGCGACCACAAAATAATAACCCCCTGACGATTCTCCTTTCAAACAAAATAACACAAGTAATTTAAGATCACTATAGCAAAGCACTAATAATCTACTAACCCCCCCCCCCCCCCCCCCCCCCAGCCTAGGACAGATTCCAAAAATTAAGAGAAGACTGGAGTTGACATACAACTCGGGTCATAGACAGGGAGGCCTACCCACTGCCATAATGGACTACACCTACAAACATCTATCTTCTTCTTCACAATTAACCTCTTACGCACACAACTGACACATACGACCAAGACCCTATTTAAAAAAAGTCTACAACTCTACTCAATGATCGATCACCTCACTTAGAAAACCAGCCAAACCCCGCTTCAAACTTTCCCGAGAACCTTGGACAAAACACCAACGTAGGGAGGCGCCACACACTGACTAACCCCTACACATACATTTACGTGGCGTCACCAGAATCACACCTTGATCTGAATCGTGACCCACTTCTACATAGAACAGAGACTCCACTTGTGGGCCAGGAACAGCCTCCCGAAAACCGCAAACCCCTCAGGTCCGAAAGACCCCAAAGCCAAGAGTCCTGCCTGACACCCCAGCCAGAGACAGAACTGAACTTAGCGTGCCCTGCGCTCCTGCAGGTACAAAGCGGACACTCACTCAACAGACTTCACGTGCACAGACAACACACACTGCACGGGACGAAACAAGATGCACAGGTTCTGGTTTTGACATTCGCTCAACCCTGGGCGTTTAACGCACGGAAGTTCTGCCCTTTCCAACCAACAGGGCTCCGTAAATGCCAAACTAATAACTACAAGACATGTTCCCGGGTGTGTCACGTTCT
>CM031596.1:114510440-114532940 GCA_018398815.1 Conus ventricosus
GATTGGTTCTGTTTCCAAACACCCTAAAATCCAATGATTGGTTCTGTTTCCAAACACCCTAATATCCAATGATTGGTTCTGTTTCCAAACACCCTAATATCCAATGATTGGTTCTGTTTCCAAACACCCTAAAATCCAGTGATGCACAGCATAAACAGCATTCCAGCCCAATTGCTAGTTGTGCATAACGTTTCTGTGAGGATGCCAGAACCATGAAATGAGTCAATGTTGGTCAGTATTGATTAGTCCACTCTTAAGGAACTATCAACATCAAATACAGCACCGGTATCACTCAATTGTTCGTTAAGCCCACCATAAGCTGACTTCAGATACGCTGACTTTCAGTTATGTCCGTATTCATGGTTTTTGTGTATTTCAGTCTCTTGGCTATTACGATTGAAAAGAACATTTGTCAAACATTCATTCGGCTGCTTCGTATTGTGCATCAAATAAGCATGATTTTGACAGATTGTGTTGTCTGTTTATTTGTGTTTTGGGCTCGTTGTTTTAAACTGTTTAGCAACTAGACGGCACGATAATGCTTTGCATGAACAAAAACACACGCTAAGAAATGTATAGAGTGCTTCAACATGTAGCATACAGGTATAAGAACACAAACAGCATCTATAGAGAATAAATCACCTTTTCTCCTAAACAGAGTTGAAAAAGCCAAGAGTAGATTTCAGCAAACAAGTGACATTTATTTGAAGACGTGATTTAACCCGCATCCATACCACTTCATGGGTTGACAAAAAATGCGAATGGCAGAAGACTGGTCAAAACACTCGGCATGACGGTTTTTCTATCGTTGCAATATCGCCCCAGCTCCCCTCTCCAATTCCCTCGCTCCCTCCTCCACACCCCCCCCCCCCCCGAACCGCTTACCCCTAACCTCTCCCCACCCCTCTCTATCGTTTTATGAGCACTCCAGCGTGGATGATAAAAACTGGACACGGTCTTTGTGTCTCCTGAGAGTGGCCGAAGCAGTGGCAACGTAGCGCAGGACAACAAGGTCCAGTGCTTTGTGCAGACGACAAGCACGCTTCTGCCATTACTGGAATAGCTCCGCCTCTCGTCCTCCGGCTGCAGACGATGGAAACGGGTAAATTGCTCCCAGCGTCCTGAAGTGGCCAGAGCACCTGTCGTGCTGGTCATGGCAGAGCCGCCATGGTGTGTGCAGAGCACCTGTCGTGCTGGTCATGGCAGAGCCGCCATGGTGTGTGCAGAGCACCTGTCGTGCTGGTCATGGCAGAGCCGCCATGGTGTGTGCAGACCGCGGGGGGGAATGATTGGAGGGTGGACATGTTGTTAGGAGGGACATGCTGACGCGCAGCTGTGGTACCGAGCCCTGTCACCAGTGATCACAATGTCAGTCTGGGGGGTCTCTGCGTCGAGTCTCCCCGTGATTGACAGGTGGAGGGTGGAACTGGATTGCTGTGATTGAATTTCCCAAGGTCAACAGATGAGCAGAGCTGCCAACGTCCTTTTATGTGTCCGCATATCATTTCATATTCACGCTATACAGATCTCAATCGATGGCCGCCCCGTACGGACGACAATAGCCGCTTGTTGGAAGAGCCAGCATGAGTATAAGTCGGTCAGGCCATGTAAAGCGCCATCTTGTCCGTTCAGTGACAGTCACCATGAGTTCCCCGATACGGATGACTTAGGCAGGAGCATGGATGTACGTGAAGAGTATGCAATGTACGTGAAGAGCATGCAATGTACGTGAAGAGCATACAATGTACGTGAAGAGCATACAATGTACGTGAAGAGCATACAATGTACGTGAAGAGCATGCAATGTACGTGAAGATCATGTAATGTACGTGAAGCGTATGCATTGTACGTAAAGAGTATACAATGTACGTGAAGAGCATGCAATGTACGTGAAGAGCATGCAATGTACGTGAAGAGTATGTATGTACAGAGGAGATTGACGCCAAGGTCGCCACGATGGCCGAGTATGAAAAGTCTCAAATGTGGAGTCATTTTTATGAAGATCAATGAGAATGATGAAGATGATGTTAGTATGGGGCTCCTATCCTGGTCTGAGAGTACATTGCTTCTGTTTACAGATCTCCTGTCATCAGCCAGTACATTGCTTCTTTTTACAGATATCCTGTCATCAGCCAGTACATTGCTTCTTTTTACAGATATCCTGTCATCAGCCAGTACATTGCTTCTTTTTACAGATATCCTGTCATCAGCCAGTACATTGCTTCTTTTTACAGATATCCTGTCATCAGCCAGTACATTGCTTCTTTTTACAGATATCCTGTCATCAGCCAGTACATTGCTTCTTTTTACAGATATCCTGTCATCAGCCAGTACATTGCTTCTTTTTACAGATATCCTGTCATCAGCCAGTACATTGCTTCTTTTTACAGATATCCTGTCATCAGCCAGTACATTGCTTCTTTTTACAGATATCCTGTCATCAGCCAGTACATTGCTTCTTTTTACAGATATCCTGTCATCAGCCAGTACATTGCTTCTTTTTACAGATATCCTGTCATCAGCCGGGCCAGAGAGATACCAATACCTGCATTCTTGGTTAGGGAACTTGCGCAACACTCTCAGAGACCCATTCGTGGTAAGGGAACTTGAGCAACACTCTCTGAGACCCATTCTTGGTTAGGGAACTTGAGCAACACTCTCAGAGACCCATTCTTGGTTAGAGAACTTGAGCAACACTCTCAGAGACCCATTCTTGGTTAGGGAACTTGAGCAACACTCTCAGAGACCCATTCTTGGTTAGGGAACTTGAGTAACACTCTCAGAGACCCGTTCGTGGTTAGGGAACTTGAGCAACACTCTCAAAGACCCATTCTGGGTTAGGGAACTTGAGCAACACTCTCAAAGACACCCATGAAGCAAAAATAATAACGCGAGTGGGTGATTCAAGTCTTCAAATCTTCATTTCACAACAAACGTAAGTCTAAATATGACCTGATCCGAGAGAGAAAAAAAATGAAATGGGGAAAAAAAGAACAAAAAATGTAAATGCTTCTACCAAGACTTGACCCCACGTCCTCTGTGCCTCTCAGCAGGTGGATCTAACCACCACTCCCGGAACGTGCCTATAAAATGTAGTATATGCCTAGAGGCCCACGAATATTTAGGTTATAATAAAAGTTTGATTGTTTGAGTAAGATGGGGGTAGGGGTGAGCGGGACAGGGAGGAGGAGAAAGATGAACGGGGACGGGTTGAGGGTAGCATGCTTGGGAGTGGGGGTGGGGGTGATGGGAGTGGAGGCCCTTTTCTTCTTTTCTTTTTTCCTTTTCTTTTTCGTTTTCTTTTCTTTCTTTCCTTTTTTGACTGTCCCATCTTCTGTGCCACCACAATGGCAGTGCACCCACGCCGCTGATTTAGACACCCCATGCACAGCCACAGCCAGGACGGCCCGCCGCAGCCCCAGCACCGGCAATCCACAGGGAGCGGTCAATGTCAAGTCCTTAAGAGGCAACCCACCGGAGCAGACACTGCACTGCCGCCGAGTCACTTCGGTGGTGTTCAGGGGTGCCTGTTATCACTTTGCTCTTATTCTTCACTCCCTTGATGCCATTATTCACACGTTGCCCATTCCAGCCCTCTCGCTGGCAGCCAGGTATGACTCTCTGCAGGGCTAGTTGTGGCTGCTCACAGCAGCAAACAGATCTTAGTCCTAAGGCTTTACACCCGAGAAGACAGTGCTCTGCAGCAGAGTCACTGTAGTGTCTGTTCAGAGACGGCTGATTCTCATTCAGCATACACAGTACGCCATCATTCTAAGTTAGAATGAAAATTTAGTCTCCTAACTGCATGGTTGAATGCAAGTAATGTGTAACAGAATTGGTGATGTGCCAAATTTGACCAGATAACGCTAAGTTTCAACTAGGGAGGTAGATTGTACAAGTACTTAACACTTAGGGGGGGGGGGGATGAGGGGGGTGTCAGAACTAGGCATTAGCTCCAAGTGGCATGCGCGCGCCTCCACAAATGGACTAATGCAGAAAGAGAAGCCCACAAGCATGCATATGCACATGTTCCTCTCTCTCTCTCTCTCTCTCTCTCTCTCTCTCTCTCTCTCTCTCTCTCTCTCTCTCTCTGTCGGTACACACACACACACACACACACACACACACACACACACACACACACACACACACACACACATATATATATATATATATATATATATATATATATATATATATATATATATATATATATACACACACACACACACATGTGTGTGCGTGGGGGGGGGGGGGGGTAAGCGGGCGGGAGAATGCATAGAAGGGAGGGGGTGGGTGACGGCAATGCCAGTGTGCATTTTTGTGTTTTTGAAGTGCGTGCGTGTGTATGTATGACACGACACACGAGCAATAAGAAAAGCAGATCCCAATTCATCTTTGTACATACCATTTTCCCATCCACCCCCTGTAACACAACATCATCCAGCTTCAAGGCCAAAATTATCATGTGTGACTTTTAGCAAGGACTGGATCGAAGAAGGAAGAATGTGCGTGTGTGTGTGGAAAAGCTGCAACGATAACACTGAATAGTGCTCACGTACACTTAGCGCGGAAAAACGCTCGGAGGATAGACCGCTCCCTCACCCTTGGAATCTCATCAGTCTGAACTCTCCAGCGGTGCTGATGGAAGCTTGGTCATCCTCCAGACACCAGGAGCAAACCATTCCAGTTGGCTTGTTAGAGCAGTGTGTGCCACACAGATGTTTGATTTACTGTTGTTTTATTTTCCTCCTGTCTGCTGCCACATTTCCGAATAGTTTGGTTTCGTCCACTGTGATAACAAAGTGAGAGATGTTTTGACTCATGTTCTGTTCTAATTGTGCCCACTGCTCAAAACTGAAAAGACTTGAGTTAGTTAGAGTGTCGGGTCATTGAACCAAATGTCGTCAGTATTTGCTTCTGTTCTCCAACATAATTGAGAAGACAAAATCAGAACATGCTCAAATCCAAATGTCATACTTTAGGACTCCCAAGCAAGGTTTCATGCGTTGAAGGACACAGTTCGTCCACCTCAAGATAACGTCTGTTGGCACCCCTGCTTTCCTCATATAACTCTGTAGATGTACCAGGGCAGCTAGTGTACACAGCCTGCAGCATGACCCACTGTACCACGGCAGCTAGTGTACACAGCCTGCAGCATGACCCACTGTACCAGGGCAGCTAGTGTGCACAGCCTGCAGCATGACCCACTGTACCAGAGCAGCTAGTGTACACAGCCTGCAGCATGACCCACTGTACCAGGGCAGCTAGTGTACACAGCCTGCAGCATGACCCACTGTACCAGGGCAGCTAGTGTACACAGCCTACAGCATGACCCACTGTACCAGGGCAGCTAGTGTACACAGCCTGAAGCATGACCCACTGTACCAGGGCAGCTAGTGTGCACAGCCTGCAGCATGACCCACTGTACCAGGGCAGCTAGTGTACACAGCCTGCAGCATGACCCACTGTACCAGGGCAGCTAGTGTACACAGCCTGCAGCATGACCCACTGTACCACGGCAGCTAGTGTACACAGCCTGCAGCATGACCCACTGTACCAGGGCAGCTAGTGTACACAGCCTGCAGCATGACCGACCCACTGTACCAGCGCAGCTAGTGTACACAGCCTGCAGCATGACCCACTGTACCAGGGCAGCTAGTGTACACAGCCTGCAGCATGACCCACTGTACCAGGGCAGCTAGTGTACACAGCCTGCAGCATGACCCACTGTACCACGGCAGCTAGAAGGCACGTGTACAGTCTAGCATCTCTGTCTAAAGGTCCATTTATTTTTGTGCTACTGCTGCTCGCAGTTTGTGTGTTCAGGTTTCACTTTTTACGCATGATTTTTCTTCCAATGTTCAACTTCGTTTTCATTGTCCTTCAGTGACATGACTTCCACTCAACTCATTTCTGCTGCCCCGAAATAACCACTCCCCAGTTGGACCTGGTACAGTGCCAGCGCTGGCTGTTCAGAGGGAGCAATGATTTCCTGGCCCTCCGAAGGCACCCCACCGGAGGAGACACTGCAACACTGCTGACTCCCTTTGTTAGTGTCTTACCTGACTCCCTTTCTTAGTGTCTTACCTGACTCCCTTTGTTAGTGTCTTACCATGCCTGTTCTGACTCCCTTTGTTAGTGTCTTACCTGACTCCCTTTGTTAGTGTCTTACCTGACTCCCTTTGTTAGTGTCTTACCATGCCTGTTCTGACTCCCTTTGTTAGTGTCTTACCTGACTCCCTTTGTTAGTGTCTTACCTGACTCCCTTTGTTAGTGTCTTACCAGGCCTGTTCTGACTCCCTTTGTTAGTGTCTTACCATGTCTATTCTGACTCTCTTTGTTAGTATCTTACCGTGTCTGTTCTGACTCCCTTTGTTAGCGTCTTATCATGCCTGTTCTGACTCTCTTTGTTAGTGTCTTCCCGTGTCTGTTCTGACTCCCTTTGTTAGTGTCTTCCCGTGTCTGTTCTGACTCCCTTTGTTAGTATCTTACCAGGCCTGTTCTGACTCCCTTTGTTAGTGACTTACCAGGCCTGTTCTGACTCCCTTTGTTAGTGTCTTCCCGTGTCTGTTCTGACTCCCTTTGTTAGTGTCTTACCATGCCTGTTCTGACTCCCTTTGTTAGTGTCTTACCATGCCTGTTCTGACTCCCTTTGTTAGTGTCTTACCTGACTCCCTTTGTTAGTGTCTTACCAGGCCTGTTCTGACTCCCTTTGTTAGTGTCTTACCGTGTCTGTTCTGACTCCCTTTGTTAAGTGTCTTACCTGACTCCCTTTGTTAGTGTCTTACCTGACTCCCTTTGTTAGTGTCTTACCATGCCTGTTCTGACTCCCTTTGTTAGTGTCTTACCTGACTCCCTTTGTTAGCGTCTTATCATGCCTGTTCTGACTCTCTTTGTTAGTGACTTACCAGGCCTGTTCTGACTCCCTTTGTTAGTGTCTTACCTGACTCCCTTTGTTAGCGTCTTATCATGCCTGTTCTGACTCCCTTTGTTAGCGTCTTATCATGCCTGTTCTGACTCTCTTTGTTAGTGACTTACCAGGCCTGTTCTGACTCCCTTTGTTAGTGTCTTCCCGTGTCTGTTCTGACTCCCTTTGTTAGTGTCTTACCAGGCCTGTTCTGACTCCCTTTGTTAGTGACTTACCAGGCCTGTTCTGACTCCCTTTGTTAGTGTCTTACCATGCCTGTTCTGACTCTCTTTGTTAGTGTCTTACCTGACTCCCTTTGTTAGTGTCTTACCTGACTCCCTTTGTTAGTGTCTTACTGACTCCTTTGTTAGTGTCTTACCATGCCTGTTCTGACTCTCTTTGTTAGTGTCTTACTGACTCCCTTGTTAGTGTCTACATGCCTGTTCTGACTCCTTTGTTAGTGTCTTACCATGCTGTTCTGACTCTCTTTGTTAGTGTCTTACCATTCCTGTTCTGACTCCCTTTGTTAGTGTTTATCATGGTTGTTCTGACTCCCTTTGTTAGTGTTTTGCCATGCTTTTCTGACTCCCTTTGTTAGTGTCTTACCATGCTTGTTCTGACTCCCTTTGTTAGTGTCTTACCATGCTGTTCTGAGTCCCTTTGTTAGTGTCTTACTGACTCCTTTGTAGTGTCTTACTGACTCCCTTTGTTAGTGTCTTACCTGACTCCCTTGTTAGTGTCTTACCTGACTCCCTTTGTTAGTGTCTTACCATGCCTGTTCTGATTCCTTTGTTAGTGTCTTACCTGACTCCCTTTGTTAGTGTCTTGCCATGCTTGTTCTGACTCCCTTTGTTAGTGTCTTACCATGCTTGTTCTGACTCCTTTGTTAGTGTCTTACCATGCTTGTTCTGAGTCCCTTTGTTAGTGTCTTACCTGACTCCCTTTGTTAGTGTCTTACTGACTCCCTTGTTGTGTCTACAGACTGTTCTGATTCTCTTTGTTAGTGTTTACCATGTCTGTTCTGACTCCCTTTGTTAGTGTCTTACCATGCCTGTTCTGATTCCACATTCGCAGAACACCACTTTCTATGGTAGATTTGAATGTTTCTCCGTTGACAGCATTATAGTGATGTTCCAAACAAAGTGTTAAATTATCCATCAGATGAATGAGAGAGCCCTAAGTTTTACTCACGCAGACTCAATGTGCTGCTACTTTGTAACGCGGGTGTAGAAATTAAGCACCAGATCGAAGTCATATCACTTGCACCCATTGATAGTAAAAGAGAAGAGGATGCACAGCTCTCTCTCTCTCTCTCTCTCTCTCTCTCTCTCTCTCTCTCTCTCTCTCTCTCTCTCTCTCTCTCTCTCTCTCTCCCGTTTTTTGCACTTCCTTTTGGTTTACCTTCCAAACCCATGTCGCCTACCACAAAGGAGATAGAAAATAGCATCTTCATTTTGCTATCTGCATTGTCATGTATTCACAATAAATTTGAAGCAGGAAAAAACAAGTACATAAGAGGCGGTTAGGATCATTTTCCAAGTTTTAGGAGAAGACCAGGAAGAATTGCTTTACATTACAGCTCCCTTTTAAAACGGAGTGACCGTGGGCAGAAAATGAAGCACAATTTAGAAAGGGAGGGGGTTAGTTACCGCCAAGGACACAGACAAACATAATACAGGACAAGACACAATGCATTTCGACCTCTTGGGTCTTCTTCAGGCAAAAATGAATAACATTTAGGACAGTGAAAACGAAGAACGAGAAACCACTTATCTTTTCATATTCGGCGCAATATATATATATATATATAATATATATATATATATATATATATATATATATATATATATATAATATATATATATATATATATATACTGCTGAACAATTAAATTGTATCTGTGATCAGTTATATCAGCACAGTGCATTGCATAACCATACACGGCATCGCGGCAGACTGTGCACACTGACACGTTGGCACATCCATCAGGGGCTCTGTTAGATGCAAGTGGCGCTGAAGTGTTTCATTTCAGTTGAATAATGGCTTTCAGACAGTGATGTAGACATTTTCCATCCTATTTTTCAACATATCTGGCTCCCTTCCAGTGTAACACTCAAACGCGGAAAAAGCTGATGGTAAATGGAAGCAAGATGCAAAGCATATAACCGTACTCCCAGTTTATCTTGAATACGCGTGATATATTCCATAAAGAGGAATAACCGTTTTGGGCCGTTATAGCCGTTAGTAACGGCTATGCTGGTAAACATCGGCCATCATCTGTGACCCATAATGAGCATACCTACAAATTTACAGAAGGATCTGCCTAGTAATTTCTGAGATATTCCATTAAAAAGAAAAACTGTCATGGGCCGTTATAACCGCTAGTAACAGCTCTAACAGCAAAATAAAACATCGGGCACCATCGGTAACCCATAATGAAGATACCTACACATTTTCAGAAAGATCGGCCAAGTACTTTCTGAGGTATTCCATAAAGAAGAAAAACAGTTATGGGCCGATATAGCCGTTAGTAACGGATATAACGGTAAAATAAAACATTGGACATCATCCGTGACCCATAATAAACATACCTACAAATTTTCAGAAAGATCGGCCCAGTAGTTTTGTCTGGAGTGAGTGGAAAACATTTTGACCAAGGACGGACAGACAGACACACACACACACACAGACAGCATTTCTTCGTTCCCATTCTAAAGTACTCCCTGTTCTATAAGAACTGGGAGTACAAAAGAAATGATGGTGTGATATAACTAGAACACATTTTCTTTTTGACCCCAGAACCTTGGAGATGATATTTCTTTAGACTATGATAAAGATAGATTTCCAATGGTAACCAAAGCAGCTCAGCTGGGAGAGCACTCCACTCATGATCCTGGTAATCTTGGAGTTGCAGGTTCTAATCTCTGACAGGACGTTTCGGTACAGGGGGGATTTTCCTTCAGAGTTAACATTGGTTCTGACTCTATTTCCCGAAAATTCCCTCGAATAAGACTATAAACCGAGGTTCTTTCTGTCAACGCGCGCATAACATCTTGCACATATGTAAAATCCCATCAGCAGTTGTCGTGGAAGAGGCCAGTTTGGTCGTTGGTTAGGGTGACACGGATACACATAACATGCACCCTGGGTGAAAAATGGAAAGACTGAAGGAAGGAAATGAAGTGACTGATATTGACCGAGTGATGCTGTAAATGAGTGAATAATTATGTAGTAGACAGCTCCTCAGTTATCTCTGCCCAGGGAAGCAGCCCGTTGTCTGCATGAAGCTGTAGTAGACAGCTCCTCAGTTATCTCTGCCCAGGGAAGCAGCCCGTTGTCTGCATGAAGCTGTTAGTAGACAGCTCCTCAGTTATCTCTGCCCAGGGAAGCAGCCCGTTGTGTGCATGGAAGCATGGCATGTAAAGTGCATAGAGTTTGGTCTTTGACCAATGACAGGCGTTATGTAAATACTACTACTACTACTACTACTACTACTACTACTACTACTACTACTACTACTACTACTACTTCTACTACAACTGCTACCACAACTACAACTACTGATCATGATCATGATCACGATAATAAGAATGACTGTAATAAAACGAATAATGATAATGATAATAATAATAAAAGTACTAGTAATAATAATATAGTAAAGATGATGATAATAACACTAATAATAATAATAATAATAATAATAATAATAATAATAATAATAATAATAAATAATAATAATAATGTGAACGAATACTGAAGTAGAAACTAGACGTGTTCACATAGTGGTCATCCAATTTGCGGTCCATGGGTTTTCTACCCTTATTGCCTGCCTTGTATTTCCATACGTTCATGATTACGTCTCATGAAAAAAACAACAACAACAACAACAACAACAACAACAACAACAACAACAACAACATGTGAAAGTATGCTCATCTGAAGACAATATGAGAAACCAAAAGGTGTATGCATGCAATTCGAGTTAGCAAGCAGTCATGGCTCAATGACCTGGACAAGAGAAAGAGAAAGCCGAAATGCACGGAGGTCTGTTGTGTGGGAGACATCATCTGTTGAGCAGCTTGACACTTTGGCGCAAGTTACCGACGTACGGTTTGAAGAAAGCCCTGTGAATTTTTTTTCACAGTAAAAACTACTTCTCCAAGTATACAAATGACAATATGGCAATGCTGCTTTTCCTGTATAGGTAAGATACCAATTGTACTAGTTGACGCCTATATTTAGCTCTCTTCATTTCTATCCAGTATGGTAGCCACACCCTGAACCAGGTACTAAGCAAGAGTAGGAAAAATCCTCATAATTGGTAACTCAATCCTATAATATCACAAATAAATCAAAAGCAGGCAAAAAAAAGTAAAAGTCTGGGAAAGGGTCATTTTACAGTGTTGAAGAAAGAGGCCAGAAATCATAGCTTTAATAAATAATCAGTGTACGTCAGTTTTCAGCGAAAGATGGCGGGCAGACTCCATTTTACTGCGGCTGGCTAATCTCCCTTGGTCCCCTATTCCGCGGCATTCTTTGTGTGCTTTTCACTGTTAAAAATAGAGAAAGTTTATTGATTTTTTCGTCGCACGGAAGTAGCAAATGTTTTACTATTGGGTGAAAAAGTGGCTGGTGAGTTTGTATAGAAGGTGATGCATGTATGTATGTATGTGTGTGTGTGTGTGTGTGTGTGTGTGTGTGTGTGTGTGTGTGTGTGTGTGTGTGTGTGTGTGTGTGTGTGTGTGTGAGTGTGCATGCGTGCGTGCGTGCGTGCGTGTAAGAGAGAAAAAGGGAGAGAGAGAGGAAGAGAGATAGAGACACACAGAGAGAGGGAGAGATAAACACATACGCAGAGAGAGAGAGAGAGAGAGAGAGAGAGAGAGAGGAGAGAGAGAGAGAGAGAGAGAGAGAGAGAGAGAGTCAAAAGAGACAGGGTGAGACAAAGAGAGACAAAGCGTATAGGTGTGTGACACTACACCCTGGCGGTGAGAATAGCACTTCCCAATTCTATTCTAAACATACAGCTTTCATTCCATTTCTAACATAATAACTTAAAAAGTCAGTTTCCACACAAAAAAATAAGAAGGGCTAGTATTGAAAATTCCATTGCCGAATTAAGTGTGTCTTCTGTGGAACCCCCCCCCCCCCACCCCCCCACTGACAATGGTACTGAGTAACGCTCACATTCACCTTACGAGAACGGATACTCAGAGAAGAGACTGCTCCCTAACCCCGGGAATCTCAAGAATCTGAATTCTCCTGAGGTCTCAGCAGTACTGGGTCATCCTCTTAGCACCGTAAGGAAAATAAACAGTGTCTTGGTTAATGACATGTTCATACAAGAGAATCTTTGGTACGGGTGGGTTGGACACTATCTTCTGAGGTTTGTATTGTAAGAGAAAGCATCTCTGGCGTGCGCGCGCGCGTACGTGTGTGTGTGTGTGTGTGTGTGTGTGTGTGTGTGTGTGTGTGTGTGTGTGCGTGCGTGCGTGCGTGCGTGCGTGCGTGCGTGCGTGCGTGCGTGCGTGCGTGCGTGCGTGGGGCGCGCGCGCGCGTGCGTGCGTGTGTGTGTGTGTGTGTGTGTGTGTGTGTGTGTGTGTGTGTGTGTGTGTGTGTGTGTGTGTGTGTGTGACTTTTTCAACACATTAGAGCGTTTGGGTCTCTGCACCTCAGTGAGTAGGACTGAGATCTTTTGATGCATGCTCTGTCTATATTTTACCCGTTTTGATGCATGCTGTGTCTTAATTATGCGCATTGCCTGAACAGAAAAAAATCATTTCTGTCTCTGCACCTCAGTGAGCAAGACTGAGATGCTTTGATGCACGCTATGTGTGGATTATGCCCGTTGCCTGATGCTTTGATGCACGCTATGTGTGGATTATGCCCGTTGCCTGATGCTTTGATGCACGCTATGTGTGGATTATGCCCGTTGCCTGAACAGAAAAGAACGCGTTGCAAAGTGAGGCGACTGCAGGCGGAAATGGACACACATGTTGATATTATTTATAACACTTTGCCGAAAAATGTAGACAAACAAATTACAGACAAACCACGACGCGTTTCGACCTCTTAGGTCTTATTCAGGCAAGAAACAAACTACTCGGGGCAACGGAAATGAACGAGCAATCACTGATCTTCATCCAGTTCGGCACAAGATGGGCCTTATCAATAATTTTCAAAATTAGAAAAAGTACGCGTTTTTGATTGAGACAGAGAGACAGTAAGTTATGAGTAAAAGTTTGCCTACACATCTCAATATTCTCAGCATGCTCGTGACTGGCCAACGCCGTAACACTATAGCACATCCAGCCTGGCTCAGTGGTTTGTTGTATGAGACTTTTAGGCTTTAGATAGGTTTTAAAAAAAATCAAAAATGGGCAAAGTCTGTGACATTCTGACTTGAACATCAATTTTTTTTTTCTGTAAAGGATTTTAATCTGTAAGTCTCACCAGCTACCAACGTTGCCTTGGGGGTATCACGAGATATTTGAAAGTAAGTTGTGCCATCTAAAATAGTACTTCACCTTTGCATAAAAAGTTAACCAGGAAAAGAAAAGGAAAGAATTTAAAAACTATATTAAAAATGTACCAGAAAAGAACACCTTTTAAACTATCTTCTTTTCTGTTTCACTCCTTAACAGGATCGACTGATGGAGCACAGAGAGCTGTCGGACAGCTGACAAAACTGTGAATTAGACTGTGTGGTAGACAAGTTCTGTAACTCTGTTATACCCCTGCTCGGTGCGAGGAAACAAAACACAGACTCAGGCAGGGGTCAGTCAGTCTGATACACAGTAGTTTATTCATCACTCAGGCAGGGGTCAGTCAGTCTGATACACAGTAGTTTATTCATCACTCAGGCAGGGGTCAAACAGTCAGACTGATACACAGTAGTATATTCATCACTCAGGCAGGGGTCAGTCAGTCAGTCTGATACACAGTAGTTTATTCATCAGTCAGGCAGGGGTCAGTCAGTCTGATACACAGTAGTTTATTCATCACTCAGGCAAGGGTCAGTAAGTCTGATACACAGCAGTTTATTCATCACTCAGGCAGGGCTCAGTCAGTCTGATACACAATAGTTTATTCATCACTCAGGCAGGGGTCAGTCAGTCTGATACACAGTAGTGTATTCATCACTCAGGCAGGGGTCAAACAGTCAGACTGATACACAGTAGTTTATTCATCATATGAACGACACTTTACACAGTAGTTTATTCATCATATGAACGACACTTTACACAGTAGTTTATTCATCATATGAACGACACTTGGCTTGTTTCTTTCCCGTTAGGTCCTTGACAATTTTATAGGCTGCTTTGCTGTTGTTGTTTTTCAAATTATTATCAATCTCTTGGCATTGGTTGTCATCCAAGTTTCCATTCGCCTTCACTCATTTTTAAACCTTTTTGAAACATCATTGTCTCTCTTTTTCCCCTTTTTTGTTTTTTTTTGTTTTAAATTCACGACGTTTGTCACAATTTCCCAAATTTTCGTCGGTGACCCAGTTCTCTTGGGCCGTTTTTACCAAGCACTTCGCTGCTGTTTCTTACCTTTTTAAGGATCGGTAAGGACTATGTTGAGTCTTTTTTTTCAGGACAAGAAAGGGGTGAAAAAGTTCCCCAATTTTTTGCTTAAATTTCCCTTTATTTAGGGTCTTTAGTTTTCCCCAAATTTGAATTTTAAAACCGATGTTTCCTTTCTTTTTGTTGTTTTTTGAGGGGAGTGCGAAGTCATGGGGCCCTTTTCGGGTATTTCCCTTTTCCGCTCCAGGAACTTCGGTTTCGGGCAATTTGACACCGACTGGAACGTTGTTTTACCATATTAATCATTTGATTGTGCTATAATCCTCCAGGACAATGCCATGTTTTTCTCCGGGAAAAACAAGCCAAATAAAAACACCCAAAAAAAAAGGGAAAAATGTCTCAACGAGAAAAAAGATACAAAAAACGATGGACAGAAAAACTTTTTCTGAGCTTTACCGCACAACGCTGAGGGAAATTCAAAATCCTTGTCGCGCCGAAAAAACAAATAACAGAAAGGATAAAAACACGTTGAAATCATTAGACCCTTATCATCAATGAAAGCAGGAAAATCGCCCGGTGTTGACAAAAACCCGGGCAGAATTGTTTAAGCAGGGGGTGACAATGGGGGACTTTTTACTTGCAATATGAAACAGAATCGGGGAAACCCGGGGGAAGGGCCACTCCCGGACGCAGTCACTTATCACCCAACCAAAAGAAAGGCAACCTACCAATGCCAAAATACGCACGTTTAGCCCATCGCCACCCAACAAAGTTATCTAAAAGAAATCCTAAATAGACGAACCCACAACGAAAAATCATCGCGAAGAACAGGGGGGGTTCACCCCGGGACGAAGTCCATAGAAAAAAAATTTAACCTAAAAACGTGTGAAATAAAAACCAAAACCAACAACACTTACCCTATTCAAATTTTCAAGAAGGCCTTCGACCGAGTGGGGCATGAAGCATTAGGGGCAACAAAAAACTCTCCAACAAAATGCCAACCTCATTGGAACTATTAAACCCTACAAAAAGCCCCACGCCGTTTTTTCGGTAAAAACATGCAGTGTTCCAAAACTACCGTTGATGCGACAGGGCTTCTACCCCCCACACTTTTCAATGTCCCCTTTAGAAATTAACCTGCGCAGAAGACCATGAAGGAACTGAACATTGGGGGGAAGCACAGAACCTCCGTTTTGCCGCGCCCTAGATGGACTACTTGAAACGAAAAAGAGCTAGTGCACCTATAAAAACTCAAAAAAACCCCCTGCGATTATGGCAGGGAAAAAAGGGCGGAAAAGACAAAGGTCATACAAAAACCCAAATGGGTTTTTCCCCAAGCCCATAACCATAAACACCAAAAAGCTGAACCTCAACACTTTAATATTTGGGGGGAAAACAACTCAAGAAGGATCAAGACCTGAAATCATCTCAAAGTCGCCAGACCACAGCTACGCATCTAAGCTAACCCCCTTTTTGGGAGAAATAAAAACCTCCATCAGCTAAAAGATTAACGATGCATCCTTAGTCAGGCGATATTTTTAAGCTTGTAGTCAGGACGTTGAAATCAACCGGGAAAAAAAGATCCAAACAAGGGAAAATGAGGTGTTTCGAGACTCCTTGGCATCTCAAACAAGATACTCACAATGTGAAGTTAAAAAGCGCTCGAAATGAATTGTCCATATGTCGATCTCCAAACCTCAAAAAAAACCCAAACGAAATGGTATGACACATAAAAACATCCACAGCCTTCCAAGACAATCATGCAGGCACATACCGGGACAAAGGCAAAGGGGTCGACAAAGAAAAGATGGGAGGAAACATCACGGAATGACACCCTGGGGCTGAAGACCTTGGGGAGGGGGAAACAGGAGGAATGGAAAGGAGGTTGACGCTTCAGGGTGCCCCTACGGGCCACGTCAAGGGGCCCAAATCAAGCAAGTCAAAGAACGACACTTTAAAACAGTATTTTTTCATCATATGAAACCCCTTTACCATAGTTTTTTCCCACCAGGAGGGGGCAGTCATCGTCTGATACACGTATTTATTCTCATATTAAAAAACACTTTACCATAGTTTACCCAATCAAGCAGGGGTCATCATCTGATCACTGTTCTATTTATCCCAGGCGGGAGTCATCGTCGATACACAGATTATTCCTCACTCAGGCAGGGTCAAACATCGTCCGACACACATATTTTTTCTCACTCAGCAGGGGTCAGACAGTCTGATGCACTGCGTTTATCCCACTCAGGCAGGGTCAGTCAGTCGATGCACTTTGTTTATTTCCCCATCAGGAGGAGTCTCATCTGATCACTGTATTTGTTTACACCAAGGGGTCATCACTGAGCACTGTATTTTTCACACCAGGGAGGGTCAGTCTCATCTGATCACAGTAGTTTTTTCATCACTCAGGGAGGGGCAGTCATCATCTGATACCAGTATTTTTTCATCACTAGGAGGGGCATCAGTCTGATACCGTATTTATTTATCCTCAGCAGGGGGCACATCCCTCTGATCACGTATGTATTCCACTCAGGCAGGGGGCAGTCAGTCGATACCTTAGTATATTCCACTCAGGCAGGGGGCATCATTCGTACCAGCAGTTTATTTATCACTCAGGCAGGGGTCTCAGCTGATACACAATATTTATTCATCACTCAGGCAGGGGTCATCGTCCCCTTCACAGTATGTATTCATCACTCGCAGGGGGGAAACAGTCAACTGATAACAGTATTTTCATCATATGAACGCACTTTCACAGTAGTTTATTCATCATACAACACACTTTACACAGTATTTTCTCAAAAACACACTTTACACAGTAGTTTAAATTTATCATAGAACGACCTTTACACAAAATTATCACATATGAACACACTTTTCACAGTAATTTTATTCCCCACTCAGCAGGGGCCCCGTCATCATCTGATCACGTTTATTTATCCTATTTAAAGACACTTTACACATATTTTTTTCCCCACTCAAGCAGGGTCAGTCACGTTTCACTGAGTCTATTTATCACCCCGGGAGGGTCAAACATCCCTCTGAGCACTATTTTTTCTCACTCAGGGAGGGGCCGACAGTCTGATCACGAGTTATCCTCACTCAGGGAGGGTCATCAGCTATCACTGTAGTTTAATTTTCCCCACTCAGGCAGGGGTCACAGTCTGATGCACGTAGTTTATTCCCACTCACAACATCTCGATCCGTAGTTTGTTCATAACTCAGGCGGGGAACAGTCTGTGCACTGTGTTTTTTCTTTTCCCAGCAGGGGTCATCCCGTCTATACACAGAATTTTTTTCACATCAGGCAGGGTCATCAGTCTATATACAGTATTTATTCTCACCAGGCGGGGGGAGCATCTGATCACAGTATTTTTTTTCTCACCAACGGGGGCAGTCATCTGATACCAGATTTATTCTCACTCAACAGGGGTCATCAGTCGATACACAGATTATTTACACTCAGGCAGGGCAGTCATCGATCCATATTTATTCTCACCCGGCAGGGTCAAACAGTCAGCTGATGCCAGTTTTTTCATCACTCACAGGGGGCAACAGCGACCTGTATGATCCTCACCGCAGGGGTCATCAGTCCTGAGCACGATTTATTCCCCACTCAGGGAGGGGCAGTCAGTCCCGATGCACTGAGTTTGTTTCAAAATCGGCAGGGGTCAGTCATCGATGCACTGTAGTTTTTTCTTCCCAAGCGGGGGCAGTCATCATGCACAATTTTTTTCATCCTCAGCAGGGGCATCTCTGATAAATATTTTTTTCTCCTCAGGCAGGGGGCAGTCATCTATACACAGATTTTTTTTCATCACCAAGCAGGGTCATCAGTCTGATCACAGTAGTTTATTCATCACTCAGGCAGGGGGCATCAGTCTGATGCACATAGTTTTTTATCACCACCGGGGGGCATCTCTGAAAACAGTAGTTTATGGACCCCCCAGGCAGGGGGCATCAGTCCCTCTATACACTGTATGTATTCATCACTCAGGGAGGGTCATTCTGAACACATATTTATCATTACTCAGGGAGGGGGCTCAGTCAGCTGAAGCAATAGTTTTTTCATCACTTACAAAATCAGTCAGTCTGATACACATAGAATTATCACTCAGCAGGGGGCGTCAGTCAGTCTGATACACTTAGTTATTCATCACTCAGGCAGGGGCATCATCTGATACACTGTAGTATATTTTATCACTCAGGCAGGGGTCATCATCTGATCACAGCATTTTTTTCATCACTCAGGGAGGGCTCAGACAGTCTGATACACAATAGTTTATTCATCACTCAGGCAGGGGTCAGTCAGTCTGATACACAGTAGTGTATTCATCACTCAGGCAGGGGTCAAACAGTCAGACTGATACACAGTAGTTTATTCATCATATGAACGACACTTTACACAGTAGTTTATTCATCATACGAACGACACTTTACACAGTTGTTTATTCATCATATGAACGACACTTTACACAGTAGTTTATTCATCATATGAACGACACTTTACACAGTAGTTTATTCATCATATGAACGACACTTTACACAGTAGTTTATTCCTCACTCAGGCAGGGGTCAGTCAGTCAGTCTGATACACAGTAGTTTATTCATCCTATTAACGACACTTTAACAGTAGTTTATTCTCACTCAAGCAGGGGTCAGTCAGTCTGATACACTGTAGTCTATTCATCACTCAGGCAGGGGTCACGTCAGTCAGTCTGTCTGATACATAGTAGTTTATTCCTCACTCAGGCAGGGGTCAAACAGTCAGTCTGATACACAGTAGTTTGTTCATCACTCAGGCAGGGGTCAGACAGTCTGATGCACTGTAGTTTATCCTCACTCAGGCAGGGTCAGTCAGTTTGATGCACTGTAGTTTATTCCTCACTCAGGCAGGAGTCAGTCAGTCTGATGCACTGTAGTTTATTCATCACTCAAGCAGGGGTCAGTCAGTCTGATACACAGTAGTTTATTCATCACTCAGGCAGGGGTCAGTCAGTCTGATATACAGTAGTTTATTCATCACTCAGGCAGGGGTCAGTCAGTCTGATACACAGTAGTTTATTCATCACTCAAGCAGGGTCAGTCAGTCTGATACACAGTAGTTTATTCATCACTCAGGCAGGGGTCAGTCAGTCTGATACACAGTAGTTTATTCATCACTCAGGCAGGGGTCAGTCAGTCTGATACACAGTAGTTTATTCATCACTCAGCAGGGTCAGTCAGTCAGTCTGATACACTGTAGTGTATTCATCACTCAGGCAGGGGTCAGTCAGTCTGATACACAGTAGTTTATTCATCACTCAGGCAGGGGTCAGTCAGTCAGTCTGATACACAGTAGTTTATTCATCACTCAGGCAGGGGTCAGTCAGTCTGATACACAGTAGTTTATTCATCACTCAGGCAGGGGTCAGTCAGTCAGTCTGATACACTGTAGTGTATTCATCACTCAGGCAGGGGTCAGTCAGTCTGATACACTGTAGTGTATTCATCACTCAGGCAGGGGTCAGTCAGTTTGATACACAGTAGTTTATTCATCACTCAGGCAGGGGTCAGTCAGTCAATCTGATACACTGTAGTGTATTCATCACTCAGGCAGGGGTCAGTCAGTCAGTCTGATACACAGTAGTTTAATCATCACTCAGGCAGGGGTCAGTCGTCAGTCTGATACACTGTAGTTTATTCATCACTCAGGCAGGGGTCAGTCAGTCTGATACACAGTAGTTTATTCATCACTCAGGCAGTGGTCAGTCAGTCAGTCTGATACACTGTAGTGTATTCATCACTCAGGCAGGGGTCAGTCAGTCTGATACACAGTAGTTTATTCATCACTCAGGCAGGGGTCAGTCAGTCTGATACACAGTAGTTTATTCATCACTCAGGCAGTCAGTCAGTTTGATACACTGTAGTGTATTCATCACTCAGGCATGGGTCAGTCAGTCTGATACACAGTAGTTTATTCATCACTCAGGCAGGGGTCACACAGTCAGTCTGATACACAGTAGTTTATTCATCATATGAACGACACTTTACACAGTAGTTTATTCATCATATGAACGACACTTTACACAGTAGGTTATTCTTCATATGAACGACACTTTACACAGTAGTTTATTCATCATATGAACGACACTGTCAAAACTACATCTAAATATACGCCAAAAACAAACAAAGCCACCAGCACCACCACCACCCCCTACCCCCCCCCCCCCCTGCAACCCCACCCCCACCCCCCACCCCCCACCCGCTGAAATACAGAAAGCAGAGTGGAAGGTGATTTTCATTTTATACACAGCACAACGCACACGACTTAATATTTTTTAAAAGGTGTTTTTCAAACGTCATGAATGAAAGATAGAAAAAGTACGTAAACAATACCCTGATTAAAGTCGGCAGAACAATGGACTCCGTTCTGTGCGTTAATTTGATTTCTTGACATGGGTACAAAATACTAAAACCTCTGTACTCTGCTCAAAAACATTACCGTATGAAAGACGAACACTGCATCTGTTTCAGTCTTATGAAAACAGATCGCGAAGAACACACTGCACATGAAAAAAAATGAACGTCATAGCAGCTTCAGTCAGTATTATTACAGGCAATAGCAAGGGGCATTCGAATTGTACTCTGCCTCCGCCGCCACACAGCGTTCAGGAGTGCAGGCTCACACGTACAGTGTACCGTAAGATGGGTGAGATGAACATGAATTTCAACATGCTGCAGGAGAATGTAGCAACTTGTCAGATTTAAAGTTTGTATTGACATGAGAGAGAGAGAGAGAGAGAGAGAGAGAGAGAGAGAGAGAGAGAGAGAGAGAGAGAGAGAGAGAGAGAGAGAGAGAGAGAGAGAGAGTTAATTTACAATGAAAATACATTCAAAACGCTTACAAGTACACAATGCCTAGTAACTTCAAATCGTTAAACTGATGCAAATGCATTCATCTTAACGAAAACCAAATATATCTGCCCTTCCCTTTATCTCCTGTCTGTCTGTCTGTCTGTCTGTCTGTCTGTCTGTCTGTCTGTCTGTCTGTCTCTCTCTCTCTCTCTCTCGCTCTCTCTCTCTCTCTCTCTCTCTCTCTCTCCTCTCTCTCTCTCTCTCTCTCTCTCTCTCTCTCTAAACCGCGTCTAAGCTCACGTTTGTATTTACGTGTGTTTGTGTGTGTATGTATGCATGCTTGTGTGGAAACTTTCTGTCTTCTGGATGCTTTGTTTCTGCCGTTTCGTTAAAGAAACTAATGAATTATGAATAGATTTCTGCAGACATTACGCTACAAGTTAGAGCAGAAGAAAGGAAAACTACAATGGTTGGAGACTTGATCGTCACACTGAGGATCAAAGTCTGCTCAGGTCATGAACTATCCCAACATTGAAGGCAAGACCTTGGGACCACGACGATTCAAAGTAGTCAACGTAAAGGTCACCAACCACATAACCAGCCGGTGCCCGCTTCCCTGGTGGTGTTTCAGCAGAAAGAGCATAATCCATTTACTGCAGAGTGGCCAGGGAGCCAGTGCTAGCCTAGAAGCAACCGTCATCTTAATCATGCAGAGTACTATCCAATCAGTCATACTGTTACGGTCACCTTAAGGGAACAGGCTGAAACTCTCCCAGGTCCCCACAGACCGAAGATTCATCAGGAAGCCAGCCGCAGTCACGAGACTGACTTCCTTCCTGCCGTGCGGACGACGTTCAGACAGAAAAAAGAATGGAGCATTAGCGCCCCCTTGTTTCTCACAATTTGTCTTTTGCTTTGTAGACCGTTCACCGCTTCAGAACAGCGCATTGCCTTTTCAGTAATGGACTTGCCGTTTTGGCTTGGTACAGTTTAACTTCTCTGTGGTAAATTCGAGTTGGAACGGTTCTCTCTCTCTCTCTCTCTCTCTCTCTCTCTCTCTCTCTCTCTCTCTCTCTCTCTCCTCTCTCTCTCTCTCTCTCTCTCTCTCTCTCTCTCTCTCTCTCTCTCTGTTTAGGGGGGAGGGGGGTGATGGAAGAGCAGGTCGAGGGGAGGGGACGCACTGGATTGATATCATCTGGAATTGATTGTTGTGAGGAAGATTTGT
>CM031596.1:114542940-114545440 GCA_018398815.1 Conus ventricosus
CGAAAAGAAAAAAACTAAAAGATAACATGTATAGAAGTTGGGACTTACTTTGGCAACGCTATCTTCCATGATTGGATAGGCTGAAGGTCTTACAGAATAATGTGCGGTGATGGTAAATGTGCACAGTGCAGTACCATACGGTGTCGACACAATGCTTTCTATGTGAATCCAGGTTTCCTTATGCGTAAGACCAGTTATGCGGCGGGGGGGGGGGGGGGGGGGTGAAGGGAATTTTAGGGGTGGAGGGAGGGAAGTGGTCGGGCGGCAAAATAACAAAGAAACCATATGGAAAACAATTTGGTAGATTCAATTTCTTCAATTCATGTAATCAGGTAGAATCTGTTGATAATTCTGTTAATTGGATTTAATGTTTTTCACGTTCTATTTTCTACTGGTGTGATGTTTGTGTGCTGTTATTTTTGTTTCTCTTTTCTCAGAAGTCTCTCCCCCCCCCATCCCCACCCCACCCCCCTTTTCATTCTTTCTTTTTCGCCTTTAGCTATTCCTTTTCCTTCTCCTCTTCCTCTTCTTTTTGATGTTCCTCTCCTCATTGTCTTTCCGTCCCCTCTTCTTTAAGTATTGCTGAAGGCTTGGGGGCGTTTCTCGTGAATTCAGTTAAGAAATTCACGACTGCCGCTGTCGCCAGACAATTTCCTCCTGACCTTCAAATGTCACAGAGTAATGCAGCACAAGTGTGTAGTTATTGATTGTTACAGAAGCACGCCATTCTTGTGAGAAAAAGACATGATACGTATCAGTCCATGTGTACTGATCTCAGTGTTGACGAAGGCCTCATGGTGCATGGTGTAACGGTAGAGCCATAGTGCCTGTCTAATGGCAGACCATTCAGGACTGCTGTAACTTCATAGTCATTGAATTGTCTGTAACGCTGCTAAAAGCTATTCATTGGGGACATTTTAAGATCTATTTGTGAAAAAGGAGCAATTAGAGTTCGTACAGGTTTGATGGAATCACGCGAACCAGTAACCCTATAAACAACTGCATTGTATGATCACATGAGAGTAACATTTGGGGCATGAGCAACTCTACTTTGCGAGCGGACGTTATCATTTTTCAGTGCTCATCATTCGAGATGTGTTTTATATCTACCAGTACAACTTTATATTTAATGGAACGTTCTATCATATCCCCCTAATGTCTGTTTATATTACGTATTATGTGTACCTAGATAATTCTATGTTTAAAAATATGGTTTTCTGGCGTCAACCCTTTTGATACCAGCCATATGAGCGTTTGTGTCCGTCTTTTGTGTTAGACATTAAACTCTGATTGTTTGTCTCGTCCAAAAACACTGGCGATTTAATCACCTCTAATACTGTAGTGGAAAATGATAATGATAATAGTAACAATGACGACAAGAACAACAACAGTGATAACAATAACAATGATAGTAATCATAATAATTTTAGTAATAATAAAAATTATAATGATAATAATATAATAACAAAAAATGATGACGATGATGATGACAATAATAATAATGATAATGATAATCATGAGGACGATTATGCTGTTGATGATGACGATAATGTTAACAATGATAATAATATTAACAATAATAGTAATTGTAACAACAATAAATATAATAATAGTAATGGTAATGATAATGCTAGTAATAATATAACAACAAAACAAGAACAACAACAATGATAATAATGATATGATAATAATGATAATAATAATGATGATGATAATAACAATAATAATATTAATCATCATCATCATCATCATCATCATCATCATCATGATAATGATAATGATGATGATGATGATGATGATGATGATGATGATGATGATGATGATGATGATGATGATGATGATGATGATGACGATGACGATAGTAATAATAACAATGATGATGATGATGTTGATGATACTGATGATGATATTGATGATAATGATGATGATAATCATAGTTCATATGCGCATCGATATACACACTATTATACTAACATACCGCACAGGAAATTATGCAAGCATTACAGAAGAGAGAGTCAAAATGAAAAACAATTCCACTCATTGAAACACGTTAGGTGTGTTGTTCAGTTCTCCTCCACTTCTAATCTCCTTTGTCAGCCAGTGTGGAAGAAATGGTACCACATGTCTTGAGGGAATGCTGAAACCTGGCACAAAAGAAAACGTTCTGTCTCCATCCATTCGCAAATTCATCAGACTGGATGGTACCAGCTTCCCACTGTCCATTTCAGTGTTCATTAGGACCAGTTGTAGAAACTGGAAAAACTGGATCCGGAAGACCAGTGTCAACAGATCTCCAACTGCTGCCACCATACCCTGCCCGTACTGTGATAGGTCTTTCCGGGCGCAGATCGGCCTGACCAGACAAACAGGATCAGTTGTAAAACATCCCATGCACATGGACAGGACAGAGATAATAAAACCTGGCTCTCTCTTTGATTTCATCCTTAGTCCTGTATGACCCCTCCCTTCTCCACCCTCTCTCCTCTGCTGTTGTTGTGTC
>CM031596.1:114550440-114557940 GCA_018398815.1 Conus ventricosus
CTCCCTCGATACACTTTCCTGTTGTCCTGTGTTTAGCACGATTTCGTGATGTTTTATGCGTGTTTGTGTCCTCGTGACAATAATTGATGTTCAGACAGTTATGGGTACTTTTGTGCAGTCTTGAAACCAGCTAGATTACAGGTATCACGTGCTTTTCTGTTCTCGTAAAGTAGTGTTTTCTGTTCTGCTGAAGAAAAGTATATTTGGGAAAGTTTCTGGTATGTTTGCTTTTGCTTGAAATCAACCTAATTTTGCGTACCATCAGTTGCTTTTCTCTTCTGTTAAAAGTAGCGAAATTTGAAGGAAAATCATAGCTGTTTTGCGCCTTTCAAAATAACCAAATATCAGGCGAATTGAAAAAAAAATGTAGCTAGGTGTAGTGGGACAGGGAAAAGAGGGGACTGGAGTAGAGGTGAGTGTAGGACACATCACTTTGTGAATAGGTCTGACAGGACTTTCCCTGTACTTCGTTCTGGTGACTTGTCAGCGTTCCTGTGTGTTTGTCTGGAACTGTAGCATGTTTGTTCTTCCCCATTTTAGCCCCGTCTTCCTGTGCTTTGTTGAAGTAGGACAGATGGTCTTTACGTTTTTGCCGATGTTCCCGTGGCATGAATCACACTGCTGGCTGGGTAGATACTTTGACACATATTGGGATGAAGGAAGGAGCAGTATATCCATGGCATCTGTGTTTGATTATGAACTTCTAACATGCTTGTTGGTGTAACTTACTGGTCCTTGAATCCTTGCTAGATAAGTGCTATGTCATAATGATAATAATAATAATAATAATAATATAATAATAATAATAATAATAATAATAATATAATAATAATAATAATAATAATAATGACAAGAAGAAGAAGAAAGAAGAAAAGGGAAAAGAATCGAAATAATAAAAACGATAGAAAGTATGATAATGATGATAATAATAGTAATTATGATGATAATGATATGCAATAACATTATTTCATTATATGTACAGTTCATTACTTGTACAATTACATCATCATCATCATCATCATCATCATCATCATCATCATCATCATCATCACCATCATCATCATCATCATCATCATCATCATCATATCAGCATGAAGCTCGATCCTTATACACTCGTATGAAGACGTTTAGCACGAAGAGAGAGAGAGAGAGAGAGAGAGAGAGAGAGAGAGAGAGAGAGAGAGAGAGAGAGAGAGAGAGAGAGGAGAGAGGACTTGGGAGTAAATCATGAAAAGAGGTCAATTATCTAAATCAAAAATACAACTCATTTATCAGCGCATTTATGTAATACACAACCTCAGTTTTCATCATCTCCCCCACCTCCCCAGCCGCACCTTTTGTTCCTTTAGATCTTTCCACTTCCATCATTACTCTCTCTCTCTCTCTCTCTCTGTCTCCTCACGCACACACGCACGCACACACACACACACACAACACACACACACACACACACACACACACACACACACACACACATACCACACACACACACACACACACACACACGCGCGCGCGCGCGCATGCGCGCGCGCGTGCGAGCACACACACAAATATACGCTCATATGTGCGCAGCAAAGTGTACAGCCGCATTCACATTCACATCCACACATGACCCCAAACCCATTCACACCCACCCACACCCACTCGTCCACCCATATACACACTCAAACACAGCTTTCAGATGCAGACAGATCACAATAACTTAAAAAAGCCCTTGCTTAAAAATGCCGTCTGAAAAAGATACGTTCTCAAGAATGTTTTCATGCTGAAAACAGTTCTACACATGGCGATCAGATAGACGGAATTAGTTACAATGATGGTTGATGCTAGAAAAAGAAAAAAAGAACAACTTAATGCCCCCATTTTGGATGTAGTGTGTTTATCTATTGAAGATATGTGAATTCTAATTTTTTTGTGATCCAGCAAGATTTATTAGCCGTCTCATAAATACTGAAAGATCCTCAGTGACTACAAACAAGAGGCACGCAGTTCAGTGACTACAAACAAGAGGCGCACAGTTCAGTGACTACAAACAAGAGGCGCGCAGTTCAGTGACTACAAACAAGAGGCGCGCAGTTCAGTGACTACAAACAAGAGGCGCGCAGTTCAGTGACTACAAACAAGAGGCGCGCAGTTCAGTGACTACAGACAAGAGGCGCACAGTTCAGTGACTACAGACAAGAGGCGCGCAGTTCAGTGACTACAGACAAGAGGCGCGCAGTTCAGTGACTACAGACAAGAGGCACGCAGTTCAGTGACTACAAACAAGAGGCGCGCGCTTGCTTAGTTCCTGCTGTGCAGGGTCTGTGCTTACTTAAACTAAAGTTTCACTAAGTTCAAAAACCATCACAAGCAAGCGTTGGTGAACTGAAACATACGGGATTCTGTGGCAAGGGAATGACACAATGGTGAGGCATGTTGCAATATTGATTACTTTTGCCATTTTGTACAATCCTATACAGTTCCACTCCTTTAAATGTTTCAGGTGCCCCAAAGGCTGGTGGCAGGAAATCTCTTTTCGTTTTTTTTCCTTTAAATCTTACCCTTTCAAACTTTTTTCTTGCATTATCATGTCACTCCAAAATAAACTTTCTCTCATAACAACTTTATATCACGTTAGTCTTTTCGATGAGACAATAAACTAAAGTCCTGTTTGTCATATCCAACAAAAGCAAGTAAAAGAATAAACGGCGAAAAGAAAGATGCCTCCTGCTAAATCCTGTAGGAACATTTACTAAGGTAAAGATGAGCATAACAGAGGGACAAAATGCTAGACGAACAGAAATGTGTATAAGTCGGGACTTGTTTAAGCGCCGCGATCTTCCAGGGATGAGAAGCCTGCAGTTCAGAGGGACTGGTGTGTTGCGACGATAAATATACACAGTACAGTCCCTCAGGTTTTGCTCAGGTGGAAGTGGGGAGATGGGACTGTGAGGTGGGTGTGGGATGGGACCTGGGGGGGGGGGGGGGCAGATGTGGAGGATTGGATGGGAGGAAAGAGTTTGGCCGGCAAAACAACAAAGAAACCATTAGGAAAATTATTTGGTAAAGTTCGATTGTTCAATCTACATATCACATGGAATCTATTTATTACTTCATTCTGTTTATCTGATTTAATATTTGTCAGGTTTCAATTTCTGTTGGTGTAATGTTTGTGTGCTGCTACTCTTGCTTCAGGTGTTTTAATTTTTTTATTTTTTTTATTTTTTATCTTTCCCTATTTCTGTACTTTTATCATTTCCTTCAACAGATCTTGTGTGTGTTCGTGTGTGAGCCTGTGCGTACATGTGTGTGTGAGTGTGTGTGTGTGTGTGTGTGTGTGTGTGTGTGTGTGTGTGTGTGTGTGTGTGTGTGTGGTGACATCATATTTGAACAGTAAGAAAAGCACTAACTTATCCATCTCTAAAATGTCATTTTCACTTCAACCTGGCGTAACATTTGAACTTGAGCTAGAGCAACTGTGCTATATCATTTAGTGAATCGCAAAATAAAGGTCTGCTGGAATAAATCATCGACGAACAATAATGCGCAGTAATCACATGCACCTCACGGGAAAAAACACTCGAAGAAAGATTGCGCCCTTGGTATCTCAACAGTCTTAACTGTCCCCAGGACCTCCCAGGAGTGCTAATGAAGGCTCGGTCACCCTGAGGGCAGAAGAAAGAAAACAAGCCAGCGCCCTGGTAATGGCTTTGCTGTGTATCCCCAAATACATTGCAGGCCAGCAAAAACAAGTTGTTGTGAGGGCGGGTGGACCAATTAACCTTTGACGTGTGTAGCTTCAGAGCCAGCAACTCTGGTGTGGATTTGTGGAAGGAAACGGCATTCCTCGTGTCTCGTTTGAGCAGTCTGTTTGATGGGATTGTATTGTTGTTGTTTTAGTTATCTCCTGATTTTTTACACACAGCCAAGCATATCAGCTTGTGCACTTTAATGGGGCAGACAGACATGTTTTGATGCATGTTATGCTTGTAACGTGCCCCCGGCCTGAAAGGGAATAATGTGCTTTGATTGGGGTGGACAAAATTAGTTGCATTACTGACCTAAAGGTGGAAATATGTTTGCTGACAATTTTCAATATTCTCTTAACCTCGCCTGATTTAGAAACCATGACATATGTTGTCACACGAGTCTATGCCTTTGGCTTGTGGTACCTGGTGTGCAAAATGTGTCTGGTCGATCAACAAAAGCGTTCAGTCTCTGCCATATGACTCCGATTTTGTAATTTAATGTAGAGTTTTAACATTGTATTCTCTCCAGGTATCAATACCACTCTAGAATCTCATTGTACTTATCAAAGTAAGGGTGCCTTCAAAACCAAAACATCACTTAAACTCTCTATAAATCCTAAGACAGAAAATAACAGACTGTAAGCTATACATAAGGAAAAAAAAACACAGACAGTAATAGTTATCAAGATATATGTTATGGATGAAATGAAAAATAAGATTCCAGACTTTTAATTTGTATGCAAGGGTTGAAACAGAAAGGAATAGGTTTTAAGCTCTATAAAAGGGGCAAAAGAGAACAAACACAGTTTTAAGCTCTGCAAAAGGAAAAAAACTTAAAGATGTTTAAGCTCTGTATTGGCGATAAAACAGTAAAGGAATGTTGTTTTCTTTTCTTTGTAGTCCTTTATCAAACTGAGCTTGATCAATAAGGTCACAGAAGAATTTCACAGCTGGTGAGAAGGTATAAATTAGAACTATTCAGCCTGTTGAAATGAACTGCTTTCAAAATCCCTATCTGAACGTGAAATCACGAGGCTGTCTCTCTGTCTCTGACTCTCTCTCTCTCTCTCTCTCTCTCTCTCTCTCTCTCTCTCTCTCTCTCTCTCTCTCTCTCTCTCTCTCTCTCTCTCTCTCTCTCTCTCTCTCTCTCTCTCCCTCTCTGTGTGTCTCTGTTTCGCTCTTCTCTGTATCTGTCACTGCCTTTCTCTCTCTCTTTATCTCTATGTCTGTCTGTCAGTCTGTCTGTCTCTTTCTCCTTCTCTCCATGTCCCCCTGTCTCTGTAACAACGTATATACACGTATGCTAAACCTTTTGTATGCTGAATGCTTTATATTTGCTCTTTGGTTTAGAGACCAATGAACTATGCACAGACCATTGCAGACTATAAGTCAGACAGGAAGAAACGAAAGTTGGAAGAGCACCTTTGGCCTTGACATTGACTGCCAGATGCGCAGGGCTACGAGTCTGCTCCGATCATGAGACGATGACGATCAGAAGCAGACAACATATAGGTCACCTCCCAACTCACCAGCCTAAGTGTTTCCCTGGTGGTGGTTGGCCAACAATAGAAAGAGCGTAATCCACTTACTGGAGAGTGGCCAGGGAACGAACGCAAACCATTATCTTACCGATCCAGAGTACTATCCAATCAGCCATATTGTTATGGCCACTCTGTGGATGCCCGCCCAAACTCCCTCAGGTCCCACTGGTCAAAGATTTCCCCGAAGATGGAGTATGGCTGCCTTAATGGCGGGATAGAAAAGGGTCATACACACAAAACTCCACTGCCTGGCTATACAGGGAGTGTCCGCAGGAGTATCAGCCTGCGTACGCAGAAAGAAAAAAAAAAAAAAAACTGGTCAAAGATTCCTTAGGAAGCCCACTACATGTCATGATGACGACTTCTTTTTCCACCACACAGACAACACTTAGAAGGAAAAGGAAGGACCATTAACTCTCCCCTGTTTCTCACGATTCACCCTTCGCTTTGCTGGTCGTCTAGTATTTCTGTATTGCCTTTGCTATAATTCCCAGATACGGTTGAGTTCCCTAAACTGTAAACGCAGTACAAAAACGTTCCTCGGATTTTTGCTGTAAACTGGGGCATTGGATCCATTTTCTCTCCACATTGTCTTTCTTTTTTATAATCTAATGCTAGGCTTACACAACATTCAGAAAGGTAGCTTTGACAGACACGCAACTTGACATCAAATCTTAATCAATCACAGAATTGATGTTTACATACAAGAAAGGAGAGGAATCATTAAGCATCTGTTATTACAAACATACTACGATGTTCAGCACAGCACATAATACATTGGTCCTTTGCAGTCACCGTAATGAACGCCTCTCTCTCTCTCTCTCTCTCTCTCTCTCTCTCTCTCTCTCTCTCTCTCTTCTCTCTCTCTCTCTCTCTCTCTCTCTCTCTCTCTCTCTCCTCTCTCTCTCTCTCTCTCTCCCTCTCTCTCTCTCTCTCTCTCTCTCTCTCTCTCTCTCCTCTCTCTCTCTCTCTCTCTCTCTCTCTCTCTCTCTCCTCCTCTCTCTCTCTCTCTCTCCCCTCTCTCTCTCTTTTCAGTGTAACAAAAACAAAAAGCGTAAATTCAGAGTATCATTTACGTAAAATATTGATGAACCGAGGATCATAAGGGTCAAAGCTGTAGTATCCCTTAATTGTGATAAATAGGTTCCTTTGCGAAAACTTAAATTCACTTGCAGTTGACTGTTACAATAGCATGCTTTATTCTCTCCTTTCCCAAATCAAATACTTAATGTGAATGCTTAATTGTTGAGAGTGAATTTCATGTGAGTATGTTTTTCACACCCGTGTCTTCCACCCCTACCTTTCTCTATCCCAACATTTCTCTACTCATGTGCATATTTTATTCGTGTATTATCACAAATTTGGAAGCACGTTTAACATTAACCTCTCTCTCTCTCTCTCTCCTCTCTCTTCTCTCTCCCTCTCTCTCTCTCTCCTCTCTCTCTCTCTCTCTCTCCTCTCTCTCTCTCTCTCTCTCCTCCTCTCTCTTCTCTCTCTCTCTCTCTCTCTCTCTCTCTCTTCTGTTCGAGTCCCCTCTTGACACTTTCCTGTTGTCCTGGCTTAGCTGGATTTTGGGATGTTTTATGCGTGTTTGTGTCTCTTGAAAATAACTGATGTCCAGGCAGTTTCTGGTAAGTTTCTAGCGTCTTAAAACAAGCTAGATTACATGTACTATCAGATGCTTTTTTTGTTTCTCATCGAAATACCTATTTTCAAGTCGTGCTTGTTAAAAGAAAAATACTTTTCAGAATGTTTCTGGTGCGTGTGTTTCCGCATGGAAACAATCTTGCTTTTCTGTTCTTTTGAAAATAGCTAAATGTGAAGTAAAATCAGGAGCTGTTTCTGTTTCGTGCCTTTCAAGATAAATAAATATCAGGCGAATTGAAGACCGTAGGCAGGTGTGGTGGGAGAAGGAAAAAAGGGAACTGGAGCGGAGGTGACTGTAGGACGTATCACTCTCTGATTGTGCAGACAGATTTTCCCTGTACTTCCCTCTGGTGACTGTTGTTCCAGACTGCCCCGTGTGTTTGTCTGGAACTGTAGCATGTATGTTCATCCCCCTTTTAGCCCCCGTCTTCCGGTGCGCGTGTTGAAGTATGACAGATGGTCCTTAACCACAGCACTGGCTGGGCAAAGACTTGTCACATCTATTGGGCTGAAAGGAGGTGCAACGTATCCATGACACCTGTGATTGATCGTGGAGAAAAAAAGAAAAACAATATGTATCA
>CM031596.1:114560440-114562940 GCA_018398815.1 Conus ventricosus
CCAGCTAGATTTCAGCTATTTTCGATGTTTTTTTCTGTTCTCGTAAAATTAACTTGTTGCAAGTGATGTCGGTTATTTTTTTCTGGTCTGTAGAAGAAAAATGGTATAGATTTAACATAGTTTCTCGTGTGTCTGTTTTTCCTTGGAAACAACAAAATTTCGTGTAATTTCTGTTGCTTCTCTGTTGTTTTGAAAGCAGTCACATTTAAAGTAGAATCAGGCGCTGTTTCGTGCTTTTCAAAATAACCACATTTTGGCGATTGACGACTGTAGGCAGGTGTGGTGGGAGAGGTCGGGGAGGGGATCTGCGGGGAGGTGAGCGTAAAACATAGTATTCTGTGAGTAGTCCTGGCAGGATGTTCCCGGTACTTCCTTCTGGTGACTGTTGTGCGAGTGTTCCTGTGTGTTTGTGGAACTGTAGCATGTTTGTTCTCCCCCCTTTTAGCCCCCGTCTTCCTGTGCACGTGCTGAAGTATGGCAGATGGTCCTAACGTCCTTGGCAGCATTCTCATGGCATTAACCACACCACTGGCTTGATGATGCTTTTGACACTTGTTGGGCTGAGAGTAAGTGCAGTATATCTAGGAAACCTGTGTTTGATTATGAACTCCTATTATGTTTGTTGGTGTAGCGACTGAAATATGATGATGATCATCATAATCATCATCATCATTATCATCACCATTATCGTCGTCGTCGTCATCATCATCATCATCATCATCATCATCATCATCATCATCATCATCATCATCATCATCATCATGTTCATCATATTCATCTTCATCATAAGTATTGTCGTCGTAGTCGCCGTCTTCGTCGTGGTCGTCGTCATCATTATCATCGTCGTCATCGTCGTCATCATCATCATCATCATCATCATCATCATCATCATCATCATCATCATCATCATCATCATCATCATCATCATCATCATCATCATCATCATCATCATCATCAAGAAGCTTGCTTCCTCTGCGCGCTAACGTATAACAAGGGCGCTGAAGGCATTTACAAACGTGTGGAGCAAAACAGCAAAAGATAAACACGTGTCTGATTCAAGAACAGTCATGACTTATCTAATACTTCGCCTCAGTTGTGTCCCCTCCCCCTCTCATACCCACCTGTACCCATCCCTCTAGACCTTCCACCCGCCATCAGTACACTCTTACGCGCTCGCGCACTGCCCCCCCCCCCCCCCCCCCCCAACCCCCTGCTCCACTCGCACGCTTACTATCCTTTTCCACTTCCTGTTTCTCCTCCTCCTCCTCCTCCTCCTTCTCCTCGACTTCTTCCTCCTCCTCCTCCTCCTCCTCCTCCTCCTCCTCCTCCTCCTCATTCTTCTTCTTCTTCTTCTTCTTCTTCTTCTTCTTCTTCTTCTTCTTCTTCTTCTTCTTCTATTATCATTCATTTTTCCTTTTCCCTCCTTTTCCTCTTCTTGTACGTTCTCTTTTTGTGTTGTTAAATGTATTGGGTTTTTTGAAAATATAAACGAAAAAGAGACAGCCACGGTCGAAGACAATTTCCTCTTGACCTTGTTGGTCATTGATGATGCAAGTGCACCACATTCTTGTGAGGAGGAAACATGATAAGTATCAATACATGTGTGCCTATCTCAGTGATTTCGAAGACCTCACCTACCTGATATAACCAGTAAAGCCATACTACCAGTATCTATTCAGATCTTCAGTGCGAACTGTAATTTAACGAAGATGAATTGTCATGAACTCCTGCAAATATGTATTCAGTAAGGTAAATTTTTAGTAGACTTTATGAAATGTAAAGCGATCATAGTTTGTAGAGGTTTGATGACAATTGTGTGAACATGTGACAATCATATTGTGTAAATAAATATATTGGATTATCTTACTTTTTATTCACAGGATATTTCTCTACGTAAACACTAAAGTGCCTCACACAGGGACAGCATGTCAGCATATTTTAACACGCATCACTTACTACGCTCGGCATCACTTTATGCTGAACAATATACGTTTTCTTTGTTTCTTTCCTTGTTTTCAGGCACAGCCCTCTTGGTACCGGGCGCATATGCTTTCATGCTCAGTTGTTGGTTGTTGTTTTTTTCTGTGCATGTGTTCCACAGTTGAACCAAATTGGTTTTAGAAATGGCATTTCAGCTACAACACCAAGTCTAACGGATGAAGAGGTGCAGTTCTGTGTATTGAAACATGGATCTGATATCCCACATCATGGTCGAGTGCGTGGTTCAGCAGTCCTTCGCCAGATGACAAGCCACGAAGAAATGCCACAACACGGAGACGCCCCCTCTTAAACAGTTCGCAGAGGCAGCAGACTGGAAGCCACAACAAGCAGAACTTGAGAGCCGTGGGATGGTAACCCCCAAAACAAGGCCATCAACAACGGGACTACTTCCCCACTGTCCATTTCACCGGTACATTACCACCAGCCGTAAAACGGCCCATCAACGCGGATGGCAGAGAACTAATAAAGCTTGCCTCTCTTGCTGATTTCATCCTCACTC
>CM031596.1:114565440-114570440 GCA_018398815.1 Conus ventricosus
CTTCCACTTCTAACCTAGCCCCTAGTGTGGGACACTGTGACATGTTAAACTCTCACCCTCACCATGACCATAAAATCATACTAACCCATCAGCCTAACCCTAGGTAAACTTTCCACCCTTCCTCTGGCACTAACTCTCCTTCTAGTCCTGCCTTTTAGCCCCGTCTCTCCTCTTTGACTCTACTTCTCATCAACGACATATCGAGCCTCAGAGTTACCGAAGCTGGCACTCAATTAAACCTTTGACGTATTAACACAACCCTTGTATAATCAGTGAACTGTTATGAAGTCTCGCAGTGGCTTCAGAACAATTAGAAAAGAGCAGATAGAAAAAGCATTCATGATTTTCCTTTGAAAGTTGATGTAGTGTGTATGTGCAATCATTTTTGTATTTTTTTCTTTACAACAGACTGCTCTGCGCGGTGGTATTTGCACTCCATTTCTAATGGGGACGCATCACTGGATTTGACTGCCGCCGTTATTCTTGTCTGTGTAGGAAATGGTCCACCCACAGAAAGGAATTTCATAGTTTTTGCAACAACAAAAATCGATTCCATTGCTGTGCTGTTGTCACATAATTTACGAATATACTGTACATGGCTCCTCTTATTTTGTTATCGCAAAGACTAGAATCCTGACCGCTACTCTAGGTCCAGTAGGAGTGAAAAATAAACCCACCGTGTGGTACTCTAACCATACAACGGAGATCTTCCAGCGTCTGATCTGTGATCTAGTTGGTCATCAAGCCACGTGCCTTACGACGGTGAGCGTAGATGAAATGCTGCACATCACTTGAAAGGACGGCCAGAATCTACCGCAAAAGGAAACGTCTCCTTCATTCCTTCTCTTAGGCAGCAGTCTGGAATGCACATTGAGAGGGCCATGGAGATGTGGTGGGCAGGTACCCAAGAAGAGCCATCAACCAGGACGCTCAATCCTCCAGTTGATTTCACACTCACGTCGGCCTATACTGTGGGAAGGCGATAATATGAGAGAGAGAGAGAGAGAGAGAGAGAGAGAGAGAGAGAGAGAGAGAGAGAGAGAGAGAGAGAGAGAGAGAGAGAGAGAGAGAGAGAGAGAGAGAGAGAGAGAGGCAATTCATTATGAGGCAAGTGGACGCTTTTTAGATGGATGCATGTTCATTTACAACCGCTGTTGTCCATGGATCGCTGATGGTAATGCCAAATGAATTCCGATTGTAAGCATAGACAAACCATCGCTAACGTAACTCCGTAAGCTGCCGAGTTTTCATGGATTGTTTATCAGGATTCCTTTTTTATCATCTTCGTTTCCTGTCTATATTTTGGAAGCTACTCTAGTACGTCACTTCTCAGGTTAACATCTTAATCTATACATGTACAATGATATACTCAGGACATTATTGCTAATCCCCCAGCTGACGACAAGAATTGCTGAGTCGCGTGAGTAAGCGTCCCTTTATTCCCTATGAACTCCTCGATACCGGTCACAGCGACTCGAGCTCAACAATGGCGTAGATGTAGAGAGGAAATCGAAACTGAGGTCACCATGAGAGCAGGGCATGAGAGGGCACATGACTTAAAACTCTTTTTTATGCTCATCAGCAGGGGTGAGATTATGAAAACGATGCTTTAGAGTTCCATACTGCTCTGAGACTGCACAACAGGGTTGTGATGTACGCCTCTTTCATGATACCCCCCGCTGTGAGGCTGCATAACAGGGCTGTGATGTACGCCTCTTTCATGATACCCCCCGCTGTGAGGCTGCATAACAGGGTTGTGATGTACGCCTCTTTCATGATACCCCCCGCTGTGAGGCTGCATAACAGGGCTGTGATGTACGCCTCTTTCGTGATACATCGCGCTGTGAGATTGCACAACAGGGCTGTGATGTACGCCTCTTTCATGATACCCCCCGCTGTGAGGCTGCATAACAGGGTTGTGATGTACGCCTCTTTCATGATACCCCCCGCTGTGAGGCTGCATAACAGGGCTGTGATGTACGCCTCTTTCATGATACCCCCCGCTGTGAGGCTGCATAACAGGGCTGTGATGTACGCCTCTTTCATGATACCCCCCGCTGTGAGGCTGCATAACAGGGCTGTGATGTACGCCTCTTTCATGATACCCCCCGCTGTGAGGCTGCATAACAGGGCTGTGATGTACGCCTCTTTCATGATACCCCCCGCTGTGAGGCTGCATAACAGGGCTGTGATGTACGCTTCTTTCATGATACCCCCCGCTGTGAGGCTGCATAACAGGGCTGTGATGTACGCTTCTTTCATGATACCCCCCGCTGTGAGGCTGCATAACAGGGCTGTGATGTACGCTTCTTTCATGATACCCCCCGCTGTGAGGCTGCATAACAGGGCTGTGATGTACGCTTCTTTCATGATACATCCCGCCGTCAACGAGGCCCGAGAGATACAGACACCTGCAGTGTTGGTCAGGATTTGAGCACCACTTTCAGTGACTTTGGACTGTGTGGCTCCAGTCTTCCCAGTTGAACACACGGTCACCTCAACTCTGGGCAGGAGCCGGTCACGGGACGAACATTCCCACTAATATAAATGGTTCTGTCTGGGAATCGAACTCACGGCATCAACACCAGAATCCGCAATGCATCAAGCTGCAGTTATGGCAATGGCGTGTGTTTTTGAGATAGCGAACTGTCGTGAAAGCTGTGAAAAGGCATTAAGAAAGAAAGAAAAATTGTTTTCTTTGTATAAAAGGCCAATGCAGTTTGAGGAGGTTCAGTCTGAATTAAATAGGAAATAATGTAATTTATTGTCGTATCTTTAAATACAAAAGAGGGCAGTGTGCAAAATGTTTGTTTCATGAAACGAACGCGTCACCATGCTCTGATGCTACACGTTTTTCGTTGTAATGAGTGTGTACTTGTTTGCAAATCAGTATGGAGTCTGTACATATCCCTGATAGAGCTAGTTGAGGTCGGCTTGGCTTTAAACAACGTGAACTGATTTGAACTGTACACATTGTTGCTGACGCAGATATTCCTTATTGCTCTTACTTATTTCATATGCGTTACATGCTTTTTTTTTGCTTTTTTTTCTTTCTTTTTTTTTTTTTTTTTGCTGTCCCAACCTCTGCACCACCTCAGAGGCAGTGCACCCACGCCGCTCATTCCGACACCTCGTCCACAGCCACAGCCCGGTCGGCCCCGCCGCAGCCCCGGCACCGGCAATCCACAGGGAGCAGTCAATGTCAAGTCGTCAAGAGGCAACCCACCGGAGGAGAGACTGCACTGCTGCCGAGTCACTTCGGTGGTGTTCAGTGGCGCCTGTTCTGATCTAACATACGCAGGACACCACCTACTGAGCCCCCAACTGACGACAATAATTGCTCAGTCGCGGAGCCGGCGTGAGTGAGCTCTCCCTCCGGAGGGCGCCACCACGTCCGTCCAACGACAGCCCCCATGGACTCGCCGATACCGGTGACCCGACGGAACCAAACCAAGGCTACAGACGTGGAGAGGACATCGAAATTGAGGTCACCATGAGAGCAGGGCATGAAGGGCCACAGAATTTGAGACATTTTTTTTAATGCTGATCGATGAGAATGAGGATGATTAAGATGATGCTACGGATTCCATTTCGGTCTGAGACTACATGACAGGGCTGTACTCTACGCTTCCTTTCATAATATATCCCGGCTTCAACCAGGTTCGAGAGATACAGGCACCTGCAGTGTTGGTCAGGAAATTTGAGCAACACTCTCAGAAACGCATCCATTAAGTGGATGAAACTCGACTGTGTGGTCCCAGTCTTCCCAACTGAGTCTGCAGCAAACTCAACTCTGGGTAGGAGCCGGTCAGGGCAGAAAAACCCACATGCCTCTGATGGGATTCGGACCCACGACCTCCCAGCCGGGAGTCCGCGACGCTAAGTACTTCGCCACGGCGGCTGGTATGCGTTACATGCTTACTATGGTTGGGATCTCGCTCTGTGTCATGTCTTAAAAATTTTTTTGGGCTACCAGTCAACACATAGTGGTTGTGCTGGATTTGAACTATAATCAGAAACGTAAATCCAGGTAGGTATGTTAGCCACTAAACCACAATCCTACACGCTTTGCAAGAACGAGCTCAGAAGAAATGCTGCTGCACGTTTTGGGAGAGCACCAAAAAGCTGGCACAAAACGAAATGCCCCCTCTCCATCCATTCTCAGAGGCAGCAGACTGGAAGTCTCAACGGTATGACCGTGGTCGCTTGTCGGCCGGTTAGCCCAAACGGGCCATCAACCTGGCCACCAAGTTTCCGACTGTCCATTGGAGTGAACATTACGACTGGCCGTAAACCCTCACATCAGAGCAGATGAGGAAATGATAACAGAGCCCAGTTCGTTCGCCTGTTTCAGCCACCCCCCCTCCCCGACCCTCTCTCTCTCTCTCTCTCTCTCTCTCTCTCTCTCTCTCTCTCTCTCTCTTCTCTCTCTCTCTCTTCTCATCGCTAAATCTGCATTCCAGTTTTTGCATTGGTGCATTGTGGTGGTCCTAATAGTGGAGAGAGCGAAGGGTCTAACTGGTAAGGGTGGGGAGAATGGGTTGGGAGCAGTAGAGGCTGTAGGAAAGACAGCTGTAGGTTTATATTTCTGGTCACTGTGTGCCATTTAGCAGAGTGAAATAGAGTCTCTGGAGGTGGCTGGATGTGATGATGAGTAAGCCTTTAAACAAATATTGAGCTCCTCAGGACATCACCAGGATCTTGTTATTGTAGCTATTTCATCTTTTCTTATTTACCTTCCCACCCTCTTCTCCCTTTCTCTCGCTCTCTCTCTCTCTCTCTCTCTCTCTCTCTCTCCTTCTCTCTCTCTCTCTTCCCCCTCTCTCCCCTCCCCTCTCTCTCTCTTTTATATATATATTCTCTCTCTCTATGTCTCTCTCTCTCTGTCTCTCTCTCTCTCTTCTCTCTCTCTCCTCTCTCTCTCTCTCTCTCTCATGGTTACATCATGTGCATAATTGTAAAAGGTTTGATTTTTACAGACAGTTTGGTAATTCTCATGA
>CM031596.1:114572455-114599955 GCA_018398815.1 Conus ventricosus
CCAACTTCCTTTCTTTTTTTCTACTAACTTGGTGTTCTTCTTGATTTTGTTCTTTTTTTTTTCTTTCTTGTCATTGCTCTTGTTCTTGTTCTTGTTATTGCTCTTATTGTTCTTCTTTCTTCTTCTTCATCTTCTCCATTTTTTTAAAATCCTCCTCCTCCTCCTCCCTCCTCCTCCTTTCTGACCCTCTTTTCCCCCTCCTCCCCACCTCTTTCCTCTTCTCTTCTTCTTCTTCTTCTTCTTCCCTTTTCTTCTTCTTCTTCTTCTTCTTCTTCTTCTTGCTCGTCTTCTTCGTCTTTTTGCTCTTCTTCTTGCTGTTCTTGTTCTCTTTGCTCTTCTTCTTTTTCTTACTCTTCTTTTCCTTCTTCGTTTTCTTCATCCTGTCCTCGTCTTCGTCCTGTCTTCTTTTCCCCCTCCTCCTCCTCCTCCTCCTCCTCCTCCTCCTCTCCTCCTCCTCCTTCATATCCTCTTCCTCCACCTCATTCCTGTTTCTCCTTCTCCCCTCCCCTCCTCCTCTTCTACTTCTTCTACTTCTAATTTTTTCAGTCGCCTTAACTTCCTTCTCATCTGTGTGCTCCTCGTGTCTGTCTGTCTGTCTGTCTGTCTCTCTCTCTCTCTCTCTCTCTCTCTCTCTGTCATGTGACGTAGCCTCACATCAAGGCATGTGACGCTCCATCACATGAAGTTAGTGATATGAATCATTTCCCCCGTGCCACAATTAAAGGAAGAATATTCATATGGCTTGACTAGTGTAGCGGGCGTCCCCAAAATAATTGTGAGTATGACTCATTCAAGAAACGAATGTGGTCATGGGTGAAAGTGACCACTGAGTGATAGTTTAACAAGGGGTGGTAAGGTAAGGTGCTGGTCATGTGTTTGGAACACTGAGTATGCACTCACTAGGAGAGGGGGGAAAGAGTCAGTTTTAACCCAGCAGATGGCCTAGAGACTCGAACCTGTCAGGACGGTGGTCCTCTTTGCTGACCAGTCATTACCAGGTGAGCGATAGATAGTGGGGGAAAGCTACAGGGGAAAAACTTAAGGAAAAGAGAAAGAAAGAATTCATATGTTGAATTAAGAAGGTTACTTACACGAACCTTATTCGTGTTTCAGCCCTTCACCCTTTTAAACCCCTTTGCCCTTCACCCTTCACCTTTCACCCGTGAGGTGGTTGAAGATGGCCATGGTGTGAGGAAAAACACTGGTAGTTCAGCCCCAGCAGGTACCAACTCCAGGGAGAGGAGTTGAAGCTCGTCGTTTCTCAAGAGACAGAAGAACTCCAGGAAGAGAAGTCGAGACTCGTATCTCCAGGACAGGAGAGTTCGAGGGGGCAGTATATTGTCTCAGAGAGAGAGACAGGGAATTGAGAAAGCGGAGAAGCTTTACTTGAGGCAGGCAGGGCCTCAGTGATTACGGATTTGTATTCTCCTGGTCCGGATTTTTGGATAGCGAATGTGACCAGCTGTATAAGGCGAAAAATTATTATTCTCATGAGATGAAGATTTTTTTTTCTGTGTGTGGTCCATGAATCCAACTGAGTCTGCAGCAACTCACCTTGGGTAGGAGCGGTCAGGCAGAGAAACCCACATGCCTCTGATGGGATACGGACCCACGACCTCAGCCGGGAGTCCGCGACGTAAGTACATCGCCACGGGCGGCTGGTATTGCGTTACATGCTAATATGGTTGGGATCTCGCTCTGTGTCATGTCTTAAAAATTTATTTGGGCTACCAGTCAACACCTAGTGGATGTGCGGGATTTGAACTATAATCAGAAAAACGAACAATCCAGGTAGGTATGTTCGCACTTAAACCACCTCCTACACGCTTTGCAACGAACGAGTCAGAAGAAAAGAAATGATGCTGCCCGTTATGGGAGAGACCAAAAAGCTGGCACAAAACGACGAAAAAGCCCCCTCTCCTCCAATTCGAGGCAGCAGCTGGACAAGTCTCAACGGTATGACCGAGGTTCGCTTGTCGTCGGATAGCCCAAACGGTCATTCAACCTGGCACAAGTTACGATGTCAATGGATCCCCCCCCCCCCCCCCGATGCCCATTACGAATGGCCGTAAACCCTCCCATCAGGAGCAGATTAGGAAATGATAACAGAGCCCAGTTCGTTGCCTGTTTCATCCACCCCCCCTCCCGGACCTTTTCCTCTCTCTCTCCTCTCTCTCTCTCTCTCTCTCTCTCTCTTCTCTCTCTCTCTCTCTCACTCGTACATCAGCCTTCCAGTTTTGCATTGGAGCATTGGGTGGTTCCTATAGTGGGGAGCGCGGGCCGGGACTCTAATTGTAATGGTGGGGGAGAATGGAGTGGGAGCACGTCGAGGCTGGTAGGAAAGACAGCTGTAGGTTTATATTTCAGGTCACTGTGTGCCATTTAGCAGATATGCATAGCGTCTCTTGGAGGTGGCTGGATGAGTGGATGAGTAAGCTTTATAAACTATAGAGACCTCGGACAATCCCCGGTCATGTAATGGTAGCTATTCATCTTTTCTTCAAACCAACCCCCCTAATCCCATTACAACGCTCTTACACTCCTCATCATCATCTCATCTATCACACTCTCTCTCTCTCTCTCACTCTCTCTCTCTCTCTCACTCTCTCTCACTTTTATATATATATATTCTCCTCTCTCTCTGTCTCTTCTCTCTCTGTCTCTCTCATACATCCTCTCTCTCTCTCTCTCTCTCTCTCTCTCTCTCTCTCACATGGTTACTCAAGTGATAATAGTAAAGGTTTGATTTTTACAGACAGTATGTAATTCTCATGCTCTGAAACTTATATACTTTAGAATGGATAGACACTTTAAATACATAATGCAAAATTTAGGATAGGAATTTCGGATTTAGCAGTAATAAATATAGATACAACCAATGTTGATGACAATATAAGCTTTGTCCTCTCTGATAAATGTTGTCCAAGAAAAAGAGAAGCCAATTTGTTATATGTTGTCAAGCCATCATGGGACATTAGAAATGAACTGAACTGATTTACGCCGACCGTTACAGAAGGCACTTCCTATTTCGAATGACCCTAATGATGCGTCAGCTTCACAATAGATGTTTAAAAATTTATTCGTGATTTTTGTATAAGGATTTCAATTAGAGTAAGGCTACCTCTTAGTAAGTTACAAATGATTTGTCTTATTTGTATACTTTGTTGCATTGTCGATACTTAGTTTCCATGCTATATTTCCATACCCTTCATAAGGGGCCTAGGCCTTGTGAATAAATAACGAATCGAAAAAAAAAAATCATTACTCTCTCTCTCTCTTCTCTATCTCTCTCACCTCTTCTCTCTCTCTCTCTCTCTCACTCTTTTCTCTCTCTCTTCTCTCTCCTCTCTCTCTGGAAGAGAGAACATTCTACCCTTCGAAATGTGGAACCGGCACTATTATTATATAAAAACTTCAGTTCAAGTTTCAAGGTCCACTGTCAACATGTTTGTATTCTTCGTGATTAGAATATGCTAGAAGTCCTTGTTTCCTCAATGAGGCTTATCTGCTGGGGACTACTTGGGGTATGGAATCAACATCAATATTACTTTCAGAAGCACGGAATAAGCCGCCGAGCCCCGTCTTACCATGCGACAACAGTGACTGCCTAGGCCAAATTATTATTTTATGTTTTAGATAAATCAAATGATAGAGTGGATGATCATAAAATTTTAGTGATGTTACATAATCGTGATTTTAACGGCTTTTTGCGGTTTGCTAAGGTTATTTTTGTCCTTTCTGCGTATGTGCGTGTGTGTGTTGTTGTGTGTGTGTGTGTGTGTGTGTGTGTGTGTTGTGTGTGTGTGTTGCGTGTATGTGTGTGTGTGTGTGTGTGAGTGGTGGAGAGTGTGTGTGTGTGAGGTGTGCAGTGAGAGAGAAGAGAGACAGAGAGAGAGACAGAGACAGAGAGAGAGAGAGAGGAGAAGAGGAAGAGAGAGAGGAGAGGAACAAAATGAACGAATTTATTTAACCAGGGTAATGAGTAATCAATCTAAAGTTCTTTACACCAGCCCCGGGGACACCGGAAGAAGTAAATCTAGCAAATCAAGGCAAAATACATATAAGAGGAACAAGAAACAAAAAAAGAAATAAAGAAATGGCTAGAGGAGAGAGAGAGAGGAGAATGAGAGGAGAGAGAGAGAGAGAGACGGAGAGAAGAGCGAGTGTGTGTAGTGGTGTGTGTGTGTGTCGTGTGTGTGTGTGAGTGAGTGCTGTGTGTTTGTGTGTGTGTGTGTGTTGTGTGTGTGTGTCATGGTGTACATAAAAACATAGGTAGGGGGTGGAAAGTGGGGAACACTGTGTTATCCCAGCATGGAAATAATACCCAAAAAAGCAGAATTAAGATAATACCAGCCCCCAGACAGCTTAAATTTGTGCAGTCTATCACACTTGTTTGTCTTTATATTTTCGTGGTGCCTAGTCTGAAAAAAAACACAAAGGGACCTGCAAGTCATTCGCGGAGGGTGGTCTGAATAATTGACATTTTGCTGTATGACAATCACAGGTCAAAGCCTGCAAATACCATGCACTCTCTCGAAACTTTGTTCAGTCCCAGTGTGTGATTGGATCACCCGTCTCTCAGGGTCCTCACTCTGTCGTTTTCATCTTTCCTTTATAACCCTTCTTCTTTTGTTTATCGATTTTAGTACTTATACCCACTTCCTTTTTTTTAAACTACTAACTTGGTGTTTATTGAATTAGATTCTTTTTTTTCTTTCGGTCATTGCTCTTGTCTAGTTCTTGATCTTGTTTATTGTTCTTCTTTTTTATCTTCATCTTCTCCATTATTTTAATCCTCCTCCTCCTCTCCACCTCTTCTTTCTGACACTGTCTCCCCTCTCCCCACCTCTGTCTCTTTTCTTCTTCTTTCTTCTTCTTCTTCTTCTTCTTCATCTTCTTCTTCTTCTTCTTCAGCACGTCTTCTTCGTCTTTTTGTTTCTTCTTGCTGTCAAGTTCTCTTTGCTTTCTACTTTTTCTTACTCTTCTTTTCCTTCTTCGTTTTCTTTCAGTCCACGACTTGTCCTCGTCTATTCCTCTCCTCCTCTCCTCTCATCATCTCCTCCTCTCTTCCTCCTCCTTTCAATCATCTTTCCACACTATTCAGTTTCTCTTCTCCCCTCCCCTCCTCCTCTTCTCCTTCTTCTACTTACTAAATATTTTCAGTCGCCTTAACTTCCTTTCAACTGTGTGCTTCCCGTGTTTGTCTGTCTGTCTGTTGTCTCTCTCTCTTCTCCCCCCCCTCTCTCTCTCTCTCTGTCTGTGACGTAGCCTCACATCAGGCTGTGAGCTCATCACATGAGATAGTGATATGACTCATTTCGAGCACAATTAAAGGAAAGAAAATTTCTATGGCTTGACTCGTGTAGCGGGCGTCCCCAAATAATTGTGAGTATGACTATCATTCAAGAAACGAATGTGGTCATGGTTTTTTTAGGTGAAAGTGACCACTGCGAGTAGTTTAACAAGGGCTGGTAAGGTAAGGTGCTGTCATGTAGTTTGGAAATGCGTATGCACTCACTAGGAGAAGGGGGAATGAGTCAGGTTTAAACCCAGCAGCTGGCTAGAGATCGGACCTGTCAGGACGGTGGACCTCTTAGCTGACCAGTCATTACCAGGTGAGCGCTAGTAGTGGGGGAAAGCTACAGGGAAAAACTAAAGGAAAAGAGAAGAAAGAATTCATATGTTGTATTAAGAAGGTACTACCACGAACCTAATTCGTGTTTTACAGCCCTTCACCCATTTACCTTCGCCCTTCCACCCTTCCCCTTTCAACCGTGCGGTGGTTGAACGATGGCATGGTGTGAGGAACACCACTGGTTGTCCGCCCCAGCAGGCATACCAACTCCAGGGAGAGGGCGTTGACAGCTCGTTCGTTTCTCAAGAGAAGAAAGAACTCAGGAGAGAAGTCGAGACTCGTTCTCAGGCCGGGCGGATCGAGGGGGCAGTATATTGTCTCCGAGCGAGAGCCCGGCATGAGAAGCGGAGACGAAGCTTTACTTGGAGGCGGGCAGTCCGCAGTGATTACGCGGAGTAAAGATTCTCCTGGTCGGATTTTTTTGGAATAATACGGAATGTGGAGGCCACGGCTTAATAAAGAAGTTCTTCGGAACTCGATTATTTTATCTCTCAGTGTGAGGCGAGATCGTTTGTGAAGCCTTTTTTCTCTCAGTGTAAAGAGAGATAATGTGGGAGAATGATTTGTCTCCGACGTGATGAGAGATACATGTGTGCTGATTTATTTTGGTTCTCAGTGTGTGAAGAGAGATCAGAGGTAAAAATTTGTATACAGTGGATGATGTGATTTAGTAAACTGTTTTCCCTGAAGCGAGGGGGGGAGATAAAAACAATCGGTCGTGCGCCTTTTGGTTGTTGGAAAGAAGCGTGTGCGTCTGTTGAGTAAATGCAGACATGAAAAGCGGGTAAGCTAGAGTGACAGTAGTGACAGTGGAGACCGACTCCAGTTTCACCGGCGTTTAGCTGCCGTTTGTTTCCCGGGCACAAAAAAAAGAAAGATTTCTTTAGTGGCCTTGGGGGGTTAAAAAAAAAAAAAAGCTTTTAATTTGTACTCAAGGGTTTGAGGGAAGGAAAACAAACAAAAGGAAATTCGTGATTATTGATTGATGTATAATTATGCATTAGTTGTTGTTTTTTGCTAATTCTATATGTGTTTTGGGTGGTTGACATTACTTTTGTTGCTTACTCGATAAGGGTTTTTGTTTTTTGGTAGGATATCTTTTTGACTTCCCCACCTCAGGACGATGCCTCAACCTCCTCTGCTCCCGAACCTGGCAGCAAGGGGGATGTGAGCGCAGGGCGTTGAGGAGGGTCGTATTCCTTCCCCTAGCGAAATGAAATTTTGTCCCCCTTTCCCAGGACGGATAGCCCCAACCTCTTTGCGTTTAGCAGGGGGACAAGGGCGTTGGGGAGTCAATAGTCTTTCCTTCTCATAAAAATCCTATTTCATTCGCTTTCCTTTGTGCTCAGTTTGGTTTTACCTTGCCCTCAGCGTGTGGGATCAACTTCTCCTCGTACGGCAAATAGTGTAGGTGGTGGAGTGAATACGCTCAACCCAAATAACATCTTATCTTTTGATCTTTTTTTTCTGGGTGAGGTGCGAGGATTTTCTTTGAGATTTGGGTGAATGTGAAATCTTGATTGATTGTATAGTCAAATGCTTTAGTTATTTTGTAATATTACAGTAGTGAGGTGTATATTGTGCAGTGAAATGTTTTCCCGTCTCAGTCTTCACGGGAAGACAGTGACCCTAGGTGCTGTCTGTGGGCTCTTCTTTTGCTTGTCTTGATTTTGCTCAGTATTCGGTTCTGTGTTTCCTTTCATTTCCTTTACACCCCCTTTTTCAAATCTCTTAACCCTTCTCCTCAATAGGCTCCTATCTTGTTTTTTTTCAACTTTTTCTTCTTTTAGGTAGGATTGTTTTTTTATCGATAGAAGTGATTACTACCCCACTTTTTAATTGTTTTTTGTGTTCCATTTGTTTTGTAAAATTATATTCATGGTGTTTTTGGTATAAGGCGGTACAATTGTTTTGTAAATTCATTTGAAATTAAGTACGAAAGGAAAGACTGACAACAAGACCATTTAAGAACTCAAAACTTTGTAAAGAATTTATTACAGAAAACTTTATTGTGTATATTTCTTTCTTAGGGAAAAGTTTGGCATTAACTTCATTTTGTTTTCTCAATTCTAAAATTGATAGCGTTGCAATTATATTTGGAAAAATACATCCTTGGATTTCATATCTACCTGATTTAGAAAGGGTATCTAGTTTAACCGGAAATGAAATTCCGTATTTGTAATACTCACTTACGGTTTTTGTGCAACTCACATTATCAAATATCGCCTTATTTTTAATCATACTATGAGATTGTTTGGTTGTTTATATCTGACGATTTCATTATGGGATGATTTAGATAACTATGTTAAAAAGCGGAACGCTTGGTAAAGATGGAGGAGAAACTTATAACTATGTAGCAAAAATGCATAGATAGGGGCAGACAGGATACGACAGAGGGAGCTGAAGACAACTCGGGACTACGAGGAAGTGCCGCCCCTAAGGACTACAGAGGGAAGCTGAGACCAAAGCAAGCGAGGGGACGAAAATAGACTACAGGAGGGAAGCTGAAGAAAAACGACTACAGAGGGAAGCTGAAGAAAATAGACTCCAGAGGAAGCTGAAGAAAATAGACTAAGAGGGAAGCAACCTCGGCGGAAAACAGACTACAGAGGGAATCTGAAATTGACGCAAAAGATTACAGAGGGAAGCTGACGCTGGAAAGCACGTCAATAAAAGTTGAGGCAGTAAGAACTAGAGGACTGATGCTGAAATTAAAGAAAACAGGCATCAAGAGAACCACACCAGTACCACAGTCGGATTCCGCCAGCACCCCAGCAAAAAAAAAAAACAAAAAAACAAAAGAACAAAAAAAAATAACAAAAACAAAAAAAAAAAAAAAAAAAAAAAACACCGGGCACAACCAAAAAGCGGCCGTCGAATAATCCCGTTGCCGCCTTTCGAGGAAAACAACGGTGATATAGAAGTATTCTTTTCCGTATTGAAAGACACGCCGCAACGTCTTGTGGTTGGCCAGGAAAAAGTGGACAAAGTTATTGCGTCGTGTAAAAGGGAAGGGCTTTGACATTGTACCACTCACTTGCAGCGAACTAATTTAACTTGGGATCGATTGAAGGAAGAATCCTCAAGAAAATTTCAAAGCTCTGCTGATCGTTTTCACGAACGTTTCCGTTACTGTGCGCCCTGAAAAAGGAGAATCGTTTCCGTCGTTTCTTGATCCGCCATGAGTCTTTGTTTGGCATCGAAGGATTCGATTTATCTAAAACGAACAAGAACTTTTCAGTCACAGCGAGATCTCCTTCTTAGAGAACAACTTTTCCAGAGCGTGACAAAATCAGGCCACTTTCCTTAAGAATGGCAATTTGAAAACGTTGAGGAAATGTGTCGATGGCTGATCCGTATTGTGTCGCTCACCCAGATAAGGGCGGTGGCTTAGGAAAGGAGAATTTTCCATCTTTGAGTTCATGCGTCATGTACTATCCATCAGGACGGGAAGTTACAGGAAAGGAAATCGTGGGTATTTTTGAGTCTCAAGGAAATACTATCTAGGAACGGCAGGGATCTTTCCGTGGTCGAGTGACTTTCGACAATACCAGTACTCACGCTGGGAAGAAAAGACCGGTTACTTCTCAGCAACCGTTCCGAGGACTAGGGCAAACGACCCCCACGTAGACCTTTGGGGCCAGTTGTGGCGCAACAGAAGTTCACCAACTAGTCAGCTGCCGAATCGGACAAGCGATTTTCTTTTGTGATGGCAAGTTCCATCTGAACAGGAATTGAAGCCTAATACCGGGACTTATCAACCACCTATTAGTTCCACTGATTGAGAAGAAGGCTTGTTTTGACACCAGATCAATATGATGATGGACTGTGTTAGAAAACGGGAGCATCAATGTATTGCAGGCTTCGGTTTTGCGAGACACAGGGTTGGCTGCACCATGCTGGTGTACGGGAAATCTTTCGTGCTCACGACCAGTATCTCACACTGTCCCAAAGTGTAGTCGTTTGGAGGCAAGAATGAAAACGTTTACGCTGGCGGAAAAATTTCAGTCGATACACCGTACTACTCCGGGTTATCTTACGCCTTGTGTTATTGATACCCCGTCTGGCGACATGATCTTGGGCAAATTGCCAGGTGTCGCTACCAGTACATGGTGGTGCTGGAGGATCGTATGATCCTTGTTTGTGAGTACTAGATTCAAAACGTCATAGGAGCAGGGAAAGGCTACACAGCCGCCAAACAAGTCTCAACTTGGATGACACTCCAGGTTCCCCCAGATGATTTAAAAGAAATGCAGGGAAAAGAGCGGAGGCGCATGAGACACATACTTTCTGCTGACTAACAGCCTGTCATGAGTACAACGGACAAACCACCGTCCTAAGGCTCTGACATTCTCTCAGGTGTGTACCAGGACGGACAATACAGACAGGTTTGTGATCCAAAACCATTAGAGAAACAGTGCTGCACACGGTCATGATGCATAGTTCGTGGTCACTGTGTGGCTCAAAGAACATTAAAGAGAGTTTGCTTCTTTAATTGGCGGGGTTGTCACAAAGAAGATACGAAAATACTGCCCGTCATGTGACATCTGCCAAAAGACATCTCAGAAAGGTCGGTCCATGTGCCCTTTGCACAAAATGCCTTCTCATTTCCGTTCCATTCGGACGTCGCTATTGATCTGGTTGGACCTTTCCCATGTCTTCTTCCGGATATCGCTATATCTTGACTTTGGTGGATTAACGGCGACAAGGTATCCGAAGCGATTCCACTGAAGAAATTGATACAGTAACTGTCGCCTGAGCCTTACTTACAATTTTTACAGAGGGGCTCCAGACGAAATTCTCTCGATTGTGGACGCAATTCAATTCTGATTCATGAGAGAAATTACAGATGATTGTCAATCTCTTCCCTTACAACCACGCCATTCATCCCCATCGAAGGCATTGTTGAACGTTTCAAAGGAACGTTGAAAGTCATGTGGAGAAGGTTGGCAAGCAAGGCCCATGAATGGGATCGTTTCGTAACGGCTTGCTATTTGCATACAGGAGAAATGCGAACGAAACGCTGGGATTTCCACCATTGAGCTTCTTTACGGACACACCCCAAGGGTCCTTTGGATCAATTGATGCACAATGGACGGAAAAACGGACATACTGACAGAAAACCTGTTTCCCCACCGTTTATGACTGCATAATCGTTTGAGGAAGCATGTGAGCATGCTCAACAGTCAGGCTGATAGGAAACAGATGTGTACAAAGGTCTATTGCAGACAGAAAAGCAATAGCACGATCCTTCAGTGTAGTGGATATAACGTCATAGTGCAACAACTGATGAACATAAAACAAGCTTCGTGTTATGTGGAAGGGATACCTTTCAGGTGGTCGAAAACTTTCTGCAGTTAATTATAAGCTCAAAATGGCAACATGAGAAGGTATTTATGTGAACATGTTGAAGACGTATCGTTCGAACGTACAAATGTTGCCATCAACCGTCGGTTGAGTGGATAAGTCCTATGTCCGCAACTGATGTCAAGACAGCTTATCAGTGAAGATTTGTACCCAATGTACGTACAGAGAAGATCACAGGTTATGTGAAACGCAAATGTACGAGTGTTAAACTTACCAAGTGCAGATGAGTGTACCCTTCCTATCTGTCTAACAAGGTGAAACCTATAGAGGATGTGGTTCAGTCAATGATTAGTCTACAAGTCAACAGAAAGACTCAAAGACATTTTGAAAGACTCGTCCGGATTTGAGACGGCTACCCAGGTAAGTAATGGTATTGAACCCATAGTATTCAGTTAATTTCTGAAATACCAGTGCGAACAGACCATCCCCCTCCATTAGCAAAAACTGGAGGTGGGTGAGAGAGAAATCAATGTAATGCTGGATTTAAAGGTGATATAACCTTCTACATCTCCGTAAGTCACAGTGGTATTGGTGGATTAACCTGATGGATCGGTGGTTTCTGCGATCGTTACGAAACGAAAATTCAGATCACTGTGTACGATGCGAGCCTATTCAGAACATTGAAGAACTTTGTGTCAGCTCTCAGCGGGACAACTATTTTGGTGAAGTAGACTTAACTAAAGGGTATGAGCAGATCCCAATGGTGCAGCTGACAAGAACAAGACAGCGTTTCCCACCTTAGGTTCTTATACAGTGGCGAAACTGCATTTGGTTAGCAAACTGCCCAGGTTCTTTTGCCAGATGATGCGAGCTGAAACTCCATGAATGTGTGCACAGTCAGTTTTTTTGACGTATTTGTTGGCTTCAAGGTCAGGAGTGCCCCTTTAAACTTACGAGACTGTTTTTTTGACAGACTCAGAAGTTATGGTTTGACTGCATGACATCAAAAATAGTGCGGTTGTCAAAACTCTCGAGTTTTTGGGTCACACTATTTCTGTGGGAGAAAACTGATGCCAGAGGGAAAGAAAGTGGAAAGCTTTTATCCTTACACAAACCCACTACACAAAAAAACAGATCAGGCACTCATCGAGATTGTTGTCTTAATAAGACGATTGTACCCCACTATGCGTCCTGACGGCCCTATGATGAACTGTACCGAAAGGACCGAGAAAGAACAAAAGTTTTGTTTGGTTGAAGAGAGCAGAAGGCTTTGGAGTGTGTTCAGAAACACCTCAATAATTTCTGTTTATTGTTACCCTCCCTCACGAGACTTAATTTTAAGAAATAGATGCCAGTTCAACCGGCATGGGAGGGTACTGTTGCAGGAAAAAAGTGCTTGTTACATCCGTGCAATACGCCAGTAAGAAAGTTCTCAAAGACACAAGGAGAAATCCTCCCTATTGAGAGAGAGTGCTTGACTATTGTATCGGGATGTGAGAAGTTCGCCAGGTACTTGAAGAAGAAGTACAGTTAAAGACGGACCATTGCATGACGTTCTGAATCGTCAAAGCCTCAGAATAGCAGGGATATTAAGATGTCTTTGGCATTGCAGGAAATCCAATTTCTGATGAACCGAGCTGGACACAAAATGTCATGGCAGATTTGTTGGTCACGTGCATGAATGCTCATGGACAAATAGTAACATCTTCCAGGGACAAGACTATCTGTATTTTGTCTTTTTAATGATAACGGTTATGATCACTTTTGCGAGCATGTAAGCTAATGACGATTTAAATCAAGTGGTATTTATGCCATACTTTGCTTATTGAAGTGACTATTATGTTTTGAAGCCAAACAACTACTTGAAGTTGCTGTAATTACTAATTAATTTCTTGGTAAAACAATGGAATAAATCAAGTACTAATTATGTCTAATTAGCTTGTGATGATGATCTATATGTTGTGTGATGAGCAAATAACTCTTTAGAAATGTTAAATATCATGATTTGCTTGTGCAATGAGCACAACCAATGTTTTATTTGTCATTTGGTCAACAATGGAGAGCATGTGACTTTTCAATGAGACTATAAACACTACAAGTGGGAAAAGACACTATGTTTACCATGTTTATTTTGTTTACATGTCATTGAGAACATGTACACTTGGAAATATTCTCATTTTCATGATGGGTTTTGAAACCATATGCAGTGAGACAAAGAACACGGAAAAGTGCTTCACATTTAATGTATGACACAATTTGTGCTTTGGAATAGTTGTAACCCTACTTGGTTTATCCCTGTATTTGTGAATGTTCATGAGGAAATGGTGATCAATTATTAATGTTTTTTTTTCGAAAGATTGAAAGTTTGAAATAGCTATTTATGGTGGATCATGGTGATTGATACTATACGGTTGAATATGAATTAGTGAGACTCATGTGCGCTCGATTACAATTTTGGAGATTCATGGCTGAAGATGTGTTTAAGTGAAGTTGTTATATCTTTACACCAATTTTCTGGAGAAAATTTTTTCAATCCCAGGATGGGGGAGGTTGTCATGTGACGTCGCCTCACATCAGGCCAGTGACGTCCATCCATGCAGTAGTGATATGAATCATTTCCCCGTGCCACAATTAAAGAAGGAATATTCTATGGCTTGACTAGTTGTATCGGGGACCCCACATAATTGTGAGTATGACTCATTCAAGACAACGGGAATGTGGTCATTGGGTGAAAGTGACACTGAGTGTAGTTTACAAGGGCTGGTAGGTAAGGTGCTGGTCATGTGTTTGAACAATGAGTATGCACTCACTAGGAGAAGGGGGAAAGAGTGAGTCGTTTAAACCCAGCAGATGGCCCTAGAGACTCGAACTGTCAGGACGGTGGTCCTCTTTGCTGACAGATCATTACCGGTGCGCGCTAGATAGTGGGGGAAAGCTAAGGTGAAAAACTAAGGACAAGAGGGAAAGAAAAATTCATATGTAGAATTAAGAAGGATACTACACGAACCTTATTCGTGTTACAAGCCTTCACCCTTTTACTTCGCCATAACTTCACCTTTTACCACGTGAGGTGGTTGGAAGAATGGCCATGTGTGAGGAACACACTGGTAGTTCAGCCAGCAGGTACCAACTCCAGGAAAGGAGTAGAAGTCGTCGTTTCTCAAGAGACAGGAAGAACTCCAGGAAGAGAAGTCGAAGACTCGTCTCTCAGGACAGGAGAGATCGAGGGGGCAGTTATTGGCCAGAGAGAGAGACGGGAATTGAGAAAGCGGAAGGGAGAAGCTTTTCTTGAGGCAGGCCGGTCCTCAGTGATTACGGGAGTTATGTATTCTCTGTCCGGAATTTTTTTTGGGATAACGGAACTGTGAAGCCCACGTTTATAAGAAGCGGAAATAGGATATTTTATCTCTCAGTGCTGAGGAGACGATACGTGTGTGAAGATGTTTTTACTTTTTTTTTTCCTTCTCAGGGTAGAACAGAGAGGAGAGATACATGTGGGAAGATTGATATGTCTCCGACGAGAGGAGGATCCATGTGTGCGATTTATTTGTACTCTCAGAGTGGAGCGAGATACAGAGGTAAAATTCGGTTTACAAGTGGATGATGTGATTAGAAAACTGTTTTCCTGAAGGATATGGGGGGAAGAAAAAACAATAGGTAGTGCGTTTTGGTTGTATTGGAAGATTGCGTGTGCGTAGGAAGTAAATGCTGTCATGCTGGGGTTTTGCTAGAGTGACAGTGTGGACACTCTCTCTCTCTCTCTCTCTCTCTCTCTCTTTCTCTCTCTCTCTCTGTCTGTCTCTTTCTCTCTCTCTCTCTGTCTCTCTCACCTGTCTCTGTCTGTCTGTCTGTCTGTCTGTCTGTCTCTCTCTCTCTCTCTCTCTCTCTCTCTCTCTCTCTCTCTCTCTGAACCAAGAGATGTACACAGTTCAGAAGGGAATGGGGTCAGCAATGAGCAGCTAACATCAGGGTGCAGTGAGCAGAATCAGCTTTGCGTGACTTATAAATTAGAGGAGCCACGCATCCCCGTGGTTCCCCCTGCTTTCAATTTGTGAGAACTTTCAGCAGAGGAAACGTGGATTTTCTGTGGCCCGAGTCACCTCAAACTTGGAGTGTGTGTGATGCTGTTCGCACTCTGTCCCTATTGACACAAAACATGTCGCAGACGAATGAATTCGGCTTCCAATTTTAAATCGTTTTATCCATTTGAAAAGGGGAAGAGTGGACTTATTCACAGTGTTGTATGGGGTGCAAGAAAAAGGTAGAATGTGTCCACATTCACCAGTGTTGTATGGGTTGCAAGACAAAAGTAGAGTGTGTCACATTCACCAGTGTTGTTTGGGTTGCAAGACAAAAGTAGTGTGTCCACATTCACCAGTGTTGTTTGGGGTTGCAAAAAAAGTGGGTGTGTCCACTTGTCTTTGGGTTTTTTCCGGGGATGGGGGGATTTTAGAATAAAAGGAATGTAGGACTTTTTTTGAGAAAAAAAGCACACTTTTAATTTAAATTGTTCTGTTACAAAATAGAAAAAAAATTTTCATTTAAAATATTTTCCCGTGCAGTTTTTTTTTTCTTTTCAGGGGCGTTAAAAAAACCTACCCCATAAGGGAAATCAGGTTTTTTTTACGTCACAAAATTTAAAAAACAGGGCACGTTTCTTTTTCAAAAACCTTGGGAAGGAAAACCCAAATTCCCACGTTTCAGGGAAATTTTTTTTTCCCCCCTGGGGGGGTTAAAATCATTTGATGCAAATTGTCATGGGGGGAAAAAGGTCATAAAAAAGGGGTTTAATAATAAAAATTTAAAAATTAATAAAAAATTAAAAATTTAATAAAAATAATAAATGATATTATGAAATGATAAAATAATAATAATAAAAACAAAAATAATAATAATAATAATAATAATAATAAAAATAATAAAAAATAATAATAAAATAAAAAAATTTAATAATAAAAAATTTGGTTTTTATAGGGGCGAAATTTCTTGGGATAAACTCATTGCCCCTAAACACACACTCAAACCCGCAACAAACATGGTTAAAACACCACACACCCACAAAACACACACCAAAACCCCACACACACACACCAAACACCCCCCCACACCACACACAAACACCTACCAACACACGCACTTATCAAGTCATGGGTTAAAAACCCGAAAAAAATCAGTTTTGCATGCAGTAAAAAAAAGTCGGGTCAGAATAAAGATACAGATTTAAATTTAGGGTTAAAAAGGTTTTCTAAAAAAGTTTTTTTTAAACCCCCGGACTTGAATTGGGTTTAATGTGGGGGGGAACGTAAGCTGAGGTAAAAATTTCCCAAAAAGAGTGGGCGCACTAAAGCTAAAGCTTTCCCCGACTGTTTTTAAAACGAGCGCCTGGGAATTTTCAGAAAGTTTTTTGGGGAAATGAACAAAAAAGACCGAAAAGTTTGATAGGTGGACAGAGAAAAAAAGTACTGGGGGAGTGCCCCATCAAATTAACGATAGGAAAAAAACCTGTGTTTTGAACTGCCTCGATATTTGAGGGGAAGGGCCAGTGGAGTTCACGTAAAACCCTTTTAATGTGCTCATTTTTCCCCTTTTTAAAAACAAGTGACTGCACTTTTTTGAAACCCCTTTGTAATCGGAAAGTTTGTTCTAAAGGAAGCCCTGGCTAACACGAGTTACAGTACCCTAGTGGGCATTACCATGGCGGGGAGGGATTTCTAAATGGGGTTTCAAATTTCACAAACCTCACTGCCGGGGAACCGTGATGCAAACCCACTACACCCAGTGGCTGGTTAGGTTTTTTGCTTTTCTAGTCGCAAACCCTTTGCATGTGGTAGGGGTTTTGTGGTGTAGCAATAGGCAACTCCGCACCTGGAGCATCCTTGTTTAAACCCTAAAACTAAATGTGTCAGTGTCACATGGCAACTTTTTGGGAGCTCAAAATGTCGTAAAATTTAAAAATTGGAGGGGGAACCATGGTTCTGGGGGTTTTCGGAGCAAAAGATGAACCAAAATTTTTTCCAATGGGAAAAAAAAAAAAAGGAATAATATTTTTTTTCCCCTTTAAAAAGGGCCAGCAAAGTTTTCAACAAACACGAATGAAGACATTTTTGCAGTATTTTCTTTTGTATCAACAACTTTGGGTTACAGATTTGCGGTATTTTGGAGAGAACGAACTGTGCGAAAGGGTTTTAAAAGGCATTTAGAAAATGTTTTCTTTACCAAAAGGGTCAACAGAAGTTCAGTTAAATTAAAAAGGAAATTCGTGATCGTTGTCGGAGTTTAAACTAAAAAAGAAGGCAGTGAAAAAAATGTTTGCTGTTCTCGGTAAAAAAGTGTCACCAGGGGCTGTTTGTAAACAGGTTTTGTTGAAAATGAGAAAGTGTATTTTTGTTTCCCTTTAAAATAAAGTTTGTTTTAGCCAACCAAAAACCAGGGGGTTTAAAGACTATCAACTGATTTCCCACGGGTAAAAAGGGTTTCCCTGTTGCAGACATTTTAAATGAGTGATTTTTTTTTTGGGGTTGGGGTTTTTTATTTTTGGATGCTTTGGGTTTTTAAATTGGTTTTTTTTTTTGTTTTTAAATGGGAAATTTTGGTTTCCCCTTTTAAATCATTTTTTACTTTTTCCAGCTCCCATTCAAGCGTTGTGGTTGATGCTAAATTTTGGGAACCTTGATGAGAAAATGTATTCGCCCATTAGGGGGGTATGTTAGTACATACCACAACCGTCCACGCTTTGCAAAACGAGCTCAGAAGGAAAAATTTTTGGTGCCGTTTTGGGGGAACACCAAAAAGCTGCACAAAAAGAAAAAGCCCCTCTCCATCCTTCTCAGAGGCAGCGAATGGAAGTCTTTTAAACCCGGGTTTGGGGCCTGGTCGCTTGTCGGGCGGGTAGCCCCAAAAGGGCCCCTCCCAAACCCGGGGCCCCCAAAATTTCCCACCCTTCCCTTGGGTGAACATTACGATGGCCGTAAAAAACCCCCATCAAAACAGATGAGGAAATGGGTAACGAGCCAGGTCGTTCGTGTTTCAGCCTCCCTCCCTCCCTCTGTCTCCCTTTTTCATCTTAGATGTCATCCCAGTTTTTTTGGGTTGGGACATTTGGTGGTTCTTAAAAGTTGAGAGAGGGGAAAGGGTCTTCTGGGGGGGAAATGGGGGAGTTTTAGGGAAAGGGGGGTTTGGGGTTTGTAGAGGTGGTAAGACAGACAGCAGTAAGTTTATGTCGAAAGGGACTGCCTGCCATTCAGCAGAGGGGAAAAGTTCTGGAGATGGGGGGTGGGTGTGCTTTTACACAACTATTTAGTCCCCGAATGTCCCAGGGTCTTTCTAAATTTTACTATTTCATTTCTTTCATTCCCTCTCCCCCCCTCTTCTCTCCTTTCCTTTTTTCTCTCTCTCCCCTCCCCTTTTCTCTCTTTTCTCTTCCCCCTTTCTCTTCTCCTCTCCCCTTTTTTTTGTCTGTCTGTTCCCCATTCTCTCTCTCCCCCCCCCCCCCCCCCCCTCTCTCTCCCCCTATCTCTCTCTCTTTCTTTTCCTCTCCCCAAAAAAAAAAAAGTTATAGCACTTAGGGTGCTTTGAATAGTTGCATTGTTTAACTCAGGTTTGTTGTGGATTTAGTTAGTTAAATTTTTTTTGGGTTTGTACCCCCGTGTCACCAAGGGTGTTTGGTAATGACAATAAAATGTTCAATGTTCAGTGCTTTTCCTCTCTTCTCTCTCTTTTCTCTCTCCTTTCTCTCTCTCTCTCCTCTCAGTAAAGCCAGGAAAAATTTTGAAAAAAGTTCTTTCAAAAAATTTGGGATGATTTCTATGACTTAAATTTTCACGTTTGACGTAAATTTGTAGGTTTTACGACGGGAAAAACAACGTTTTTGGTTTTTCAAAAAATTTTAAAAAGCTTTCAAATTTTCTCTTCTTTCTCTCTCTTCCCCTTCTCTCTCCCCTTTTCTTTCTTTTCTTCTCTCTCTCTTTCCCAAGGGGAGGCATTCTCATTTTTGATGTGGAAACCCGGGAATTTTTCTTTAGAAACATGTTGTACTTAAATTTTGTTTTACAGGATTCAATGGTTCGAACACTTTTTCTCTTTTTTAGAATTTGCCCAAAAACATGGTTTTTGCTACGTTTGATGATAAAAAAGTTTTCAAAACAATCTCAAAAATTTATTTCACAAACACAGGAAAAAAGACAAACCGAAAACAAGCAGAGAAAATTTTAACAAAACAGTGACACGCCCACAGGGCCCATGATTTTTCAGTTATTTCAGGGTTTGGGGGAAAATTAACATTAAAAAATGGGGTGGGCCCGGGGGGGAAAAAAGCTGGGAATTTTTTACATTTTGGTGGATTTTAAACTGTCTTTGTGGTTTGGTTTAGTCATTTTCGGGCCGTTTTTTTTTATATTCTTTTATTAATTCTATGAGCAAGGGGGGGGGGGGGGGGGGGGGGGGGGGGGGGGATTTTTGGGGGTGCGTGTTTGTGTGTGTTGTGTGTGGGGTTTTGGGGTGTGTGTGTGTGTTTTTGTGTTCCCCCATTTTCCTCCAAACCCCCTCCCCTTTCCCCCTCCCCCCTCCCCCCCCCCTTTCCCCCTCCTCCTAATTTTTTGGTCACTTTTTGTTCCTTTTCATCTGTGTGCTCCACCTGTCTGTCTGTCTGCCCTGACTGTCTCTATGTCTGTCTGTTTTTCGCTCTGTCTCATTCCCTCCACCTCCTCTCTCTCTCTGTCTCTGTCTGTCTGTCTGTCTCTCTCTCTCTCTCTCTCTCTCTCTCTCTCTCTCTCTTTTTCCCTCTCTCTCCTTCTCTCTCTCTCTCTCTCTCTCTCTCTCTCTCTCTCCTCTCTCTCTCTCTCACCGTACCAAGAGATGTACACAGTTCAGAAGGGAATGGGGCCAGCAATGAGTGGCCAACATCAGGGTGCAGTGAGCAGAATCAGCTTTGCGTGACTTTTAAATTGGAGGAGCCACGTATCCCCGTGGTTCCCCCTGCTTTCAATTTGTGAGAACTTTCAGCAGAGGAAACGTGGAGTGTCTGTGGCCGGAGTCACGTTAAACTTGTAGAGTGTTTGATGCAGTTCGCTCTCTGTTCTCCCTATACGGGTGACACAAAAAACGTCTTAGACGAATGAAATTCGGTTTCTAATTTCAAATCTTTTTATCCATTAATTAAGAATGGGGAAAATGCGAAGTTGTTGAACAGTTTTGTATGATTTGCAAGACAGAATTGGAACGCGCTGACGTGTCCACATGTCATTACCTTTGCAGAGATAGTAAATTATAAACGAGATTGCAGTTTGTGTGATGTCTTGCAGCACGTATTAGCAGACGTTTTCTTTTTTCTTGTGTTCTTTATGCTAAACGATGTTGAGTGCAATTTGTGTTTATTCACAGAGAGCGTTCAAAAACTACGCGGGAACTCACAGGTCCTTCATGAGGTCGCTGAATTCAAAAGAGGTAGATGTCCTGTGGGACATTCGAACTGGAAACGAATGGCACAGCAAATGCTCAAGAGAGAATGGGTTTTCCTGTTCGATACCATCACTGAAGCAAACTGTATCGCGTGCTTCGAATCTGTCATGATTCATATGAATTTTCGACTCTGCCGACACATTGAATTTGTTAAGAATGTGAGCGCGTCCGTAGATGTCTTCGCTCAAGCGCGTTCGATAAGCTGTGCGGCGTATATGATGCCAGCGCTGGAGAGGAAAGAGTTTGCATGGAAGAAGCGAAGTGGACGCTTTGGGCCTGTGTTTCTGAACCCTGTGTGCAGACCAGGCCTCCAGTTCCTGCCTCCATGTCTGAGCATCATCTGCATGTCTGAGGACTGTCTCATTTTGTCCTTACTACACCATCATTGATTACTGCTGCTGTACTGGGTTGATTGCTTTTATTATGTACAGATATATATTCAATACTATATATATATATATGGTGTGTCTCTGTTTGACACCAAGGGCACAGACACAATCAGCCGTGTCTCCCTGATGAGTCCGATCCAGCGGACGAAAGGCCTAGGAGCAGGCAATACAAATAGATCTGTCTTCGAAGGGGGGTACGATGGTTCCCTCAGGCAGCTAGTGAAGGGTTTGTCATATTTATAATATATTCCCCCCCATTTTCTTCATCTTTAATTTTTTTTTTTTTTAAATTAAAATCTTTGCCAAGTCGTTACTATAATGACTGAAGAATTGTTAACCTGCACTTGTTTTCTCCCACTATTTAATTGTTCAGCAGTATATATATATATATATATTATATATATATATATATATATATATTATATATATGTATATATATTATATATATATATATATATGTATATATATATATAACAACTAATAAATTCCAAGGATAATTACCGAGCACCGTTCCAGCAACTTACAGAGCGGCTTGGTTGTTGCAATGACTGCAAGAGCAAGCTTTGTTTATAATTCATATATATATATATATATATAATATATATATATTATATAATATTATATATATATATATATATAATATATATAGATCAGTATATTTAAAATGCCTAAAACAATTGTTTTAAGTGCTCAACCCCTTGGGGAAGCAACATTAGTTAAAACTAGTTAAAAGAGGAGTCTTAAAAACTATCTACAAATTTGTTTCAAGCGTGTTGCGCTGTCATCGGATGGTTTTTGGTTTGCCCACCGCCGATGTTATATAGCTGTGGGCTCCCGTTTGCGGTTGTTTGCACGTGCGGGTTGGCTGCACGTGTTTTTGGGGGCTTTCAGGTTTTTTGTTTTGGGTGTGTTCACTAACAACGATTTCCATTTATGCCTGCAGTTGTTTACATTTCTGTTTTGGTGTTTAAAGTTGCTAAGTGTGGTTTGCATAGTATTAACCATTTTCAGTTAAACATAGGTTGCACCTTTTGAAACATTGCTGTATGGTGATGCTTTTTTATGATTTTCCAGGATATATTGTAGTTTGTTTTTGCGTCTTTAAGTTTCCAGATATATTTGCTCAGTTCTGTTGGTTTTTATATTTTTCTTTATTAAATGAACTGTTTGTGGTTTGCATATCTGGTTTTGAAGTGGTTTTCAGTGATCCCTATGGTATGTTTCTTTTTCATTTTCTGATGTCACAAGTAGCCTGGTATACAATGTTGTTGTGAAGACATTTGTTGTTTAGTGGGCACTGCTCCTTTCTGGTGCAATTGCAAGATTTCCTTTCTTCCCCCTTCTTTGCTGTGTTGATTTTCATTTTGTTGGATGCGTCAATTAGGTTTTTGAGGTTGGGCATACATGAGTACGATAGTTTGACAGTGTTTTTGTTAAATATTTTGGACAGTTTGTGTTCTTTTGGAAATGAGGTTGTTAGGATTTTGAAGAATTCTTTCCCTATGTTTGTTTTGAGTTTCCCGTCGTATGGGGGGGTTATACCATATGATTTTTCTTTTCCTATTTTTCTTGCTTTTATTTGTGTTGTTGTCTGGGTTGTATTGTAATTTGTAATTGTATCCACTTGTTTGTAGTGCCTCCTGGTATTCTACTGCTGCATTGTTGAACACTCTCTCACTGCATGACAGGTTTGATAGTCTCTTGTTTATGCCATGGGGTATTACAATGTGTGTCTGCGTGTGTGTGTGTGTGTGTGTGTGTGTGTGTGTGTGTATTCCAAAAAGTTCAGTTTTCCCAGGGGGCAGGGCGCCGCTCCATAGCACGAAGTAGAACAAGATGTTGCGCACAAGACAAGAAAGATAGTAAAACGATCCATGATATTTCACTTATTCCTCAACTCAGGACTTAATTTCACAAATCGTTCGCCATTTGGCTTGGTCACTGGACGGTAAGGTAAGGTAAGGTAAGGTAAGGTAAGGTAAGGTTGCTGGTCACTGGATAGTAAGGTAAGGTAAGGTCAGGTAAGGTAAGGTAAGGTAATGTGGCTGGTCACTGGATGGTAAGGTAAGGTAAGGTAAGGTAAGGTAAGGCAATGGTGCTGGTCACTGGGTGGACACACAAGATATGACAAAAAACACTAAGCAAAAACCACTAGATACATAAGAAAATGACACACACACGCACACACACACACAACACACACACACACACACACACACACACACACACACACACACACACACACACACACACACACAAACTCGCTCGCGGGTGCTCTTTGTGCACGTATTTGAGGATATTCAACAAAAATGAATATTTGTTTTCCTACTTGTGCTTCCCATTTTAAAACAGCAATTGTCATTCTATGAACATCTTCAGGGGGCAGAGGAGCAATTGTCACATGGGCTGCACATACTATGAACATCTCCAGGGAGCAGAGGAGCAGCCATACGTGCTCCCATCTTATGTATTGCGTTTCTGTACAGATCAATAGTGTTCTGGCACCGTGGTCCACAGACATGGGGCAGGGAGAGTTCCTTGTTACGCTCAGGGCTCTCACTGCCAGTGGTCTTACTCAGCTTTTGTTTCCGTCCTGAACACTCCCCCCTCCACACACACACACACACATACACACACACACACACACACACACAACACACACACACACACACACACACACACACACACACATAAAAGAGTTACGATTATATGATATATATGGTCATCCCCCACACCCCACCCTCCCACTCCCTCTATTCCGTCTTCCTTTCCACCCTGATGACCCCCATCCCCACCAGCAAATTTTCTCCTCCCCCACCCATCCCCCTGCATTATGCTCCAATTCTACTAAACTTGTTTCATTTGATATACTTTAATTCCCCCGATCAACATACACTAAAGGCTAGATAAGTAAATATCTACCTATCTTACCACCCATCCCAACCTTCCCCTCTTGTCCCTAACACAGTCCTCTCTCTCTCTTGCACCCTCCTCCCCCCCCCCCCTTACACACACAGGCACACACACACACACACACACACACACACACACACACACACACACACACACACACACGTACACGTACACGCACACACATAATCATATGTTTTTTTTGTTTTTTTTTGTTTTGTTGTTGTTGTTTTTTTGTTGTTTTTTTCCCCGTCTAATAACACTTAAAGTGAATAGACGTTAAACTAAAGAACTAACACACACACACACACACACACACACACACACACACACACACATACACGCACGCACGCACGCACGCACGCACGCACGCACGCACGCACGCACGCACGCACCACACACACACACACACACACACACACACACACACACACACACGGGCATGTAAGAAAGAAAACAAGAAATGGAGGAAAGAAACAGAGAGAGAGAGAGAGAAGAGAGAGAGAGACAGAGACAGAGAGACATAGACAGAGAGAGAGAGAGAAGTATGTGTAACAATAACAATAACAATAACAATAATTTTAATCAGTCTTTTTCTGGCCAAGACAGGAGAAATGGTCATTCAAAATTGTATACATGGTGAGTAGCAAAACATTTCAATCAATATGTAGTTTGGCATCGCAGTTTCATAGCTCCACAAATATATGTCGCAATTCTAAGGGCTAATTTTCAACTGAGATTTGTGAGTAGCAACTGTATTTTTAGAGTTGATGAGAAGCGGTAGTAATACAGAGGGATATGTCGTTTACGGAGTGTAGCATATCTTGGGCACACAAGCAAAAAATGAACAAGGTCTTCAACACAGTTAAAATCACAGACTTTACAAATTGGATTTGACAAACATTTGCCATAGCGTGGGATTCCATTTAGTGGGAGTCGATTTGATTTAACCAGACAAAGAACACGACGGTGCTCATGATTTTCCAACTGGCTTATATAGGTGGCCCTTAAGATTTCTGGTTGGTATAAGATGTAGTCTCCTTCTGTTACAACTGATTCATGCCAGCACTGACGGAAATTATCCTCTAATCTTTCTTTGAATACTTTAAGAAAGTAGCTAGGATTTCCAACATCTTGCATCACCCATACATAGCCAAATCCAAATTTACACAAAATGGTTCTAACTCGAGTAGCCCAGTTCTGCCTGCCATTATTATCATGCATAAACAACATATTGTAACATTGACGAGGGTAGCGGTCATGTGATAATACAAGAAGTCTGCACCAGTACCTAATAAGCTGTACATAGGCATCAATATACAAAGGAAATCTACCACACTCACCCAAAGCAATATTATTTTTCACATCTCTCCCAACACTCAAAACCATTTTACATATTTTCGTTTGCACCTTTTCAATTTCTTCGAAGTGTTGGAAACCCCAAATTTCTGAGCCATATAAACAGATTGGCTTGATTTTCACATACAAAATCTTAAAAACAGTATGAACTGGCATGTTTTTTAGTTTGAAATGTAACTTCTTAATTCCTGCAAGCGCTCTAAGTGCCTTCCCCAGAAAGATTACTTACACATTTTGACCAGTTCAATGTAGCAGAAAATATCACTCCCAAATAGTTGTACATGGGTTCCACTTTGATTTGTTTACCAGCAAAAAACCATGCCTCAGATCTTTTCAGAAAACCACCGTTCTTGAAGACAACTACTTTCGTTTTTTCCATATTCACCTTTAGTCCAAATTTGCGACAGAAAAGATCCAAACAGTCAATTTTCTTCTGGAGGTCAGTCACAGAGTCAGAAACCAAGGCAATGTCATCTGCATACATCAATAAGATAATGCCAGTTTGATCTGAAAACACATCAATACCCCTTGTGTTACCAGTACTTAGTGTATTTTGCAGTTCAGATATAAACAATGAAAACAGCAAAGGGCTGAGAATGCAGCCTTGCCTTACCCCTGACAAACACTCGAAATACTCTGTAATGCTATTTCCGTATCTAACTGCCGCCATAACTTGCTTGTACATATTTTTGAGTGTTTGAAACATTTTTCCATGAATTCCTTTTTGAAGTAGAATATACAGCAAATTTGCTCTATCAATACTATCAAAAGCCTTGGAAAAATCAACGAAAAGAGTGTAGAAGCGGCCGCTCTTTTTAGTAAGATATTTCTGAATTAATGATTGCAGAGAGAATATATTGTCAGTTGTACTGTATCCCTTTCTAAAACCTGCTTGAGCTTCTGGTATATTACTTGTCTTTTCACAAAAAGCATATAACCTCTTATTCAAAATGCTGCTATACAATTTGCCAATAACATTTAACAGTGAAATTCCTCTATAGTTTCCGGCTTTTTTGTGGTCACCCTTCTTGTGCAGTGGAAAAATCAACCCCTTTGTCCAACTTTCTGGATATTGCCCACTGTCAAAGACTCTATTGAACAAAACATGTAAAAACTTTACCAGAACATTGTTTAAAACATGGAACACATCAGGCCGTACACCATCGGGCCCAGGAGCCATACCTTTCTTCATAGCCTTTATTGCCTGGCGGATTTCATCTTCTGTGATCGGCTTATCAAGATCATCCTGTGCAGCTGACACTGGTCACAGTCATCAGGAGTATGGCTTTCTAAAACCTGATTAACTTCATTCCGAAAATCAGAGTCCACAACTGTGTTATCAGGGTTCAAAAGGTCACGAAAATAATGAAACCATGTGCATGCATCAATTACATTTGCGCGGGTTGCTTTAGCACCTGTGAGAAATCTAACTTTTTGCCAAAATGACCTCGAGTTTTTTTTCAGAGCAAACATCATTTAACTCTTCAAAATTTCATTGTTCTTTTTTTCTTGCTTTTGTTTGCATAAGGTTTTGAATTCTTTTTTCAAGTAAATGAAGTGATTCAAATCTTCTTGTTTGTTAGAGGATCGCCACAGTCTCAGCTGCCTATACTTTTCAACTTTTGCTTGTTCGCAATCTTCGTCCCACCACGAGGGTTGTGTTCGTGAATTTTGTTTGAGTTGGTTTTGCTTGCCCTTTTCAGCTGCTCGCTGAAGTAAATCAACAAGATAATCTGACCCTGCATCAGTGCTTCTTTCCATAGCAGAAAGAAAGTGTTCATATTCTACATGCTGATTTTGTTGTATATATTCAAAAGAAGAAACGGTCCAAAAGAAAGTAGACAATTCCTCTATGTGAATTTCTTCAGTGTCATTTAGGTCATTATCCTTAGCCCCATCGGTACCGGAAAATATAGTTACAATTGGAAAGTGGTCTGATTCCGACCTGTCTAAAACCTTGAAATCAACTAACAAATCAAACAAAGACTTTGATGCAACACAGTAATCCACCACACTCATTCCATTATTAGCAATACATGTAATTTCACCATCCCGATCCCCCTCTGTTCGTCCATTGACAAAAAATAAATTATTTTCTTTCAGAAATTCAATAAGTCTTAATCCAAAATTGTTAGTACTCTTATCTTTCGATCTGCGTGTTGACTGCACAGTATCACACAATAAATCACGGAGTTCAACCAAAGGCGCAGCATGTCTGTCTTCATCACAAAACTCAGTTTCTGGAAGCTCTGCTGTTCGCGCATTGAAATCACCACATAATAATAAATGAGCATTTGGGTAGGATAGCATCAAATCACAAATATTACTGTCCAGTTTGTCAAAGCCTTCAAAAGGGCTGTCTTCATATATAACAGAATATTCTGGAGCAACATAAATAAAAGCAGCGATAATATCAAATGAGTATTTGAATATTGATTTTTCAA
>CM031596.1:114607455-114614955 GCA_018398815.1 Conus ventricosus
CGCACGCACACACGCACGCACGCACACACGCACGCACGCACGCGCGCGCGCACACTCACACACACGTACGCATATGCAAGCGTGTGCACACGCCTCACATGCAGAGAGAGAGAGAGAGAGAGAGAAGGGGGATGGGGGGAGGATGAATGGGGGGGGAGAGAGAGAGGGGAGAGAGAGAGAGAGAGAGAGAGAGGAGAGAGAAAAGAAAAGGAGAGAGAGAGAGAGAGAGAGAGAGAGAAAGAAAAAAGAGAGAGAGAGAGAGAGAGAAAGAGAGAGAGAGAGAGAGAGAGAGAGAGAGAGAGAGAGAGAAGAGGGGAGAGAGAAAGAGGAGAGAGAGAGAGAGAGAGAGGAGAGAGCAAAATTCAACCTACTCGACTCTATCCTCTCTCTGTCATCACCTCTACCGCCCAATCTAAAAGGGAGTTGTTATTGAACAGTAGAATACTATTACACCACCTGATAAACAACGCACGCAAATGAAACAATGTCGGGGAGGTGGTGGAGAGTAAGAGGGAGAGATGCACGGAGCTTATAAATCATATACTCCAGAAAAACCACCGAGCCAGCGTTGAGAACGCTCATGTTCCAGTTCTTCTTGTCTACCACCCAGTCTAAAATGGGAGCTGTTCTGGAACCATATCATGTTTATCCATAACCTTTAAGTTTCAAAAAGGAGTGACTGAGGGCGGAAAATGAAGCAAAATTCAGAAAGAGAGGGGGTCAGTTACCGCCAAGGACATAGACAAACAAAGTACAAGACAAGACACAATGCGTTTCGACCTCTTGGGTCTTCTTCAGGCGAAAACAAATATCATTTTGGACAGTGTAAACGAAGAACGAGAAATCACTTATCTTTTCATATTCGCCACACCGACCCAAATGGCCGCTGGACGGAAACGAGGCCTATTTTTTTTAACCCATAACCTGTTCAACGAGTGCATGCATCATTACCATGGTAGGACAGGGAGGAAGGAAGAGGGGGGCAGCGTCCGATGTCACCAATACACAGGGCTAATAACTCGTATCCTGCAGAATCCCATCCTGCCAGCATTGAAAACGATCATGTTTCACTGCAGTATACCTACCTAGTAGACTGCATGGCGGCGCAGTGTTGTGAAGATGTCTTGATGGCATTGCCTGTTCGTGTCTGCTTCGTCTCGTCGTTAGGTTGTTGTCGATCGTACTTTACCCAAGAAGGGAATACCTGTCTGTCAGCGTTTTCAGCGTTAGCAGAGACAGTGGAGACAGCAGTAGCGGGCAAAAAAACACAAAAAAACATACCCAAATTCATGATTTACTGAAAGGAAGACGAAAATGGGATTTATTTATAACTTTCTGCCTCCGGTATGTGTGTGTGTGTGTGTGTGTGTGTGTGGTGTGTGTGTGTGTGTGTGTGTGTGTGTGTGTTGTGTGTGTGTGTGTGTGTGTGTGTGTGTGTGTGTTGTTTCCTTATGTTCTGAAGGTTTGTAGAGAAATCGAAAGCTGTTTCCCTGTTTGACTTTATTTTCTGCGTTGGGTTACAATAAATTACAGGGAAAAGCCATCTTCTTTTACTTTTCTCCTTACGAGTTCTTTCTCTTTCAGGCTGAAATATATCAGTTGGTTGATTTTGTGATCCTAATGTTCCTGGGGTTACGGGTTTGAATCTCTACCGGGCCTTTCTGTACATGCCGATTTCTCCCCTTGAATTTGACATTGATTCTAACTCTATTTTCTGAAAAGTTCTTCAGTGGAAACTATAAATGAGAGTTCCATATGTCAGCTATGTCAACACACTCGTAACATCTTGCACACATATAAAACCCCTTTATAAATTTTCATAAGAGAAGGCCAGTGCGTGCTTGCGTGCATGCATGTGTGCGTGTGTGTGTGTGTGTGTGTGTGTGTGTGTGTGTGTGTGTGTGTGTGTGTGTGCGTGCGTGCGTGCGCGCGTGCGTGCGTGCGTGCGTGCGTGCGTGCGTGCGTGCGTGCGTGAGTGTGTGTGTGTGTGTGTGTGTGTGTGTGTGTGTGTGTGTGTGTGTGTGTGTGTGTGTGTGTGTTGTGTGTGTGTGTGTGTGTGTGTGTGTGTGTGTGTGTGTGTGTGTGTGTGTTTGTTCATGCGTGCGTACGTGCTTGCGTGCGTGTGTGTGTGTTCTCATACTTGTCCAATATCATCCACTTTCTCTGCACTTCCGCTCCTTCTTAATCAGTGCCCGTGGCAATGGTTTTATGAAAACATCAACATGGATTTCTACACATTTAGCTCTTTACATCAACATGGATTTCTACCCATTTAGCTCTTTACATCAACATGGATTTCTACCCATTTAGCTCTTTACATCAACATGGATTTCTACCCATTTAGCTCTTTACATCAACATGGATTTCTACCCATTTAGCTCTTTACATCAACATGGATTTCTACCCATTTAGCTCTTTACATCAACATGGATTTCTACCCATTTAGCTCTTTACATCAACATGGATTTCTACCCATTTAGCTCTTTACATCAACATGGATTTCTACCCATTTAGCTCTTTAGCTCTTTACATCAACATGGATTTCTACCCATTTAGCTCTTTACATCAACATGGATTTCTACCCATTTAGCTCTTTACATCAACATGGATTTCTACCTATTTAGCTCTTTACATCAACATGGATTTCTACCTATTTAGCTCTTTACATCAACATGGATTTCTACCCATTTAGCTCTTTAGCTCTTTACATCAACATGGATTTCTACCCATTTAGCTCTTTACATCAACATGGATTTCTACCCATTTAGCTCTTTGCATGCACAGCGTCAATGGTCAAAGATGTTCACTCTTTCTTATTTATATTTTTAAAGTAATGATAAAGATGATGGTAATTATGGTGTTTGTGATGATGATGATGATGATGATGATGATGATGATGATGATGATGATGATGATGATGATGATGATGATGATGTGATTACAAGACAACGAAGGAGGAGGAGGAGGGGAGGAGGATGAGAAGAAGAAGAAGAAGAAGAAGAAGAAGAAGAAGAAGAAGAAGAAGAAGAAGAAGAAGAAGAAGAAGAAGAAGTTATAATTGAGTTAGTGTGCATGAGTTTGCTTAGCAAGTGGATATTTGAAGAATGGTCAATGCCATGCAACAAACATACCAACTCTTAATTCAATAAATCTAACAGCATTATGATTTTCTGAATAAAACATGTGTGTGTGTGTGTGTGTGTGTGTGTGTGTGTGTGTGTGTGTGTGTGTGTGTGTGTGTGTGTGTGTGTGTGTGTGTGTGTGTGTGTGAGAGAGAGAGAGAGAGAGAGAGAGAGAGAGACTGGGGAGAGAGAGAGTGATGGAGAGAGAGACAGAGACAGACAGACAGACAAAGAGACGGGGGGGGGGGGGGGGGGTATGTAACAGCGCTTTTCTCCTCTTGGCTTGGAAGTGCAAAGCCTTAGCAAACAAAGCAAAACTTAAAAAATAAAAAAGAGAACGTGAAAACCAAAGAAAAAAAACAACCTACTTTACGTCAATGTGCACGGTTCCCGCTATCTGCTCTACCACCCAATATTAGAAGGGAGTTATTCTGGCATGCGCCATATTATATTTCTCCGTGAGCTGTGAAACGAGTACGGGCATAATTACCACAGTAGGGCAGGGAGGAAAGAAGAGGAGAGTGAAGGGGCTCCATACCTACAGGGCTAATAAATCGTATCCTACAGAAAACCAATTCTGCCTGCGTTGAAAACGATCACGTTTCACTGCAGTATACCTACTTAGCGGGCTGCATGGTGGCGTGGTGTTTTATAGATGTCTTGATGACATTGCCGGTTCGTGTCTGCTTCGTCTCGTTATGTTGTTGTCGGTCGTACTTTCCCCTATAAGGGAATACCTGTCTGTCCGCGTGTACAGCTGCAGCAGAGACAGGTAAGACAGCAGCACCATAACAAGATCCAAATTTATGATTTACTGGCAGGTAGTCGAAGATGGGGGTTGGTTTATAACTTCCTGTCTCTGGGATGGGTGTGTGTGTGTGCGTGTGTGTGTGTGTGTGTGTGTGTGTGTGTGTGTGTGTGTGTGTGTGTGTGTGTGTGTGTGTGTGTGTGTGTGTGTGTGTGTGTGTGTGTGTGTGTGTGTGTGTATGTGTGTGTGTGTGTGTGTGTGTGTGTGTGTGTGTGTGTGTGTGTGTGTGTATGTGTGCATGTGCAAGTGCGTGTGCATGTGTGTGCGTGCGTGCGCGCACGCGCGTGTGTGTATGTGTGTGTGTGTGTGTGTGTGTGTGTGTGTGTGTGTGTGTGTGTGTGTGTGTGTGTGTGTGTATGTGTGTGTGTGTGTGTGTGTGTGTGTGTGTGTGTGTGTGTGTGTGTGTGTGTGTGTGTGTGTGTATGTGTGCATGTGCAAGTGCGTGTGCATGTGTGTGCGTGCGTGCGCGCACGCGCGTGTGTGTATGTGTGTGTGTGTGTGTGTGTGTGTGTGTGTGTGTGTGTGTGTGTGTGTGTGTGTGTGTGTGTGTGTGTGTGTGTGTGTGTGTTCGTATACGTGTCCAATTATCTCCTTCTCTCCGACCGTTCCCCGTCCTTCTAGTCAATGTCTGTATCAACGGGTTTATGAATATGTACGCATGAATATTTATGTATTAAGCTTCATGCATGTAGAGCGTACATTTCCAGAAATGTTTGCTCTTTCTATGTAGGTTTTTATGATATCAGTAGTAATGATTAACAGAAGAAGAAGCAGGAGGAGGAGGAGGAGGAGGAGGAGGAGGAGGAGGACGACGAGGACGAGGAGAAGGAGGAATTGTAATAGTGACTTAGAGAATGCACGATGTAGCTTAGCAAGTTAAGAATGGAAAAATAGTCTATACCAAAATGTCAATTATTTTTTCTGAAAAAGATTTTACATTTAAGAGAGAGGGAGAGAGAGAGAGAGAAGAGAGAGAGAGAGAGAGAGAGAGAGAGAGAGAGAGAGAGAGAGAGAGAGAGAGAGAGAGAGAGAGAGAGAGAGAGAGAGTGAGAGAGACTCAAGACTCAAGACTCAAATGTTTTATTCATATAGGCCATAGCCCTTAGAATGGGGGTATACACTGTAATTCATGTCGAAAATAGACATTGGTATTCTTTACGTTATATACACACTTCGCTTCTTGAATGCTTTATATAAATAAATAGCTAGCTGTTTAACAGTGTTTTCATTCGATGAGAGAGAGAGAGAGAGAGAGGGAGAGAGAGAGATTGAGAGAGAGAGAGAGAGAAGAGAGAGAGAGAGAGAGAGAGAGAGAGAGAGAGAGAGGAGAGAGAGAGAGACACACACAACAACGCTTCTCGTCTCTTGCCTTGTGAAGCATAAAATCACAGCAAAGAAACAAACAAACAACGAAAAACAACACAGAAAAGGAGCAACTCTACTTTACGTAACTGTGCTTTCTTACCGCTGCCTCCTCTACCACACCATGTAAAAAGTGAGTTGTTCTCGCACCATATTATATTTCTCCATAACCTGTGAAACGAGTACAGGCATAATTACCGCAGTGGTGATCATGTTTCACTGCAGTATACCTACTTAGTAGACTGCACTGTGTTCTGAAGATGTCTTGATGGCATTGCCTGTTCGTGTCTGCTTCGTCTCGTCGTTATGTTGTTAGAGATCATTCTTCACCCTACAAGGGAATACCTGTCTGTCAGCGTTTTCAACGGCAGCAGCAGCGACAGCTGAGACAGCGTCAGCGACAAAAAAGCAAAATGCATGATTTACTGGCAGGTAGTCGAAGATGGGACTTGTTTATTACTTCCTTCTTCCTCTCTCAATCTCTGTCTCAGTTTTTGTCTCCGTCTCTCTCTCTCTCTCTCTCTCTCTCTCTCTCTCTCTCTCTCTCTCTCTCTCTCTCTCTCTCTCTCTCTCTCTCTCTCTCTCTCTCTCTCTCTCTCTCCCTCTCTCTCTCTGATACAGTTCTTCTGATTGCCGTTCATGTCCTATCCTGCATTAAATTCCTTTGTCCATAGAACGAGGCATTTTACAGCATACGGCTAGATAATGACTGGCTTTACACAGACTGACATGGGGACTGATGTCATCCCAATTATATCATGACTGCTGTCAGAGAGAGAGAGAGAGAGAGAGAGAGAGAGAGAGAGAGAGAGAGAGAGAGGAGAGAGAGAGAGAAGAGAGAGAGAGAGAGAGAGAGAGAGAGAGAGAGAGAGAGAGAGAGAGAGATCGTTTTCAGATTACGCTTAGACACCGTGATACGGTGACTTCATAGTGATAGAGGAACACCTTGAATATTTTCACAAAGAGTAATATGGTGCCTACTTTCAGAACAAGATGGTAGATTTTTTTCAGAGTGATGCTGTGACTGAATTAAGAAAGAGTAATAATGGTGACGTCTTTCAAAAGGAGCAATTTAGTGACTGCGTTTAGAAAGAGGGGTATGGTGACTGCTTTCAGAAGGAGTGAAATGGTGCCTGCTTTTAGAAAGGATGACATAGTAACATCTCTGTGCAGCATAGTGTGACGACCACGTGTACGAAGAGTGACGAAGTGGTTGGTTTCAAAAGTGAGTGGTAATGCAGAGAGTAATAAGCTGTTTGCAAACAACATCATGAGGGGACGGCTTTCAACATACAATAATATTTTATGGGACTGCTTTTAAAGTGTGGTAGTGCTTGTTTAAATACAATTGACTCGGTTACTGCTATCAGATGCCATTTAAAGTGTTGTAGTGCTTGTTTAAATACAGTTGACTCGGTTACTGCTATTGGATGCTATTAAAAGTAGTGCTTGCTTAAGTACATCTGACTCGGTTACTGCTATTAGAGGCTATTGAAAGTATTGTTGTGCTTGTTTAAATACAGGTGGCTCGATTACTGCTGTTAGATGCCGTGATAAGCTGACTCTTCCAGACAGGTATATAATCATGATGACTGCTTTGAGGTAAGGTAAGGTAATGTTGCCAATAACCCGGCCGACCGCAAAGGGCCATATCAAGGCTGTCACCGCGTTGAAGTCTTCTCACAAGTCGTTAAAAAAAATTCACGCAGCCCTTTAAATGTCTGCTTTGAGAGAGAGAGAGAGAGAGAGAGAGAGAGACAGACAGACAGACAGACAGACAGAGAGTGAGAGAGAAGGGTATTGCTTGTGAATGGAATTAGTTTTCAGAGACAGTAATATAGTAAATGCTTATGTATGGAGTTGGAGCTTTTACGCAGAGTAATGTTGACTATTTTCAGACAGAAGAATGTTAGGACTGCTCGCAGAAAATAGAAGTATGGTTGGTGACCGCATTTACAACTGTCTGATAATGACACATTGACTGATGTTGAATGGTGACACGATTTCTGCTTTATTATAGTGAAATGACACTTGGTTCATAAAAGTGAGATAGTGACTGAGTTTATGAGCGAGAAGTACTGTCTTATGGGAGAGATGGTGACTCTTTATTACAATGATGTAATGATGACTCTCTACGTGTTCCTATTCTGTTTTATCTACGATTGATTAATTGATTTATATCTATCTGGTTGCTTCTCTATATCTCAC
>CM031596.1:114634955-114647455 GCA_018398815.1 Conus ventricosus
TTCCCAACCTCCTCAGGTTATTAACCCACTGGTTCCCATCGATTCATTGATTTGATGGCAGTTTGAGCGTGGGAGTGTTTCCCAACCTCCTCAGGTTATCTGCCTACTGGTTTCCATCGATTCATTGATTTGATAGCAGTTGGAGCGTGGGAGTGTTTCCCAACCTCCTCAGCTAATTAACCCACTGGTTTCCATCGATTCATTGATTTGATGGCAGTTTGAGCGTGGGAGTGTTTCCCAACCTCCTCAGGTTATCTACCTACTGGTTTCCATCCCACCTACTTCTGCCAGCTACAATCTCCATTGTCCAGACTTCGAGTGGGAATTGAGGCATAACCTAGCAAGCTGTGAAGTGTGGAATGGATACGTAAAAAAGTGGTGTAGATTGGTATAATGTTTTGTCACATGTAGTTGGTAGCAGAGACAAAAATAAAAGCATGAAACCATCTAATTGTCCACAGCATCTCAGGAAGACATAATTATACCGACCTGCAAGCAAAGCATCGTGTTAATTTGCGGCTTGATGAGGTCATTAGTGCCAGATTAATGTTCAATGACACGCCACCAACACTAGGTGAGAATTTAAAAAAGTAGTTCCGAAAACCAAAGCCAGTTAGAACTAATGTAATGTCCAATCTTGGGAAAAGTGTCCAAATGCTCTTGTGGCTTGACCACCTTTTACAATTTGCAAATATATATATATATATATATATATAAGAGATCCAAGTAAAGGTTGTTCTGTACAATTCTTAGCCATTCACAATGCTTGGGTTATTGAACAGCAGAGCTGACCACTCACACTGTTCCATATCTTTTGACCTCCCTTGCATCCTTGAATGGATCCTCGAGCATAGGCTCAAAGATTGTCCCCTACATTTTATACTGTTTGAATAATGCTTTTAGTTTTTCAGCAACTTTTTTTCTCTCCACACCTTTGTTTTGGTCCATTTTACTACCCTTCGCTGGCTGCTTTGGGGGTGCTGTTGGATTCTTTTTTGAACCCTTGGCGTGACAACACCACAGAATTATGGACTGTGGTGTGTCTCTATTTGACACCAAGAGCACAGACACAATCAGCCGTGTCTCCCTGATGAGTCCGATCCAGCGGACGAAAGGCCTAGGAGCAGGCAATATAAACAAATGTGCCTTCGAGAGAGATTATGATGGTTCCCTCAGGCAGCTAGAGAAGGGCTTCTCATAGTTATAATATATTCCCTCATTTTCTTCATCTTCAATTTTTTTTTTTTTATATACATACAAAAGGAAATCATAAGACCCAGGCCACTGCTGTTCCAACATTTATTTATTAGCTCGGAATTTCCCCCCGACTCGGGCTTCTTCAAAACAAGCTTCTGGTCGTAACCACAACAGGGCAAAGCGACAATAACCCCACCAAGAGAACAACTCACAGGAAGAAACAGGAAAATACACTCACTCACCACCTCCACACCCCATCTTGCATGCATTCTCTCTCTCTCTCTCCTCTCTCTCTCTCTCTCTCACAATACACACACACACACACACACACACATATGTATATATATATATATATATATATATATATATATATATATATGTGTGTGTGTGTGCGTGCGTGCGTGCGTGCGTGTTGAACAGTTTTGTAGCGGGGGAAACAAGTGCGGGCTATCAATGCCTTCATCATTACTTTAATGACTTGGCAATGACTTTTAACAAAATAAAGGAGAAATAATTTGTTGCATCTTAGAATTAAAATTTTCCTTAGCGTAATCCACCCTTCGCGAGGGTATGTCCAACATTCCTTCACTGAAAGCTGCGTGAAATTCGTAGAGAAAATATTGAAGAGCTGAGATTACTTTCCATATGGAAAGATCGTGGAACCAGTACCACCAGCAGCCCTAAATTGGCTGTTTCCCTTCATTACATAGTCCGCTTCCTGGCCCAGTAATAGCAGTCAGTTAGCTAGGTCAATGACAAAAATAAACATCAAAGCTCCCTTCCCGTCATCCCCTTCCGGTTCCGGGTCTGTGGGCCAGACTCACTCCTCCATCTTGTCCTGTCACGGAAAGCTTGAGCTCGGTAGTGGTGGGGGGGGGGGGGGAGGGGGGGTTGAGGGCAGCCTCATCTATCAGCCTGTTGCCCTGGCTACTTTGCAGGTCTGCTGCATTACTGGTCTGAAAATGGTAACATGAACTGGCGATGATAGAGAGAGAGAGAGGGCAAAGAGAGAAAGAGACAGAGAGAGAGAGAGAGAGAGAGAGAGGGGGGGGGGGGGTTAGGGGACCAAAGAAGAGAAGATAAAAACCCCTTCTCGTTCTATTATGATAGATGGTGGAGTCGTGATCTCCTGGTTCCCGTCCTCGTCCTTCTCACAGAAGAGGTCCTGCCTTCAGGTCACTGGTTTGGAAGGCAAAGACTGAGTGTGGGGTGGGTTTGCCAGCGTCCTCACGACATTTCCCTACTCGACCCACTCCCATCCCGCCACTACCCCCCCCCCCCCCCCCCCTCCAGCCACTACAGCGTCCTCACCACATTTCCCTACTCGACCCACTCCCATCCCGCCACTCCCCTCTCTGCCAGCCACTACAGCGTCCTCACCACATTTCCCTACTCGACCCACTCCCATCCCGCCACTCACCCCCCTGCCAGCCACTACAGCGTCCTCACCACATTCCCTACTCGACCCACTCCCATCCCGCCACTACGTCCGCTGCCAGCCACTATAGCGTCTTCCTGATCTGGAGCGGGATTCCAGATTCAAGTCAGAAATGCATACATTAGATGGGAACTGACCTAAATGTAATGTGTTATCAGACAGAAGTCATAACGAGTACTGAAAATGAAAGCATGTTATCATTTACTTCTCACTGATAGAGGGAAAAGGAGGAAAAGATTGATTGGATGGTAATTGATTCAGCAAAGAATGAAATACCGTAGAAAGAATAAGATCAGGCAATGATAAGAAAAATTCGTAGATTACTCAGAAAACAAATTTCCTACCTTGAAAACACTAACCTGACCTTCATAGTCATGACGTACGAGATCCGGCTTGGGACTCGTCCATGTCTGTTGAAGGAATGTTCTGTTTAACGTGTTTTCACCATAATTAGTGATATTACACAGGGAGGGATACCAAATGATAGTAGAAGGCCAATAGGACTATTTAATATGCTTCGTCCAGCGCCACACACTTTAAGTGATTGATTGTATAATAGAGAATCAGCAGGTAAATGTCTAAAATGCCCAGTCTGGTTACGTCAAGTATCACCAGGAAAGCTCAGCAGTGAAGCTGGTTTCCTGAATGGCTGTGATCATCTGTCAGGATCTTCTGGTGACGCATCTATTGTCTTTCCTGCATCCTGTCTGCCTTTCTTTTCTTTTTCTTCTTTTTCTACATCTGTGTAACGTGGTCCGAACAAGGCATGTTTCACAAACTTACTGGCTTTCTTTTTATGTTGGTTTCCCATATTCTTTTTTGTTCCGATTGTGTGTGTGTGTGTGTGTGTGTGTGTGTGTGTGTGTGTGTGTGTGTGTGTGTGTGTGTGTGTGTGTGTGTGTGTGTGTGTGTGTGTGTGTGTGTGTGTGTGTGTTGTAAATCTATATTTTCTTGTCTGAATTCTCCCCTTTGCTCGTCAAACATAACTTCTTCTTTGTTTAGTCTGTTACTTTTCAAATGACGTCTTTTTCCACCATTCGCCTGCCTCTTTTTCAGTCACAATGCCGTGATGCGAAGACAATGTTTCTTTACTGTAAAAGGTAATTTAGACTGGCCACACTGTCTGTCGACGTAACTTTGAATGATAAAAGAAGATACGAAGATCTTGCTAATGTCCACAAGAGAGCTATTACCATATTCAGAACTCATCCAGTGCTCTAACCATTCCCGCCCCTTCCCCATTCCCTTACCTTCAGTGTTAGGGAAACTGGTTATTGTTGATGTTTCCTATTCTTCTCACGATTTTTACTTTTTTTGTATTGACCAAGCATGTTCAAGATTTGGATTTTTTCTGGTTAACCAGGAACTTGCAAATGGATGTCGTCTGTAGACAGGTGCTGCCAAAACCTTTCACCCATCCCTGTCTATCCGTCTATGTGTCTACCTGACTGACAGGGAGGCGGACAAATCGACAGCCTTCCAACGACTCTGTGCGTGCGCACGCGCGCGCGTATGTGTGTATTTATGCGTGCGCGCGTGCGTGTGCGCGCGTGCATGTGTGTGTGTGTATGTGTGTGTGTGTGTGTGTGTGTGTGTGTGTGTGTGTGTGTGTGTGTGTGTGTGTGTGTGTGTGTGTGTGTGTGTGGTTTGTGTGTGTGTGTGTGTGTGTGTGTGTGTGTGGTGTGTGTGTGTGTGTGTGTGTGTGTGTGTGTGTGTGTGTGTTGTCTGTTTGTCTAGCTGTCTGTCTCTGTGTGTCTAACCGTCTGTCTCTCTGTCTGTCTCTCTCTCTCTCTTTCTTTCTTTCTTTCTCCCCCTCCCTCTGTCTCTCCCTCTCTTTTCTGTTTCACAACCCCTACCCTCTTCTGTATCAAACTCAACATGCGTGTCTTTCTGTCTGTCTATCTGTCTGTTTGTTTATCTGCTTTGTCTTTCTGTTTTCTCTCTCTCTCTCTCTCTCTTCTCTCTCTCTCTCTCTCTCTCTCTCTCTCTCTCTCTCTCTCTCCTCTCTCTCTCTCTCTCTCTCTCTCTCCTTAGATTTTCTTTAATCCCTATTTTCGAGAGTGCACGCGATTGTAGTGTTGTTCTTTGGCATGAGCTGTGTAAATCCTTCTTCATACAGATCTTAAAAAGCGACGTTTACAAATTGCTCCATCGACAGTCAGAGAATGGGGTCGATTCTTTGCTATTATGTATTCTTGCTACATCTATTGTGGGCATTTTAGAAGGGTCGTTTTTGCTTTTACCTTAAACGTTGAAATTTGTCTAACTCCAATCTAGTTTGGTATGTACGTGAGTTTATTTTTTTTTCTCCTGTCTCAAACATTGATAGATTTTGTTATTATTTATTAATTGATTCCTTGACCTCTGCCTGGGAGCAGTTATGTCACTTGACGTCTTAATAGAATGCCGTGTCTGTGCCTGCACGCTGTGTGAACACGGCACAGGCTTCCCAGGGTGGTGCAGGATTGCTCCCCGCTGGTGTGTTCGACAGTTGAAGTCAGTACTTCTCTGGATCCCACCTGCACCTTTGGCTGTATCATTTTTTTCTTTTCGAGTCATACATGTACTGCTGTGCCGTTTTCAGATATGTAAACGAATGCAATGAATGTGCATAGAGACTAATTAAAATTAACCCGCTTATTCAATTGATCTCAGAAGTTCCAAAAGCTAAATAGATCCTGGATTACCGCCAGCGTCCCCTAGCCTACCATCACCTTCATTACCCAGTCATGGGCCAGGCAAGGGAAAGCCAGCCTGTCCACTCAGCGACTGACTTCACACAGGAACAAGAAAGACAACCCAGAATCACAGCTGACCTCACCTTCCTCCCTTCCGGTTCCGGTCTGTAGTCCACGCCAGATCCTCCATCTTACTGCCCCGTCATCGGGAATGAAGACCTGGAGGGATTGGAGAGTGAGGAAGAGAGGAGAAGAGGTAGGAGGAGGGAGTGGGAATAGGAATGGCATGGACGGAGGGGGGGGGGGTGAGGTGGAGGGCGGTATCAACGGTTAGCCTGCTGCAAGCACGAGTTGCAGGCCCACTGCGTGACTGCTCTGGAATTGGTAACGTAAATTGGTGATTAGGATGGAAGCTAAAGAATGGGGACGAGAGGGGGGCGGATGGAGTGTCACCCTTTGGACATGACGGATTGTGGAGCGCTGGTCATCTGGTTATGGGGATTCCTTCATTCTCACGTAGCTGAGAGTTCGGGAATTCAGTTTATGAAGGGGATAGATAGAGGTCTTTTCTGCTGTAAGGAGTGCTTTCAGCTTGTCTGTTCTCTCTTACAGTTTTGTTGTCCAGTTCCACAAAAAATGTGAATATGAAGTAAACAAGGACGTTTTCCACTTCAAGTCTACTATTTCTTTATTCTATCGATTTTCTTTTTCTTGCCACGTTTGATTGCATTAGGGATGTACGACCTGACATTTGAAATGCCTCGCTCTGTATTGAGATATGTTCATTTAATTCATTTAGATACTATCTATTTTCTTGATATAAATTCAGTTCATAATCCATTCTGTGCCACCCTGTGCATTAGTATGCCACACAATCTTTTAAGGAAAACTGGAATTCATGGGTACAGTAAAGATTAAGATGCTGAAATCAATTCCAATATCAATAGATCCTTCAACTTCAAAAAGAACCAATAGTCTGAGACACCTATCATGATCACAAGCTCCATCTGAACCATCTCTCATGACACAGTCCATCATCAGGCCAAGCTCCATCTGAACCATCTCTCATGACACAGTCCATCATCAGGCCAAGCTCTATCTGAACCATCTCTCATGATAGTCCATCAACAGGCCAAGCTGCATCTGAACCATCTCTCATGACACAGTACATCATCGGGCCAAGCTCCATCTGAACCATCTCTCATGATAGTCCATCATCAGGCCAAGCTCCATCTTAACCATCTCTCATGACACAGTCCATCATCAGGCCAAGCTCCATCTGAACCATCTCTCATGATAGTCCATCATCAGGCCAAGCTCCATCTGAACCATCTCTCATGATACAGTCCATCATCAGGCCAAGCTCCATCTGAACCATCTCTCATGATAGTCCATCATCAGGCCAAGCTCCATCTGAACCATCTCTCATGACACAGTCCATCATCAGGCCAAGCTCCATCTGAACCATCTCTCATGACACAGTCCATCATCAGGCCAAGCTCCATCTGAACCATCTCTCATGACACAGTCCATCATCAGGCCAAGCTCCATCTGAACCATCTCTCATTGTCACGAGGCCCATGAGGATTGGCCCATCTTGGCTGGTAGAATTATTCATTTATTTATTGTCGTTGTTGTTGTCGTGTATCAGTCCCTTAATGTGGCTTGTGGTGTGGTTGCACCTTAATGTAGTTCAGCTCAGGTTAGGTTTACTTTCTCTCTCTCTCTCTCTCTCTCCTCTCCTCTCTCTCTCTCTCTCTCTCTCTCTCTCTCTCTCTCTCTCTCTCTCTCTCTCTCTCTCTAATTTCACTGTCCGTGCCATTCATCCTGCAGGTTCACGGGTGGCTGGTACCTTTCTCTTGAACTGGCTGTCTCTATCGGCCTCTCACCTGTCTTTTTACCTGCCGCACGTGCAGTATTCCTCTTAGCCTGAGGTATTCTCACTCTGAGACGTAGGGTGGCATGTTGGCTGCCATCGGTTAGGGAGGTTTGCTCTTCACTCGAGCGGAAGATGTCCCTGGGAGCGCCCGCTCCGGTTTTGGTTCTCTACCACATCGCCGAAGGTACGGTCGGTACCTTCATCCCTGCAGTCGGCCTGTAGGGGAGGGACGTCACGTCATCTTTTCCGCATCTGCTCTGCTGGTCCTCTCGACTGGACAGAGGGCAGAGAGTCGCTTGACCCGCCACTTTTGGGTCACCCACGGGTAGCTGGTAAGCATCAGTTTCGTGGGTTTTTGTTGTTGTTGTTGTTGTTAGCCGGCTAATTCTTCTCTTTTGCGCAATTCCTTTTGTTTCAAAATTATAAAAGAAATATTGTTTGAGACCACTTTTTCTGGTTTATTCAACTTTTAAACCTCGCCATTCAAAATTATATCCAAAATTCTTTCTCCTTTCAATGCATCTGTGATGCAGTAGTCGGTGGGGATGGGAGAGAACCTGGTGATTTAGGGTTGGGACTTGCTTGGTCTCGCTCGGCCTCCCCTGTCACAATCGCCGGTCTCTTATTCTTCGGCCACCGTCTGTTTGTGTTTGCAAGAGGAACGAGTGTTTTGTGTTTGAGAGCGTGCGTACGCGTGATTAGTCATTTGGATGCGTGGTTGGAGAATTGTTATTTTTGAAATGTTACTATAAAATGTGGGATAATCGTGCCATTGAATTATGATTATTTGCAATTGTGGAGGCAGTTATAAAGCAATGGTTGCTGTATTAGTTCAGTTCCTAAGAAAGGAAAACGTTGAACGTGAGTGAGGGAAGGATGAAGATATAAATTGCTATTCGTTATTTAGCCTGTTAATGTAATCTCTTACCTGCTTCGTGTGAGGAGACCTTTAGCGAACATTCCTCATTTGGTTTGTTTACTGTGTTATGCTCAGGTCTGTGTTGAGTTGGTGTTACTAATGTATTCAGCAAACACCTCCCCTCGCCCACCATGCGAGTGGCTGTTAGGATTAAGCAGCAAATTTCAGACCGTACTGACTGCGGGGTTCTAGTACCCTTCTTTCCTTCCAGTTCCTTCCGTTTTCTCTCCTCCCGGGGGCTTCACCCGAAGCTTGCGCTGTTGGGGCCGCGCAGCGTGAGGAGCACGTGGACCTTGCTGGATGGTCCTAACCCCTGTCCGGGACCTTCAGCGACAACGCCTCGTCCCACGGGATGCGTTCTCCGCTGTCCTCGGACTTCCTACAGCTCATGTGACCAGTGTGGTTAGCTCTGTGTCGTGCAATTTGGGTGTGTGTGTGTGTGTCAAGGGTGTCAGCATCGAAAGACTCTGTTCAAGAACAGCCCCGGTTTGGGACACCTGATTTGACACGGTACTCTCAGAGGACTTTGGAGAGACAGGGGTGAGGGGGAACCACATGAAGCACAAAAGGAACGTGTGTTGGAAACGCGTATTTATGATTATGGTTATGTTGTGTGCGGTGAAATGCTTGTTTGTGACTATGTGAATGTTGTGTGTGTTGAAATGCTTAATTGTGATTGTGCATGTTGTGTGTGTTGGAATGCTTATTTGTGACTATGTGTGTGTTGGTGTGAATAAATGGTGTATTGTATTGTAATCTTTCTTGTGTGATCTCTTGCGGGGCGTGTGAGGTCAGTCACTCCCTTCACTCCCATCTAGACCGATCCTGTCAGGGCAGACCTCCAGGGGTCGGTCGTGACACTCATGATAGTCCATCATCAGGCCAAGCTCCATCTGAACCATCTCTCATGACACAGTCCATCATCAGGCCAAGCTCCATCTGAACCATCTCTCATGACACAGTCCATCATCAGGCCAAGCTCCATCTGAACCATCTCTCATGACACAGTCCATCATCAGGCCAAGCTCCATCTGAACCATCTCTCATGACACAGTCCATCATCAGGCCAAGCTCCATCTGAACCACCTCTCATGACACAGTCCATCATCAGGCCAAGCTCCATCTGAACCATCTCTCATGATAGTCCATCATCAGGCCAAGCTCCATCTGAACCATCTGTCATGACACAGTCCATCATCAGGCCAAGCTCCATCTGAACCATCTCTCATGATAGTCCATCATCAGGCCAAGCTCCATCTGAACCATCTCTCATGACACAGTCCATCATCAGGCCAAGCTCCATCTGAACCATCTCTCATGATAGTCCATCATCAGGCCAAGCTCCATCTGAACCATCTCTCATGACACAGTCCATCATCAGGCCAAGCTCCATCTGAACCATCTCTCATGATAGTCCATCATCAGGCCAAGCTCCATCTGAATCATCTCTCATGACACAGTCCATCATCAGGCCAAGCTCCATCTGAACCATCTCTCATGACACAGTCCATCATCAGGCCAAGCTCCATCTGAACCATCTCTCATGATAGTCCATCATCAGGCCAAGCTCCATCTGAATCATCTCTCATGACACAGTCCATCATCAGGCCAAGCTCCATCTGAACCATCTCTCATGACACAGTCCATCATCAGGCCAAGCTCCATCTGAACCTTCTCTCATGACACAGTCCATCATCAGGCCAAGCTCCATCTGAACCATCTCTCATGACACAGTCCATCATCAGGCCAAGCTCCATCTGAACCTTCTCTCATGACACAGTCCATCATCAGGCCAAGCTCCATCTGAACCATCTGTCATGACACAGTCCATCATCAGGCCAAGCTCCATCTGAACCATCTCTCATGACACAGTCCATCATCAGGCCAAGCTCCATCTGAACCATCTATCATGACACAGTCCATCATCAGGCCAAGCTCCATCTGAACCATCTCTCATGACACAGTCCATCATCAGGCCAAGCTCCATCTGAACCATCTGTCATGACACAGTCCATCATCAGGCCAAGCTCCATCTGAACCATCTCTCATGACACAGTCCATCATCAGGCCAAGCTCCATCTGAACCATCTGTCATGACACAGTCCATCATCAGGCCAAGCTCCATCTGAACCATCTCTCATGATAGTCCATCATCAGGCCAAGCTCCATCTGAACCATCTCTCATGACACAGTCCATCATCAGGCCAAGCTCCATCTGAACCATCTCTCATGATAGTCCATCATTAGGCCAAGCTCCATCTGAACCATCTCTCATGACACAGTCCATCATCAGGCCAAGCTCCATCTGAACCATCTCTCATGACACAGTCCATCATCAGGCCAAGCTCCATCTGAACCATCTCTCATGACACAGTCCATCATCAGGCCAAGCTCCATCTGAACCATCTCTCATGACACAGTCCATCATCAGGCCAAGCTCCATCTGAACCATCTCTCATGACACAGTCCATCATCAGGCCAAGCTCCATCTGAACCATCTCTCATGACACAGTCCATCATCAGGCCAAGCTCCATCTGAACCTTCTCTCATGACACAGTCCATCATCAGGCCAAGCTCCATCTGAACCATCTGTCATGACGCAGTCCATCATCAGGCCAAGCTCCATCTGAACCATCTGTCATGACACAGTCCATCATCAGGCCAAGCTCCATCTGAACCATCTCTCATGACACAGTCCATCATCAGGCCAAGCTCCATCTGAACCTTCTCTCATGACACAGTCCATCATCAGGCCAAGCTCCATCTGAACCATCTCTCATGACACAGTCCATCATCAGGCCAAGCTCCATCTGAACCATCTCTCATGACACAGTCCATCATCAGGCCAAGCTCCATCTGAACCATCTGTCATGACACAGTCCATCATCAGGCCAAGCTCCATCTGAACCATCTCTCATGACACAGTCCATCATCAGGCCAAGCTCCATCTGAACCATCTGTCATGACACAGTCCATCATCAGGCCAAGCTCCATCTGAACCATCTCTCATGATAGTCCATCATCAGGCCAAGCTCCATCTGAATCATCTCTCATGACACAGTCCATCATCAGGCCAAGCTCCATCTGAACCATCTCTCATGACACAGTCCATCATCAGGCCAAGCTCCATCTGAACCTTCTCTCATGACACAGTCCATCATCAGGCCAAGCTCCATCTGAACCATCTCTCATGACACAGTCCATCATAGGCCCATATCAGCACGTGAGTTTAACTGGTAACACCGTTGTACAACAAAAAAAATGACAAAGCTCCCTTCCTTTCATGCTCTTCCAGGTGCCAAGTTTATGGGTCAGAGTTACTCCTCCATCTTGGCCTGTCGTTGGAGGCTGAAAAGCTGGGAAGTGAGGGCAGCGCCATCTAATAGACTGCTGCCCTTGCTTTTTCCGGGCCAACTACATTACCATTGTGAAATTGGTAACATGAACTGTTCATGATGAGGCGGGGGGAGGAGGGGGGGGGGGCGAGGTGGAAACGAAAAAGCATCTTGTTCTAACATGATGGATTGTGGTGTCGTGACCTTCTGGTGAAGAGGGTTGCCATCCTTATCAATCCCCGCAGGAACTGAGAGATCCCGAGGTCAGGTCTTTGATTTGGAAGGACTGAGGCTAAACCGGGCGTGTTTACCAGCGTCCTTAAAGACATTTCCCTTCTTGCCGGTCCCCGCCTACCTCTGTGTGCCATCACCTACTACCTCTGTGTGCCATCACCTACTACCTCTGTGTGCCATCACCTACTACCTCTGTGTGCCATCACCGACATTTTACAGATATGGAGGAATTCCAGATTTCAGTAGAATGTAGATTTAGGAACGCGTGCAGAAGGTGATAACCTGTATGGAGTCTCGTCACTCAGAGACGTGAATAAATGCTTGTTGTTATTGAAGAGTTATCACTGACACGACAGAAACGGAAAGAGGAACAGAATAATAGGATAATGCCTACCTCAGCAAAGTTTGTAATACAGTGATAGAAGTAATGGGTATACCAAGCAAGGTAAAGGGTTACTTCACGACAAAATAATCCACACAAATCCCCCACCCTAGAAACTGTAATTGACCAACATAAACATAGCGTGGGAGGACTTGCATGTGACTCGTTGTCTTTGTCTATTTAGTTCAAGTGTCATTAGGAACGTCCAGTGAGTTTTCATTCCCACGAATAAGTTCAACAGTACATAAATCAATTCTTTTAAAGTGCTACAACCTTCTTTCAAGGATTTCTGATAACATAATCCCCTTCTTATACCCTTTCTGATATTATTTCCTCTTTTCCTTCTTCAGCATTTGTTGGTTTGGGTAAAAACAAAATGGCTTGTTTCTGAAACTTATTGACATCTTTTCATGTTTTTGGTTTCGCATTCTCTCCGC
>CM031596.1:114657455-114659955 GCA_018398815.1 Conus ventricosus
TCGGCGAAAAAAAAAAAAAAAGAAAAAAAAAGTTCGTTCATACGCAGAGTTTGTACATCTGCTGTTCATTTGGCCAAAGAGCTTTTTAAAAACTCACTTCCGATTCAGCTTCTTCCGCCGCCGCCATGTTTAAACAGCCTGCTGGACCGATTAAACCTGTGGCAGAATAGAAGAACAAGAAATGAGAAAAGAAGCGCAGGTTCAGACTATTTTCTGTTGTCAGGATGGGAGTGCTGCTGATCCCAGTCAGCAGTTGGGCCTGTGAAGTGTTCAGCCTGGTCAGGAAGAAAGTGATAGATTTTCGTCCCTTGGGTCAAGACACTACTTAGGCGCTAGTGATTCTGAAGTGCAAAACTAGGCCAAGTCATCAAATGAACAGTAGTGTCAGTGTGCTTAAAAATGTAAAAGAGCCACAATGTATTGGCTGAGACAGTGATTCCGGTAAAGCACTTGACATAACGAAAGAAATTAAAGTGTCTGGAATGCCATTGTTTCGTCTTGGGTGCAATAGCAAATGGTTTCCTCTCAACTGTAAGAAATTCCTCTCAATTTAAAAGAAAAAAATCCTCTCAAATCTCTTCAGAGGCTGGCAGCTCCGAATAGCTGTACGGGACCAAAAACGAAACAAAAAAGGGGGGGAGGGGGGGAGTGGTGTTTGGATTATGTACCTCTACGAAAATCAAGTGTTCATAAAAAACATGTGCCTCTATGAAAATCTAGTGCTCATATAAATAAGTGCCTCTACGAAAACCAAGTGTTCACGTACATAAGTGCTTCAAGGAAAATCAAACGTTTACACTGTGAAAGGTTGTCTCCTAACGTGGAGATTATAGTTACTGTTTCACACTGATTAAGAACTAACAAAAAATAAGAACACATGATATATTTAATCTGATAATATTAATGAGTAACTGCAATATATTAATAATAGTAATGAGTAAATCTATAAATGTAAGTATAACTCTATAAAACATAACCTTAACACATTTGTGTAGGGTCTGACACACGGACTTCTAATGGATAAACATATGTACATAATAAAGAGGAATTACAGAACCAAAGAACGCAGTTTCCACAATTACATTCAAAGAGGATTAACAATAAAGAAGGATACATTCATTTCATTGTGTTTACCTAGTGTCACCTTAGTGCCTTATTGAAAGGATACATCACTAAAGTACGACTCGATCGTTGATTCGCTTTCTTTAAATGGCAAAATGCATTCGACTAGGGATTAGCATGTGACATGTTCTATAACTTTTCAAATACGAGTCTTTTTTCCCCCATTTATTATCAAAAACAAGCAAATAGAAAAATAAATAAGTAATGAAAGACTCGCACCAGAAGTGATGAAGTTTACCTTTCGTGAATGGCTGAATTCCCTAAGTTCGGGAAGAAAGAGTTAACGATTCCCATGAGAATAGGCTGTGTTGTATGGCAGCAAAATCGTTTCAAAAAGCGCTTTTTTCTGTCACGAAGAAAGTTCTTTCTCCCGGAAATTGCTGATAATATGTGTTCAAGGGGAAACCGTTTATTACCATTGATGTTGTGGCTTCATATTTGTTTACATTCTTGCTTTAAAAAATACAACGGTCTGGGCGGTCCTTTAACAAAGAAAATACATTCTTGAAAACGGACAATTATGAGTAATGAGAACAGATAATTACGAGTCATGAAAATAGATAACTATATTTCACGGATCTGTTTAATTATAGCTCATGAAAACAATGTATTGTAACTCAGGAAAACACTAGAGTTGTGAATCATGTGCATGATAACTAGTATTATGTTCGTTGCAAACGTTAAAATACCAAGTAACGAATATCAGAGAGTCAAAGGCTGAACACCATGAATTTTTAACTTTGTTGTTTGTTTAGTTTTGTTTTCAGCTTACAAGGTTTTTTGTTTTGTTTTGTTTTTCTCTGTTTTTGTTTTTGTTTCGCTTTGTTTTGCTTTGTTTTGTTTTGTTTTATTCACTACCAAATCTCTTTCAGCATCAACAATTGTAAGAGTTCGCTTTAACATTAAGATATTGCCTTCATGTCATCGTTACTGGATTTTATGTTAATTGCCCTTTTCAAGCGAAAACGGTAATAACACGCGCTTTTATGATAATTATTGACCTCATGGTAAAAAGAAGAAATAGTGACCTATTGGTGTCAACGGTCTGCTATAGTCGGCATGTTTACATCCACAGCCAAGCCATGCATACTCCAAAGATATACACACTTGAACGAAAAAAGACGAACAAACAAATACCGAGAAAATATTTACCAGACGAAAGTCATACAGGCGTGTAAACATTGAAGCACACTACACAGAAATCGAAGACGAATGCTGACTCTCGGAAGCTAAAGTAAACAAACACAGAGAGCAATAATAACAATAATAAAGTTCAGACGTCTGTAAGCACTCGAAAGTAATGAAGGCATAGACACTGGAGCAATTAAAAACAGACGTACAACGGTGCTTGTTCAATCAGACTATGAATAAGACTATT
>CM031596.1:114704875-114709875 GCA_018398815.1 Conus ventricosus
AGAGAGAGAGAGAAAGAGGAAGAGAGAGAGAGAGAGGAGAGAGAGAGAGAGAGAGAGAGAGAGAGAGAGAGAGAGAGAGAGAGAGAGAGAGAGAGAGAGAGGAGGACAGCCATTGGAAGGAATGGAAATACAGAGGCAGGTAGGCAGAAGGGCAAAAGAAGTCTTCGGCCACAACTCATTACAAGGAGCACCGTGGAACAGTCGACAACCAAGACGCGGCATCTGTTTCATGCTGAGCACATCAATGCACTTGACGCTACGCGGCTCTCCGAGCCCACAATCTGTTGGTGGCGACCTTTTCTGCACTTTGTTGTTTTGTTTTGCTTTTTTGTTTTGTTTTTTTGTGTAATATGATGGGCTGTGCTTTCGAAGCAGGCTGCTAGCAAAGAGTGTAGAATCCGTGTGGATAGCCCTTGTTGTCATAATACTCTTTGATGTTAGTTTGTTTGTCTTCATCTGGCTGAGTCTCTTTCTTCTGTTCCATGGAATATCTCTGCTGTCTGCCTGGCTGCTGGCTTTATCTCTCTCTCCATCCTCTCTCTCTCTCTCTCTCTCTCTCTTCTCCCTCTCTCTTCTCTCTCTCTCTCCTCTCTCTCTCTCATTCTCTCTCTCTCTCCCCTCTCTCTCTCTCTCTCCCCTCTCTCTCTCTCTCTCTCTCTCTTTTCTCTTTCTCTCTCACCTCCTCTGCTCCTCCTCCTCCTCCTCCCCCTTTCTATCTTTCTATTTTTGTTTTCTCTGTCTCAGTCTCTCTGACTGTCTCTGTCTCCCCCCTCTCTCTCCCTTTACTTCTACCTCTAATCGCTCTCTCTCTCTCTCTCTCTATCTCTCTCTCTCTCTCTCTCTCTCTCTCTCTCTTCCTTTCCTTCTCTCTTTTTCTCTCTCTACCCCTCACACACACATACACACACACACACACACACACACACACACACCACACACACACACACACACACACACACATGTGCACACACACATACACGTATGCACGCCCCACACACAAACGCACACACACACGCACACACACACTCAAACACACGCACACACAAAAAACACACACACACAAACAAACACAACACACACACACGCACACGCACGCACGCATGCACGCACACACACACACACACACACACCCCACACACACACACACACACACACACACACACACACACACACACACACCTTCTCCATTTATGTCTCTATCACTTGCCTCCCTTCCTAGATCCCGTTTCTACCTCTGTCAGTAAATCTCCCATTCAAAATACATAAACCCAGATCTGTCTGTTTATTCAATGCGGCCATGCAATCATAGCTGTCAGTTGGTAGCTTAGGAGTGTTGTCTTGTATTTGTTGGATCAACACAGGCATCACAGAACACAATAAAGTGGGCTGGACAACAGTTACCCCTAGGATGCCATGATGCTGGTTGACCTCTGTGTATGCTGGTGCTGCAGCTGGACAAGTATTCGCGTGGGAAGAGACATAGAAGGGTCAGAGAATATCTAGAAGCAAAGGAGAGTTGTTGTTTTTTTTCATTTGCAGATGCACGAGAAAGGGAGGTATGTACTCATCTCTTATAGTTTATTTAAAAAGAATGTTTATCATTCCTCATAGTCTGTGTGTTTTCCAGTGTTACAAATCACCCAGAAATTTTATCATTCAGTATAACATTCCACAATTAGTAGGACTGCTTGCCTTTTACATTCACAAAAGTAGCTTCATCCGCTATTTACTTGTCGGCCCCGAGAACACTGAAAAAACACTAGGCTATCACTTTGTTCCATCCAGAATTATTTTTTCCTCTTCCTGGAAGCCCCAAAGCATCAGCTTGATAAATTCCAGATTTTTCAGAAGACGTGTCTCTGCTGTTACGCTCTTTTTACTGGCATACATCTCAAACGAAATGGAATACCAAATTTCAACATGAATATTTCATGGCGAGTCTTACTCTGGCCCTTTTCATCCAATCATAATCTTTCAAAATGTAATTTACTCGATTTCATGACTTTCTGTCCGTATCTGATGTTCACAGTGGAAATTCTGTGTTGAAGACAAAACCCTATGATTAAAAGTCCCTTTCTCATCTAACCCGCTCCATAAGGAATGAATTCCCCGTAACTTTTAGGCAAGCCCACTTTTGGCAGACAGCTAAGCGTGACTTCAGGAACACACCAGCCTTTTTCCTTCAGTGCTCACCAAGGCTGCGGAGATCTATTTGAACAAGCTGTCTAGTATACGTATAGTGTGTGTGTGGTTGTGTGTGTGTGTGTGTGTGTGTGTGTGTGTGTGTGTGTGTGTGTGCGCGCGCGCACATTCACGCATATAGGTGTGATGGCATGAATGTGTGCATGTGTGCTGATCGAGAGAGAGAGAGAGAGAAGAGAGAGAGAGAGAGAGAGAGAGAGAGAGAGAGAGGAGAGAAAAGAGAGAGAGAGAGAGGTGGGGAAGGGGAGGGGGAACAGCAATTAATGAAATGGGGAGAAGGGTGTGAATATTGGGTTAGATTGATAATGAAGAGTGCCAGCAACGCTGGCTGATAAGTTAGTGAGATGGGGTTTTTAATTTTTTTTTCTGCGAAGTGCTTAGTACATGTATTTTAATATCGCAACATGCGTGTGTAATATATATGCATCTATCAATCTATCGATCGATCAATCGATCAATCGATCGGTCTCTATCAATCACTGTAGAAAGAAACTCGTGGAGAGCGTGGCAGCAGAGAGTCCTCAGAAGAGGAGCCCCCTTCAAGCAAGTGTTTCGGCCCTTATCTCCTGACACTCTAGGGGGGTTGGGCCACACCCGGTTCATGACTCCGGATGTCCCTCTGCTGCCCCCTTTTTTTCCCCCATCTTGGGACGAGCCATGGCTGGGATTCGAACCCATGACCCTCTGGACATGCTCATTTTCTACTTAATGACTCGCGCTTTAACCACTGAGCCACAGGGACACCTGATATTTGTAGGGAAATTAAGCCTTATGAAGTTCACTTTTGTTCCGCCTTGATCTATCTATCTATCTATCTATCTATCTATCTATCTATCTATCTATCTGTATCATTCTTATTCTCATTTTTGTTCTTATTCTTATCATTATCATTTAAATCCACTGGTCCATTTAGATAGATAGATAGATAGATAGATAGATAGATAGATAGATAGATAGATAGATAGATAGATAGAGATGATGGATGGATGGATGGATGGATGGATGGATGGATAGATATGTAGATTGATGAAGAGGTGTGTCAATATCCCTGAATATTCCTGCCTGTCATTTGTGTGACTTATCTGAGCCCAGGCTATATACGGACACCGTTAGTGCTAAATAATAAATCATTTCGTAAGTACTTAATTTCATGATACTGCTGACGTGAATAGTATACCAGTGATTATAGATGCAAAAACACTTTTCTGGCAAAGATATGAGAGAGAGAGAGAGAGAGAGAGAGAGAGAGAGAGAGAGAGAGAGAGAATTTGGTAGAGAGACATGGAAAGAGAGAGAGAGACAGACAGACAGACAGACAGACAGACAGACAGACAGACAAACAAGGACAGGGAGACAAAGACACAGAAGGAGAGAGAGACAGGGGGGGCAGAGACTGTGTGTGGAGAGAGAGAGAGAGAGAGAGAGAGAGAGAGAGAGAGAGAGAGAGAGAGAACAGAGACAGACACACACACAGACAGACAGACTGATAAACAGACAGACAGACAGAGAGAAATAATAATAGGCATACAGAGGTAGAGAGATTGAGAGAAAAGCATAGACTGAAGGAGGAGAACAAAAAAAAACAAAAAAAACAAAGAAAGTCTCTGCACCGCTCAATTAAGAAAGCTCATTAGAAGGAGCATGCCGAGGGGCCAGAGAGCGCCACATCTGTTTCATGCTCAGCGCATCGAGTGCACTTGACGCCACCTGTCTGTCAGAGCCCCCATCTGCAATCGACGACCCGTGCTCGGCTTCTTTTTTCCTTGTTTTCATTTGTGATCGACAGGCTCGTCAGTTTGCTGGCACAGAGTGTAGGATCGCTGTGGATAGCACTTGTAGTGGTGTCACACACTCTGTTGGATGTCAGTCTGGCTGTCTGTCTGCCTGGTACTGTTTGTCTGTCGGATTGTCTGTCTGTCTGTCTGCTGTGGTTTGCAGGTATTCTCTCTCTCTCTCTCTCTCTCTCTCTCTCTCTCTCTCTCTCTCTCTCTCTCTCTCTCTCTCTCTTCATCCATCTCTATCTGTCCATCTGTCTCTGTGTCTGTCTGTCTGTCTCTCTGTCTGTCCATCTATCTGTCTGTCTGTATGTCTGTCTCATCCTCTCTCTCTCTCTCTCTCTCTCTCTCTCTCTCTCCTCTCTCTCTCTCTCTCTCTCTCTCTCTGAACTCGCAATGTATCTTTCCCTATGCTCTTCACTAAAGATAAAGTTCCAACGAATTTGACTGGATGTTTTCCCAAATCAAGTCTGGTCTTTTGTGCTGCTGCAAGTTATCCAAACAGATGCCCGCCATTTCTGTATTGACATGTGTACAATTACCAGGCTTGTTATGAAGAATCTCTGTCCATCCATGACCATTGTCTGTGCATGTAATTTGACTCTTTCTATCGACCGGTGGCCTGCAGACTACAGTGTTGTTTATTGTCCATCGTTCTCTCTCTCTCTCTCTCTCTCTCTCTCTCTCTCTCTCTCTCTCTCTCTCTCTCTCTCTCTCTCTCTCTCTCTCTCTCTCTCTCTCCTCTCTCTCTCTCTCTCTCTCTCTCCCCTCTCTCTCTCTCTTCTCTCTCTCTCTCTCTCTCTCTCTCTCTCTCTCTCTCTCTCTCGCTTAACTTCCGTCCCTTTCTCACCCTAAATTTCCAAAGATTTGTAAGCTAGCAGGAGAATACGTCTCACAAAAGGAAAGAAAGAATGAAAGAAACAAAGAAAGAAAGAAAGAGAAAGAAAAAGAGAATAAGCTTACTGGCAAATTATCCTAGTTATAAACCCATTTCATATTTGCGGCTGCTTTTCACATTACCAA
>CM031596.1:114727375-114734875 GCA_018398815.1 Conus ventricosus
ACGGCTGTCAGAGCCGACACCTGTTCTCCTGTCTTTTCTTTTTTACCTTCAGTTGTGCAGGCTGTGCAGGTGGCTGGCACAGAGTGTAGGATCCCTGTGGATGGCACTTGTCGTCATACACTGTGTCAGTCTGATGTCTGTCTGGCTGGCCGTCTGCCTCTGTTGGTCTGCCTGACTGCCTGTCTGTCGTTGGGCTTAGGAGAATCTCTCTCTCTCTCTCTCTCTCTCTCTCTCTCTCTCTCTCTCTCCTCCTTCTCTCTCTCTCTCTCTCTCTCTCTCTCTCTCTCTCCATGCTCCTTTTTCCTTGATTTTGTAAAGCAGGAAAATAAATAATGCTGTTGATGAGAGAGAAAGAGACAGACAGACAGAGTGACAGAGTAACAGACTGACAGACAGACAGACTGACAGGCTTTTTTTTCGGGGGGGGGGGGGGGGGGGGTCCAACCAGAGCGCGTGCAATTTCCACAGTGATCACATATTCTGAATTTCTGTTTCAACACTTTGTCTTCTCCCTCATCCTTTCCCTCTCCCCCACCCCTCTCCCTTCCTGCCTCTCTCTCTCTCCATCTCCCCCCTCCTCATCTCTCTTGCTCCTCCCTCCCCTCCCCCCCCCCCCCCCTCCTCTTCATCTCCCTTTCCTCTCTTTCTCTCGCTCCAACTCTCCCCTCCCCCTCACTCCACTCCCTCCTCTTTCTCACCCTGTCCCTTCCCCTCTCTCTCCATCTTTGCTAAGGTGGTAATTTTCTCTGTTTCGCTTCTTTGTTAATTCCCTCTCCCTCTCCAGCCCTCCCTCTATCTCTCCCTCTCTCTCCCATTCCCTCTCGATCACCTCTTCTCTCTCATCCTCTTTTCACCTCTCTCCCACCTTCTTCTCATCTCCCTCTCTCCATATCTGCCTGTCTCTCTCGCTTATTTTTTACCACCGCTTTTCCCTATCTTACTGTCTTCTATTCAAATAGGGCAAGGAGAAACAAGGAGTAGGTAAAGGGCACATCAAACAATCAACCAAAATCAATGTGTAAATATTGCATGCGCTCCAGTTATTCCTCCTCTTCCCCCACAGTCAGGCTCCTCCTCCTCCTATTTTTTTTCCCCTCTTTCGTTTTTTTATCATTTTTTTTTGTAGGCAACAGTTTATCACTTTAACATTCTGATAGGTACATATACAATGACATGACATATTTCACCATTGACATTCGAGTTTTCTCAAATCCAGCTCTTTTTCATACATGAACTGAATGTGAATAGGAGTACCATATCGAAATTTCTCAACGCACATCTGAGCTAGACGAATAAGGTGATTGATATATCTGATCATTTTTTGCGTACCGCCACTCTTTTCCGTAATTCCAAGTAAAGCTTCAGTTCTGGCTGCTACCATGTGAACATTGAACTTCTGCAAAATAGTATTTTCCACACATGACCAAACAGGTTTGACTTTATAACAGTCAATGAAGTGCTCAACAAAATCCACTTCACCCTTGCAATAGGTACATTTATTATTAGTAGCTAGGCCCATTTTAAACAGCAGTATGTTTATCAGATAAATATTTTGTAGGATCTTCCAATGTAATTCTATAAGTCTGCTTTCTGAGGCTGCTTTTATGGCTAAACTCCAATAATTTTCATCCAAAGTGATTCCGAATTTATTGTGCCAAAATGTTTCCCAAGAGGGGGTACAGTATAGATCTTGAGTTAAATGAGTGAGAAACATCTTTCCTGTTCTCAGGGAGTTGTCATTGAAACTAACATATTCTTCCTTATGTTCACCAAAAACATAACCTGGATTGGCCCTTAGAAATGATGATACAGCCAGATAAGCCACCATATAGTGCATGTAAAGTTCAGCGAAAGGCCCTAAGATTTCTGGATTGATTCATTGACCACTTTGGCTTCACAAGGGGAGTATTGCGCATGTTAATGTCTGTACTGTTTTTATTGTTTTGTCGCTGAGGAAAGCACATTGCCGAAAATTTATTGTCTTGTTTTGTGTCGTGCATTAAAACTGCGTTACTTCACACTTTGTTTTGTGTGCTCTTCCGCTTTTTCGTCATTTGCATTCAGCTAAGGCCTCAGACAAGCTGACCAGCCATTCACATTGAAATGACTGCTGCAACACCCTCATATCAGTCATATTTAAACCCCCTTCGAGAAGTCGTTTATAACTACACGTCTTTTCACTTTTTCAAATGCTTTTCGATTGCAATGTTTCTTTCTCCACAGAAATCGAAATAACAGCGTGTTCATTTCTGGTAAGACTTTTTCTGGTAATGAAATTACTTTCATTACATATATCAACTGTGATGCTAAAAAGCTTTTCATGATACAGGTTTTGCCCAAATTACTTAAATTGCGTTTTTCCCAAACAGAAATAGATCGTTTAATTATGCTTATTCTTTCTGTCCATTTCTTCTCAATCTCTGAAGCAGGGCAAAGATTGGAAAAGTATATACCTAAAATTGTGATATCTTTAGCCCATCGCAGACCAAATCCTTCCATTTTGTTGTCCTTATACTGCACAAGACACATGGCTTCTGACTTTGTTCTGTTAATAGATAGACCAGACAATAGTTTAAAAGCATCCAATATTTAGATGCTGTTACTATATCGTTTTTGTCTTTCAGAAGTAAAGTCACGTCGTCTGCATATAATAAGGTTTTCACAATTCTTCTAATATGTTCAGTACCAGACAAATCATCAATGTAGATACCTTTTATACCCTCATCATGTCGAAGTCTAATAGCAAGTAATTCTATGGCTATAACAAAGGCAAGGGGAGAAAAAGGACCCCCTGTCGGATGCCACACTTTACATCAACATCTTCTGATATCCAGCCATTATATCCAACTCTACTTCGGGTGCTAGCCATTAAAACACCTACCCACTTGACAAACTGAGCCCCTAGGTCGAATCGTTGAAAAGCAGTTATCATGAATTTCTCTCTCTCTCTCTCTCTCTCTCTCTCTCTCTCTCTCTCTCTCTCTCTCTCTCTCTCTCTCTCTCTCCTCTCTCTCTCTCTCTCTACATACTCCTTTCTCCTTGATTTTCTAAAGCAGGAAAATGAATAATGCTGTTGTTGAGAGAGAGAGAGAGAGAGAGAGAGAGAGAGAGAGAGAGAGAGAGAGAGAGACAGACAGACAGACAGACAGACAGACATAGTGACAGACTGACAGAGACAAAGACAGAGACAGAGTAACAAACAGACAGACTGACAGACTGACAGACAGACAGAAACAGAGAAGAAAAAAGGGGTGGGAAATGATACTGAAATATAGTAACGGCACACAGAGATGCTGAGACAGAGCGATGGACAGAAATAGTGAGGAAGAGACAGATAGAACGAGGAAGAGAAGATGAAAAAGAAGTATTGGGGGTGCTCACAAGAAAGCTCATTACAGGGAAAATGTGGAGGAGGTGATGGCTTAAGCGCTACGTCTGCTTCACGCTGAGCTCATCCAATGCACTTGACGCTGCACGGCTGTCAGAGCCGACACCTGTTCTCCACGACCCGTAGTTCACTTCTTTTTTTAACTTGTTGTGCAGGCTGTGCAGGTGGCTGGCACAGAGTGTAGGATCCTTGTGGATGGCACTTGTCGTCATGCACTGTGTCAGTTCGATGTCTGTCTGGCTGTCCGTCTGCCTGTGTTGGTTTGTGTTCTGTTGCCTGCCTTAGCACTCTCCCTCTCCCCACCCTCTGTCTGTCTCTGATTTGTTGGCAGTCTTTCTCACTCTCTCTCTCTCTCTCACTCCCTCCCTCCCTTCCCCATCCTCTCTCTCTCTCTCTCTCTCTCTCTCTCTCTCTCTCCTCTCTCTCTCTCTCTCTCTCTCTCTCTCTTCTTTCTCTGTCTCTCTGTCTCTCTCTTCTTAGCTTTATGCTTCTTTCTTCTTTTATTTTTAAAGTTTCGTAAAACTAGCAGGAACATATAAAACTATTAAAAATAACGGAAGAGATTATACACTAGCAGGAGCATACTTACATCCACCAGAGAGAGAAACAGAGAGAGAGAGAGAGAGAGAGAGAGAGAGAGAGAGAGAGAGAGAGAGAGAGAGAGATGGGAAGAGAGAGAGGGAGAGAGAGAAAGAGAGAGAGAGAGAGGAGAGAGAGAGGGAGGGAGGAGAGAGAGAGAGAGAGAGAGAGAGAGAGAGAGAGAGAGAGAGAGAGAGAGGAAGAGAGAGAGAGAGAGAGAGAGAGAGAGACTCTTTTTGCTTGTTGTAGCACACTCCTCTGAAACACGCTGATGCATCTGGAACCACATAGAAGCATTGGTGTCGTGCATCACATATCAAAGCCCCAGATAACTAACCACATAGAAGCATTGGTGTCGTGCATCACATGTCAAAGCCCCAGATAACTAACCACATAGAAGCATTGGTGTCGTGCATCACATGTCAAAGCCACAGATAACTAACCACATAGAAGCATTGGTGTCGTGCATCACATGTCAAAGCCCCAGATAACTAACCACATAGAAGCATTGGTGTCGTGCATCACATGTCAAAGCCCCAGATAACTAACCACATAGAAGCATTGGTGTCGTGCATCACATGTCAAAGCCCTGGATAACTAAGCACATAGAAGCATTGGTGTCGTGCATCACATGTCAAAGCCCCAGATAACTAACCACATAGAGGCATTGGTGTCGTGCATCACATGTCAAAGCCCTGGATAACTAAGCACATAGAAGCATTGGTGTCGTGCATCACATGTCAAAGCCCTGGATAACTAACAACTTAGAAGTATTGGTGTCGTGCATCACATGTCAAAGCCCTGGATAATTAACAACTTAGAAGCATTGGTGTCGTGCATCACATGTCAAAGCCCTGGATAACTAACCACAGAGAAGCATTGGTGTCGTGCATCACATGTCAAAGCCCTGGATAACTGGCTTTCAGATATGAGACAAACCTTTATGGGGAATATTTTGTAGACTTTGCCCATGATTTTGATATTTTGTATCAGAGTTTTCCTTTAATTAAGAACAAGTTCTTACTGTATTACTGCATTAAATGACATCTTTTGTGTCACACAGAAAGCCAAAGGTTTATAACCTTCCTTTAGGAAATAACAGAGGAATCATGTTTAATCAGTTCAGGTAAAGCCAAACAGAAATAGATCATGATTGTCAGATATCAAGTTTGGTTTTTTTCTATATCACTCCTTTTACGATGATTTTTACAGAGTGTGTTGAAATATTCCATTCAGTTAAATTCCTTGGAATTTTGTTTTAGAAAGAGTAACGCTTAGTTTCCTTTTTCTGACATTAAAAAGTATATGAAGAGGTATATCTTCTTTCATGTAATGTGCTTTCACATTGTTTGATAAATTGGAAGCAGTTAGCAACAAGGGCTATATATACTTTGTTAAATTTTGTGTGCAAGTTTCTGTATCTGTATTTCTTTGCACGGATGTGTGCTTAATGTGGCTGTACTGAAATAACGCAACGGTGGTTTGTTTTCATTCATAAAAGCCAATCAGTGCAGATAATTAACGACATGACTGATGATAAACATGCGGACTCACGTAGGTATGATGCTTTGGAGTTTCCAAGTGATCTCAATCTCTTCTGCGTTCCGATTACTGGCTATTTTCAGAGTTATATGGACACTTTCCCCACTGCCCCACTCCTCTTCCCCTTCCTTAAGCACCACTACTCCCCTCCTTCCTCCACCTTACCGTTTTCATCAGTTGTGAAATACGTTATTGCTGGCATTCCTTTTTTCATCATTAATTTGTTTTCCAGTCTAATCACCTGAATGAACAGGTCTGCAATATTAAAAAAAAGTGATAGATATCTTCGATTCTCATTGGTTGAACAAAAACTCAACAGTACTTCTTTTCATCTACTTGAGCTGTACACTGCAAGTAGGAAGTTCTGGTTTCTTTCTCCACATCGTGTGGCTTTTCATGCTTGCATGTTGAATAGGACAGTTGTCTGAATGGGGCAACGTTGATGCAGTCAGCAACAGCATCGCTGAGGAAGATGGCTGGATGGCTGTTGAAAGCTACAAATGAGTAGTGCATTTTCTTTTGTTGGGATACTAGGTCTAACTTCAGGTAGCAATATTTGATTTAATATGATCGCAAATTTTTTACCCTGAGATTTCTCTTGACCGTCATCGTCTCTTTTTCATCAATCGGTAGTGGATGGATTTATAAAAATTTTTTTTATGCAACTGGTTGTACTGTAGCGTACTCTAGTATAATGCATCAGTAATTTTTGACACATTTAAAGGTGTACCGGTGTTTAAGGGTTTTTTTCTGTCTTTTTTTTTCTGTCTTTGTTTTCCTGCCTGTTGTCTACCCCTCTGTCTGTCTGCCTGTGCCTTGCTGTTGTTCCTTTCCCCTTCGTCTTCTATCTGTATCTGTTTCTTCTTCCCCGTCGTTGTCTGTCGTTGTTGTTTTTTTCCCTCTTCTCTCTCTCTCTTTTCCTCTCCTCTTCTCTTTTCTCTGTCTCTGTTCTCTCTTCCTCTCTCTCTCTCTCTCTTTTCCTCTTCTCCTCCGTGTGGTGGTCTTTCTGTTGTCTTTTGTATGTTTTTTGTTTAGTCTGCCTGTCTTTCATTGTCTCTGTCTTGTCTTTTTCTTTCTCTCTTCTCTCTCTCTCTCTTCTCCTCTTCTCTCTTTCTCCCCTCTGATGTGTGTGTGTGTGCCCTTTGTTGTTTTTGTCGTCTTCACCCCCCCCTCTCTCCTTCTCTCTCCTCTCTCTCCTCTCTCTCTTCCCCTTTATTATCCCAAACCCATCTTTTCCCCCTCTTCCTCATTTTAAGCTCTTCTGCTGATTGTTTTGTTTCAAAAGGGGGGGGGGGGCGGGGGGGGGGGGGGGGGACGAAGACCACTTTCCGCTGGTGGTTTTATGCACAGCCCCCCCCCCCAACCCCCCCCCCCCTTCCTCCCCCTTCCCCCATTTCAGCTTCCCCACTTGTCTCCCTTCCCCTTTCCCCCCCCCTACCCCCTGCCCCCCTCCCCCCTCCCCGCCTTTTTGTATCTTTAAAACTGTTTTTAAAAGCTGGGTTTGTCAGGCCGGGTTGTGTTTCAGCAGTCACAATTGGTTTGTGCCAGAAAAAGTGGCCGTTGCCGGCTTTGCACGTGAATCCGTGGTGGTGTTGGAATGTAGAGACTGCTTCCCTTTTGGAGTGGGGGTGGGGTGGGGGAAGGAAAAGATGGTGGGTGGGAGGGGGTGGTTAGCAGTGTTTTTTTTGTACACGCAGTTTGGTTTGTGTTTTTTACGTCTGATGTTTTTTGTGTGTGTTGTGTGTGGTGTGTGTGTGTGTGGTGGTGTGTGTGTGTGTGTGTGGCAGAGTGAAAGAGAGAGAGAGAGAGACAGGAAGGGTATAAAGCAGACGCAGAAGACAGACAAAGGAAAATGGGATGGCAAGAATTTAAAAAAACCCCCACCACACACCACACCCAAAACACACACCACAAACCACACCCCACACCACCCCAAAAAAACACGTCCCCTCTATCTAGTTTTCCATATTCCTTTGTCATGGTCCTATGAT
>CM031596.1:114739875-114749875 GCA_018398815.1 Conus ventricosus
CTGATCTGTTGTCTGTCTGTCTGTCTTTCTTTTGTCCGATTCCCCTCTCTCTCTCTCTCTCTCTCTCTCTCTCTCTTTTCCTCTCTCTCTCTCTCTCTCGCTTTCGATCTCATGATGGAAGATGTATACGCTTATGCAACAGAGGTAATACTACTTGGAGATTTTAATATTGATTTACTTAAACCGCATAACAACGGGGAAAAATATCTTAAACTGCGGGAATTTAAAACAATTGATTAACACACCAACCAGAATAACATCACAGTCTGAAACATTATTGACCATATATATGTAAATGACCGTCAATATTATTGAAATTTCTGTACCGGTGTCTGGTCTTAGTGATCACTTTCCCGTTTGTTTAACATGGTCCAAAAAAGGAACGAAAATTCCCAGATGTAGCCATCAATACATATCTTCTCGTTGTTACAAAACATTAATATTGATGTCTTTATCTGACCTGTGCTCTGCGAATTTTTCAGAGGTTTATCAATTTTACGACCCCGACGAGGCCCTTGAACTTGGTATCGTATTTTTCTATCTGTAATTGATAAACATGTCCCTATTAGACTTAAACGCGTTAGAGTGATGGCAAAACCCAATGGTTAACCGAAGAAAAAAAATCAGCAGCCATTAAACTTCGAGATTTAATTTATTACAGTCTACAGGGAAAAAGTGACAGTTTTAAGAAAACGAAATAAAGTAACTGCCCTAAAAAGATTACTCGCAAAAAAATATTTCAAAGAACTTATGCTTCTAAAACAGATACAAAATCCATCTGGAAAGTTTAACGAAATTTTCTGGGAAAAAATTGATACGGGTGTTCATTGGGTATGGTTTTATCTACCGAAATTAATTTTTCCTTTTCAACAATAGCTCAGGGAAAAAAAATAAACTCTGATCACATGATAAACATGATCTTCATTGTGAAAGATTTTCTGTGATTCTAAACATATAGATACAAAACTTCAATTTGAATATTTAAGTGTAACGAAGTGTATAGGGCACTATGTGCTTTAAAACAATCTAACTGCGGGGGTCTAGACAACATTTTAGTAAAATCTTGAAATTATTGCATTGTTATATCTGAGCATCCACCCACATTTACAACCCTTTTCATCGAAAAGGTTTACTACCACAGGCTTTTTAAAGGGAGCCAAGTACTACCAGTTATAAATCCGGCGACCCAACTGATTTTTTAAATTTTTCCCACCAATATCAATTCTATCTTACTTTGTCTAAACCTCTAGAAAACATCTTTAAACGCAATCTCCAGTTTCACTTTACTAACTTTATTTATTTCATCCAAACCAAAGTGGTTTTAGAAAAAACCATTCTGTCATACAGCACTAACCAACTTAGTTGAACAATGGCTTTCAAACATTTTTGTATCTATTTACAGGTGTACTTTTTGTTGACTTTGCAAAGCCCTTTTACATTATTGACCATAATCTTCTTGTAAAAAAACTTCTATTTTACGGTATATCCGAAATCTCTTGATCTATTATCCTCTTTTTGACCCAAAAGGAAACAGTCAGTTTTAAGCCTCTGTAAAATCCACTTTCCTACCAGTGAATTATGGTGTCCCCAAGGATCAATTTTAGGTCCAATCCTTTTTTTTGGTTTATATAAATTTATCTTCCCCTAGCTTTTTTCCTCTTCATGTGAACTATTTTCTGACGCACGCACTCCACAGTAAAGGTAAAAACGTACACCGGTATGCAGTGCTCTTCAAAAAGATATAAATAATCTTACTGAGTGGTCCAAACTAAAACACATGGCCCCCCATCCATGAAATCCAAATTTATGTTGATAACAACTAGGGAAAAACGACAAAACATGAAAAAAGATCACCTCCATTGTATCTCTACGATCAGATTATAGAAGAAAATTGATTCACATATGTTACTTGGTCTCACTATCGATAACAAACTAAACTTGGTCTATCACGTTTCTGCTTTATTCGGAAGATCTCAAGTAAGATATTTCAGTTAACAGAATTAAGCATTTCCTTGACAACATTCTCGGAGTTATTTTTCCATGCCTATATACAATCTGATATTGATTATGCTTCAACTTGCTGGGACATGGCCCGTCTGTCACGGACAAAAAAATGAAACAACCTAACTTGGGGGAAACAACCTAACTTGGGGGGGAAACAACCTATAACTTGGGGGGTCCCAGTCAATTTGTTCGGACCTAAGTCCAAACTCAAACATTCTAGGGCGTCAGAGAGACGGGCCCATAGGTCGGGTCCGGCCAATTAAGCTTAGTGGAGAGGCTTTAGGAAAGACGGTCTGTCGGCTATACGGGTAGCAGCTTTGACCGACGCCTCGATGTCTAGCGAGACGAGTCGCAGAGCCGAGCTCAAGCTCATCTAGCCACTTTGTGGAACCAACGTCATTGTTACTCGGACGCTTTGGGGCCTACCAGACTCAGCTGGCCAATTTTTAGATTGACCAGTGTCCACCACTTAAGCCACACCGCGCCAGTCAAGTAGGATAAGGGGGGAAGGTTTGTGTTTTGGTGGGGGGTGAAATCTGGCTATTTAATTTAAATGACCAATTGACCACCACAGAGAGTAAGGCGTGTAGACGGGACTGTCATGATTTGAACGTCCAATGGAATTAGAGGGAGACAACTTCGGGGATCAAGGGTAAAAATACTGACCAATGGTACTGGCCCTTGGACACGGGGTTAGAGCATAAAAGGAATGTGTGAGTGAGAGAGAGAAGAGGAGGAAAACGAAAAAGACAAGAGAGAGAGAGAGAGGAGTTCGGGAAGAGTAGGCTCTCGCCTACAGGAAGGCAGGGAGAGAAGACGAACAGAGACAGAGAGATGAGGAGGGGGTTTAGGTGTAGTTTGCAGAGGGAAAGGCAGAGAGATGAAGAGAGGAGAGAACGAAGGGGAAAGAACGAATAGAGAGATGAGAGGGAGAGAGAGGTTCTGAGTGGAGCTCTGCAGGAGAGAAGGGCAGAGAGAGAGAGAGATGAGGAGAGAAGAGAACCAAGTTGAGAGATTAGCATGAGATAGTCTGCAGAGGAAGGACTGAGGAGAGATGTGGAGGGAGAGAGAGAGTTGCTAATTTATGGAAGAAGAAAAGAAAGAAAAGAAAAAAAGAAAAGAAAAAGCACCCATGTCCATTTGATAAGAGCAGACTAGAAGAGAGAGATGAGAGAGAGTGCAATGCGTTAATGCAGGAAGAAGAAAGGAGAACAGATCGATGTTGATAGTCACTGTTCTACCCTAACCGGGGGTTCGACCTCATACCTGGCAGCGTCACTTCGCCAAGCAGAACCACAGACCAACGCCAACAGTCTCACCTGACCAGGCGCCATCAGACCAACACCAGTGCCGGCAGTTGTGTCGTGTTGTGAAAGTGGACAGTGAAAAGAAAAAGAAAAGAAAAGAAAAGACAGTGATTCGTGAATAGTTTAAGATCACCTGGCCAGGTAAAGTAGAAATCTGTTTATACCCGGGTTAGTTAATGATGTTTTAGATTAAAGATTTTGTGAAGTCAGGAAAGAGAGAATGTTTTTATTTTGTTTGATTCTATATGCATTGGATGTTCTTTCTATGATCATTGTATAGTAAAGGTATAGACTTTACTAGTGGTTGTGTGACGAATGCATGATATATGAATGAGATTGTAAGCAAGCTGTGAGTGTGTTTGGGCTGTGCGCTAGTCCTTCCTCCACTGACATTACACCGAGGTTGACAATTTATTGGCGAGCTTGCCAGGATATTCTGGCCCATTTATTAATTGTTCAACTTCTCAGAGAGGAAGCTGGGTGGGATTCAAGTATTGTAATCCTAAGACAAGGGGTTGTCTTACTGTATGTTCCCAAGATAGTTAAATACTAGGCTTGGCATTGCTTCCAAGATAGTTAATACTAGGCTTGGCATTTCAGCCCAGAGTACTCATTTCGCACAGATTGCCATATAATTCGCTCTCATAGTTGGGTCAGGCGCTGGGCGTCTTATAAAAAAACTAACTACGTTGTCCAAGCTAATATCATTCATAGGATTGTGCTATTACGTCACTCGTGTCGGTAACCACCAGTTTGGCTGTCGTAGTTATAAAATCTTGTTCAAAAAAAAAAAAAAAGAAAGAGATATAATGGCGGAAGAAAGAACACCCCTATTGAACAACTCGTGAGCGTCGCTCGTGATCTAGGTTACTCGGGAGAAGAGTTGCGGCATTCGTCGAAAACCAGCAAAAGATGGAAAGGATGAACGCGCGGAAAGACGACGCGTTGCAGTAGAGCGCAAGAAATAGAAAAATTAAGGTTCAGGCTACCAATGATAAAGAAGCGCAGGAAACAGAAAGAATAAGGGCAACGCAGGAGACAGAAAATTTAAAGATTAATTTTAAAATTAGGAAAGTGAAAATTTAAAAAGGGAGGACCACCGAGGAGGGGATTTCGGTTCCAGGGGCTGTGGGGGCAGCAGCCCCCACCCAAGTTCCCAAAAATTTTCTGGGAAGGGCCGACGATTGTTTGCATACATCATCTTTCCCAAAACGTTTGAAAACCATCGGGGTTGGGCCCCCAGAAGAGTGGGCAGTTTTTTGTCGGCGTATTGACGGGAAAAGGCTTTGGCAGATTTTCACTGGGGTTCCCAAAGGAAAACAGTCCGATTTTGTGTGTAAAGGGAAATCTTTAAAAATGAAGGGTTTTGCCCTCCCCAAAAAAGGATTCAAAAAGAAATTTCGTTCAGTAGTTTGCAAGCGGGGTGAAACGTACACTCAGTTTGGTGCACGTTTAGATCACATTTTGAAAAAGGGGTAGGGGTTGATTTGGTACGAAGAAGGAGTTCGCTAAATTTAAAAGGCCTTTTAAAAGGAACAGTTTTTCAGGTTGCGGCCCCTAAATTTAAACCAAATTAATTTGAAAGAGAGACCCCCAGGGGACAGCAGGAGAGTTTTTGGGAAAGTTCGCAGGGGGTATGAGAGGCACTTTTGGGGCACGAAGGTGAAAGGGGGAAACGGGTCTAGGCACAGGTGTGGGGAGTGCAAGGGAGCCCGGGGGGAGTTTTCTGAAAAAGCCCGAAACCCCAGTGGGGGGGCAAAAGGGAAAGGGGCAAAGGGAAATTAGGTTTTTCTTTTGTCACAAAAAAGGGTTTTTGGGGCGGGGGATTGTCGCATGGGGTTTCCAAAAGGGCAGCAGCCGGGGAAAGAGGGGGTTTGGGGTCGTAAAGGGAAACGCCGGCAGGGGGTCCAAAAAGGGGATTCAGTCGGAAGAGGGGGGATTTCCCCTTGGCTAGCACGGACAGCACCCCAGTGTCGGGATGGGGGGGCACTGGGCTGAGGGGTTCGTTCCCAGTAAAAAGGGGGTGGTTTGGCCCAGAGGGTGAAAGTGTTACAAAACGGGGGTTTGGGTTCACCCGGGTTTGGTACGAAAAACGCGGTCAAAAAGGGGGGAATTTGACAGGGCAAAAAAAACCCTGTACTTAATCGTTTGGGCACTGTGGGGGGTTTTTCCCAGTTGCAAAGATAAAAGTACGTCCCCCTTACTTCTCAGGCAAAGGTTTTTGGGTTTGGGGATGGGAACCCCTTCACGTTTTGTTTCTTTGGGAAATATTCCAGGGAAAGGGGATCCAGGGGATCCTGGGGTTGTTGACTGCTACAGGGCAGCAGTTCAACACGGAGCAAAAAGGGGGAAAAGGTTGTTAAACCTTTATTTGGGTTCCCGGGGAAGGAAGTGGGCATAGATGTGTCGCCTGTGGTTTTGGGCAGCGAAAGGCCCCAAGAACCCTTCGCTCGTGAAGTTTTTGGGAGTTGGCAAGAGGTGGAAAAAACAGGGGGTTTTGGGGAGGTGAGACAGAATTTCTTGTAAAAGGGCGGGTGTTGTCCCGGGGGGTTCCCCAAGGGGAAGACAGGTAAGGGGACCACTCAGTTAGAGTACCAGCATGTTATCGTGACATGTCTTGTCAGGGGGTCACGAGTCGCTCAGGGCGAGTAAATTCGGCACCGGTAAAACGGCTGCCCGGGGCTTTGAGATTTTTATAGGCGCAGCAGCAATCATTGAGGGTGAAAGAGCCCCAGCGAAAAAGGGGAGGATTTTGTTGCCTAAAGGTTTTCCAGGAAAAAAAGTCAACGGGGTTTGGGGCACTGTATGAAGGGCTAACAGTAGGGACAGGGGAAGTTAGTGGGCCCCAGAACGGGTATAGGGCGCCCCGACTGATAAACCAGGCAGGACAAACTCTAGAGACATGTAGGTGGAGTTTTCATCACAGAAACCCCCTTTAAACCCTGTGAAAGCCTTCCCGAACCCCCTATGCCACCAAGCCCGTGATCGAGGAGGAGGTAGAAAAGATGTTGGACCTTGGGGAAATTTAACCGTCCAAAAACACATTTTAGTGCAACCCCTTCCCTCTTTGTGGGAAAAAATCGGGGGAGCATCGTTCTGTGGGCGATATAGGCTTAAAAATTGGGGGCCCCAAAGGGCGAGGGGAGGTCATACCCAAATTTGGGAAAAACCCCTTTTGCTCAGATCGCCACAACCCAAAAGCCAGTATTTCCCGGTCGATCTGAGAAGGGTACTGGGAAATAGCCTTTAGTGATAAAATCAAAAAGGGAAACACAGTTTTTTCCCTCCTATGGGGTATAAAACCAAAATGGCGAGTAAATCCCTTTTTTGGGATGGGCAACGCAACCCCCCGGTCTTTTCTCGAATGTTTAGAAGCTTTGACGGGATTGGAAGGTGTTGGGAATTTCATGGGGGACATTCTGTTTGCATCCCGGGGAAAGGGGGGAGCATATGAGGAGTAGGGCGGCTTTTGGGAGGTTGAGACAAGCCAATTTTCACAGCCAAACCCAAAAAATGCCGGTTTGGGTTTCCAAGGGGGTTCCTAGGTTTTTTTGTCCCGGGGGAAAAAAAGCAGGCCCAAGGGAAAGGGGGAGAAGATGATGAATTCCCAGAGACCCAAAAAAAACCCAAAAAAAGGCAGGGGTCTGCAGGTTTTATTTGGGGTTTTATAGGGATTTGTCCCCTAAAATTTTCCGCAAACACGAGGCCCCCTTTAGGGGATTTTGGGCAAGGCAGGGGAAACCCGGGAGTGGTTTGAATGGTCAGCCCCAGAGCAAGCACTGCAGACGGTGTTTGGGAAAAACTAGGTTCCCCTCCCCTCTTTTAAGGACCCGATTTTGTCCAAAAACCCTTTTTGTTGGGGGAAGATGACAGGTGGTGGGATAGGTGCGTATTTTTGCAGGAGCATGAAGGGGCGGTTTCCTGGGAGATACGCTAGGAGGGGGGGGAAAGGGGGCCCAAAAATGTGAAGAAGGGGACGCAAAAGGTGGAGAAGGGGTGTTTACGGTCGTGGGGGCCCCGGGAGAAGTTCCCAATACTTGTTTGGGGAAAAAGTTTTTGTGATCGAACGGATCATAACCATCAAAATTTTCCCGCAGGGGGGCAAGCTGAAAAAAAAGCAGAGTTCTTTCGTTTGGGGAAAGGCACTGCAGCCCTACAGGTATCTGCCAGTACTTTCCCCGGGCGCAGAAAGTCGGAGCTGGCCCATTTTAAACCCTGTAGTCTTGAAACGGGAAACCCGGGAAGGCAGTTTATACCAGGGTGCTTGGGTTTATAATTTTTTGGGGGGATTTTCCCTTATGGTGATTGGTATGGGGGCATTCCCCCGGGTTTGGGTATGGCATATTTTTTTTTTTTGGGGGAGACTTGGGGCATATTTTTTTTGTGAGGGCTTGTTCTTTTGGAGGAGGGTTTTGGTGGGGCATACAGTCGCTTGTGTAAGGGGATGCAATTTTTTGCAATAAGCAGGAGGGAGATTTCCCCAGTGAAGTTTTTCTTTGGGCCCTGATCATATTTTTATTGGCTTTTCATAAAAAATTGTGAAAAAAGAAGTGGAAATTCCCCCAGGGGGGGAATTGAAAAAAGTTGCACAGAGGGGCGTTAAAAAAGAGTGAAATAAAGCAAGACGCCGCAAGGGTAACCGGTTTGGGGTTTGGGTTTCACAATTGTATATTTTTTAAAATTATAAACCCTTGGTTGTAAAGTATTTTCCCCAAAATTTTTGGGTGTAGCTGTGTTCAGCAAAATTTTGGTTGTTGTCCTTTTTTACCGGGGGTTTTTTGGGGGCAAAGCGGGGGCATGGGCCCTTTTGCAAGGGGGAAAAATTTTCACGGCAAAAAAAAAAACCAACCCCAAATTGGGGGGAAAAAACCCAACTTGGGGGGGAAAAACCTAAATTGGGGGGCGCCATCAATTTGGGTTTGGGCCAAATTCCAACTTTTAAATTTTAGGCGTCAGAGAGACGGGCCCATTGGGGCGGTCCGGAATTAAACTTAGTGGAGAGGGGTTTAGGGAAAAACGGTTTTGTGGCTAACGGGCCTTAAACAGGCCTTTTTGACCGACGCCTCGATGTCTAGCGAGGGCGGTCGGGAGAGCCGAGCTCAAACTCATCAGCCACTTTGTGGAACCCCGTCATTTTTACTTTTTTTGGGGACGTCGTGGGGGCCTACCCGACCCAGCTTTGGGCCAATTTTTGATTGACCCGTGTCCACCACTTAAACCCACCCCGGGCCCGTCAAGTAGGGAAAGGGGGGGAAAGGGGGGGGTTGGGGGGGGGGAAAACTGGGTAAATCAATTAAATTTTCCCAATTGACCACCCCAGAGAGTAAGGGTGGGACGGGCTGCGATTTGAACGTCCAATGGGAAATTTGAGGAGACAAATTCGGGGGTCAAGGGTTTTTAAAAAACTGACCAATGGTTTTGGGCCCCTTGGGCCGGGGTTTGAGCATAAAGGAATGTGTGAGTGGAGAGAGAAGGGGGAGGAAAAACGAACAGGAAACCCCGGGAAAAAGAGGGGGGGAAAAAGAGGATTCGGGAGAGTAGGCTCTCGCCTAAGGAAGGGAGGGAGAAAAAAGAACGAACAAGCAGGAGATGAGGAGGGTTTTTGGGGTATCTCTGCACGAGGGGAAAAAGGGGAGAGATGAAGAGAGGAGAAACGAAGGGGGAAAAACGAAAAAGAGAGAGAGAGGGAGAGAGAGGTTCTGAGTGGAAACTCGGGAGGGAAAAAGGCAGAGAGAGAGAGAGATGAGGGGAGAAGAGAACCAATTGGGTTTTGCATGAGATGGGCTGCAGAGGAAGGGAAATGAGGAGAGTGTGGGGGAGAGAGAGAGTGGGTAATTTTTAAGAAGAAAAAAAAAAGGAAAAAAAAAAAAGAAAAACACCCATGTCCTTTTTATAAGAGAGACAGAAAGAGAGAGAGAGAGAGAGTGGGAATGCTTAAAAGCAGGAAGAAAGAAAGGGAAAAAGGGTCGTGTTGATAGTCCTGTTTAAACCCCAACCCCGGGGGGTTTGAAAAATAACCTGGGAGCCCTCACTTTTGCCAAGCGAACCCAACCAAAAGCCCAAAAGGCTCAAATTTACCAGCCCATCAGACCAACACCGGGCCGGCGTTTTTCGTGTTGGGGAAAAATGAAAAGTGAAAAGAAAAAAAAAAAAAAAGAAAAGACGTGATTGTGGGAAAAGTTAAAATCCCTGGCCAGGGAAAGTAGAAAAACTGTTATACCCCGGGTTTTGTTAAGATTTTTAGTTTAAAAGTTTTTTTGAAGTTCAGGAAAAAAGAAATGTTTTATTTTGTTTGATTCTATATCATTGGTTCTTTCTATGATAGTATATAAAGGTATAGACTTTATAGGGTTTTTTTTTTTTTGGTTTTTTATTTTTTTGACGAATGCATGATTTATGAATGGAATTTTAAAGAAGCTTTTGAGGGGTTTGGGCTGTGCGTAGTTCCCTTCCCCCCCTGACTTTTCACCCAGGTTGACACAGTCACAATTGCTTTAAACCACTGGTTCCCTTTGTATAGATTCACTAAAAATCGTAATCCTTAAATCATCTTCAAATTGTAGACTTAAAGAAATTGAGATTCTCCCATTCAGTCATAAAGGCGGGGTTTTTAAAAGGGGGTGTTCATGAAAAAAAAAGAACAATCTCGCACCCCCTTTTTTACGTAAACCCAAAATTTCCCTTGGGAA
>CM031596.1:114764875-114777375 GCA_018398815.1 Conus ventricosus
AAATATTTCTTGGTAGCGCCGTATATTGTGTAAAATATGTAATGTTCTAGTATAATGTCCTAAGTTCTCGAGTGTGGTTGATTTTTTTTAAACCTTCGATGTGACATTGTTGTAATTTTATTTTGATGCCGCCACATCAGCAGGCTATCATCCTCTTTTCTTTTTATTTTAACTCATGCCCTGCTTTTTAGCTTCCATGTGAGACACCCGTCAGCTGATTTTTATCGTGTTACTGGGATTCTGGAGTTCTCGTTCCTATCAGGTTCCAAGTGGAAAAAGTATACGTAAGCAAATTGACTGCACGGAGAGTCTAGTAACCTAAGGCCTAAAGTAAAAATTATGTTTATGTCAACACCTCAGGGAACAAAAAAATATTGATTTAAAGCCCACAATTGTCACGACCGACCCCTGGAGGTCTGCCCTGACAGGATCGGTCTAGGTGGGAGTGAAGGGAGTGACTGACCTCACACGCCTCGCAAGAGCCCACACAAGAAAGATTACGATACAACACCCCATTTATTCACACCAACACACACAGTCATAAATAAGCATTCCAACACACACAACATGCACAATCACAATCAAGCATTCCAACACACACAACATGCACAATTATAAATAAACCTTTCACCATACGACGTACACAATCGCAATTACAGCATTCCAGCACATATGACATATACACAATTATAAAGAAACATTTCCAGCATCGATCCCTTCTAACACCATGGAGTGCGTCCACACCCCTGCCTCTGTCAAGTCTACTGGGAGCACCCTGTCGCACTAGGTGCTCCGAACCGGGTCGGTTCTCGCAGGGAGTCGCTCAAAGCCGACACCCTCGACTCACAAGCAGGCAGTGAAGAGCGTGTCCCGGAGGGGGGGGGGGGGGGGGGGAACGTGGCGCTGTTACTGGAGGTCCTGGACGGGGGTCAGGGCCGGCCAGTCAAGACGGCGGGCTCCTCTACCAGTCCGCGGTCCCGACCAGGGCGTGGCCTCGACCAGCGCGTGGCACCATCCAGTCCGCGGTCTCAGCCAGAGCGTGGCCTCAACCAGCACGTGGCACCATCCAGTCCGTGGTCTCAGCCAGAGCGTGGCCTCAACCAGCACGTGGCACCATCCAGTCCGTACTCCGGGTGAAGCCCCGAAAAGGGGGGGGGGGGGAAACGTAGCTGGGAGGAGAGGAGAAAGAGAGGGAAGGAAGAAGGAAGGAGGAAGGAAGAAGGAAGAAGGGTACTGGAACCCCGCCGTCAGTACAGTCTGACCCATGCTGTCAAATCTTAACAGCCACTCGCATGATGGGCGAGGGGAAGCCTATTAAATGCACCCACAATCCCAGCTCAGCAAAGATCTGAGCATAACACAGTAAACCCATCGAATCAGGGATATTCACTAGGGTCTTCTCACACGATGCAGGTAAAAGACTGCATTAAATCAACAGGTTATAAAACAAATATGAATCGTCTTCATCCTCTCACTCATGCTTAACATTTTCCTTCCTTAGGAAATAAATCAACACAGCGACCATCGCTTAATAAGTGCCACCACATTTGCAAATAATAATTCAATGGCATAATTGTCACATTTTATAAACACATTTCAAAATAACACAAATCTCCAACCACGCATCCGAACGACAAATCATGCGTACGCACGCTCGCGAACATAAAACTCGTTCTCCTTGCACACACAAACAGACGGTGGCCGAAGGATAAGAGTCCGGCGAACGTGACAGGGGCGGACGAGCGAGACCAAGCAAGTTCCAACCCTGAATCACCAGGTTCTCTCCCATCCCCACCGACTACCGCATCACCAGATGCATAAACAGGAGAAAGAATTTTGGAAGTAATTTAGAATGGCCAGGTTAAAGATTGAATTAACCAGAGAAAAGGTCTCAAACAATATTTCTCTTACAATTTCGAAAACAAAAGAAAATTGCGTAAAAGAGGAGACTAAGCCGACTAGCAACAACAAACCAAAACAAACAAACCACGAAACTGATGCTTACCAGCTACCCGTGGGTGACCCAGAAGAGGCGGGTCAAACGACTCTCTCTACCCTCTGTCCAGTCGAGAGGACAGAGTTCCGCAGTGTATATACACCTCTGGATTAGAACGCTCGCGCGCGTGTGTGTATATGTGTGTATAAGCAAGCGCTTGATGCTCGTTTGTGACCACTGGTATCTTAAACAGTGAGATAATCATAGCAACAATAATCCGTTTCAGTTTCATTTAGGTGTCAGTGTGTCCGTATATAGTATATCGCATCTGAGTAAGATTTCTCACCAGCACGCCACCATGTTACCTCCCTCCCCACTACAAGAGGAGCTTTCCATTAAAACAAAAAACACATGATAATTTGGTATTGCATATTTTTCCTTTGGCATTTCGGAGCATCCACAGCATGTTCTGCCGCCAGCATGACTGAGCTTCAACGACAGAAAGCTCTTGTGCGGGCACGGTGGGGGAAATGAAACATTTCACAGGTTTGTCGAGTAGCGGAAAGAATGTCAAAGGAGGATTTAGTTTGGGGCAATCTCTTGATCGAGTGCCGTCCCTTTGGTTTGTTCGTGGGCGGTTCATTTCTCTTCGTCTGTATGCAACGGGGAGAAATGATTCATTTAAGAATGAGGCAGAGGGATGGCGGTGCTCGATCGAGAGATCGCCGACTTTATGGGGTAAAAGAGTAAACAAGCATTGCTTTAAAAAAATTAACGTCAGGAGGTTTGAATCGTGAATGAAAGCGGGCACGTGTTCATTAGTTAGAACGACGTAGTTGCGCAGTGCCCACCAGGGGAGGGGACCACTCGACACCTTCACCTCCTTCCATTTTATGCATTCCATCATCTTGACACTTCTGTTGAGTGGACGCCTGGACAAAAAAAGGAACATTCCTTTGAAACAGAACATTCTCATTGTTGTCAAAGAGTCGCTAATCTCCGGAGTGTTCTTAATGCTAACATCAAATTTGCACAACACTTTAAATGTTAAGAATGTTAAGGACAGAATGACTTAATTTGAAAACAAAACATGACTTTGCCCAGAGATTCGCATTATTAATGTGATGTAACCCGAGTCCGTCACCTTTCAACTGAACATTTTATAGGCCGCGAATGGACGCCATTCCCTACTGCTTACTTTCTTGCGGTGTTTCGCAGGGAGGGGGGAGGGTGAATGGGGAGGAAACTGGAATGAAAGGAAATGTTACAATACATTAGTAGCACTTTAGTTTTTACGTCTGTTCACATCAGTAATATTAGACGAAGAGAGAGAGGGGATGCATAAATGTCTGTGACTATGCAAGTGTATGTATTATGTGGTTATCTAAGTGTATATAAATGTTCCTCTTTACATCCCTACAACATACCTGCAAATAATCTTACAGTAAATGCTTAATTGGACTACAAATTAAAGAAAAAACAACATTGAACGCAAACTCTAAATCTGAAAAGACATCACACACAGACATGCCTGATAATGGTGGTAAATGTGGTTGAAGAGGTTAACAGTCAAACAGCAGATGCTTGCTGGTTATTCTTCGTTCTCCACAAATTCATTTTGCTTCGTTTATGTATTTAGTTTTTAAGACATCAAGTTAATAATTCTTCATAAAATATTGAAAGGAGATTTCTGTATTGGTGAATGCTGTTTACACGTGCATAATTAATTAAATGAGTATTTTCATCAGCCACACCAAGCAACGTATTTTTGTAGTGTTTTCTGAATCGGCACCAGACGGTTTGCTTTAATCATTGACTGACTTCAGGTAAAGGAAAGGGTGAATTCAATAGCGTGGCGCACTGGTCATTGCCACACACTGTGATGCTGATGGTGCCGCCCTTTTCAGACCTGTTGGACCACTACTCGGACGGGGTGCTAAACCACAGCGCTGTGCTGGGGCTGGCGGTCCGTCTGCAGTGCTTCGTGGAGAAGTACTCCACATCAAACTGCTGGACTACGGCTCCCAGAACTACAAGGTCAGTGTTTCCCTGCTGTTGTCTCTGTCTCTCCCTCTGTGTCTCTGTCTCCGTGTGCATCTCAGACTGTCGCCCCTCTACCCACTCCCTCGACTTAAGTTCGGGACACCCTGCGTGATGGTTTGTTTATTTCTTATGTGTTCTAAGTTGACTTCCATTGTTTCAGCCACTCAGCTCCGTCGGTTAGCACAAGATGGCAAACTCCGTGAATTTTTTGTTTTTAGGTTGTGGTTAACTTTTTCGACACTTTTTGTTTTCGCATTTTATCCCCGAACAGCTGCCACATGACCGTAACCCCAGCGCGATCTACTTTGTACACTCTTTGAGGTATTCCCTCTTTCAGGAACTGGGAATACTGTGGATTGTATTTAGCGAATTTCCGGCTTTTAAAAGTATGTTCGGGGTTTAGTGACGCCTGTTCGTTATACTGATACCGTGTTTGATTTGAGTTAACTTGTTTCATGAAAGTGCAATTTTGTAACTACATGAAAGGTTGCTGCTGTTAGTATGGCTATATCTAATATACTATGCACAAAAAGAAACGCAGATTTTTATTTCAGTCATTTCATGCGTCATTTAGCATTCCAAATATTACAACCACAGAAGAAATAAGACATCAATCTACTGTTATGTCTATTCATTGTCTGACTATTCACACTGGACAGAGTTCCCTGCTATATGGGGCATGTTTCTGTCAAAATTTTCCTTAATATTTTCAGCGAACAAAATATGCGTTTCTTTTTGTACACAGTATATATACCTTTTCAACACTTTTTCTTGTCCAAATTTGATCTGAAATATATACATAATGTGTGTGTGTGTGTATGTGTGTGTGTTTATGTATATATATATATATATATATAATATATATATATATATATATATATATATATATAATGAATTATAAACAAAGCTTGCTCTTATGTCTTAGATTGAAGAAATAGGGGAGATAAGCATTCATATCTGCAGTGGTAGATGATTCTGCCTAACTAACAGTATGTGCTTGAGTGGGTGAATGGGGAAGAAAAAAAAAAAAAAAAAAATGCTTCTCACAATGAACCTTCAGCAAGCTTATAGTCTCCAAGGGGGAGACACCCTCCAATAGGGAGGGAAACTCACTAACATATAACTCCTGGTCATATACCGATATTTCGAAACTTGGTGGTTTCTCCTCAGTGACCGCGGAAAGTGGTAATTTGACTCCTCTGCCTTTTCAGTTTTAAGGAGAATGCAATCCCAGAAAAGGTTGGTGTTGCAATACCGTAGTATGTTTGTCGAGTTTTCAAAAAACCAACCAAAAGGGGCCATCTAAGAAGCAAAAGAAAATCATAAAAAAGCAAAACAAGCTACATTTCTTGTGAAAGTAGAAAATATAAAAAGATATCCTCTAAGACACAAGTGCTGAGGGCTAGTTCTTGGAATGAATCCGCAAGGGACTAAAATACAACAAACTAATAAATTCCAAGGATAAGTACCGCACCGTTCCAGCAACTTACAGAGCAGCTTGGTGTTGCAATGACTGCAAGAAATAATGAATTATAAACCAAAGCTTGCTCTTATGTCTTAGATTGAAGAAATAGGGGGAGATAAGCATTCATATCTGCAGTGGTAGATGATTCTGCCTAACTAACAGTATGTGCTTGAGTGGGTGAATGGGGAAGAAAAAAAAAAAAAAAATGCTTCTCACAATGAACCTTCAGCAAGCTTATAGTCTCCAAGGGGGAGGAAAACCCTCCAATAGGGGGGGAAATCACTAACATATAACTCCTGGTCATATACCGATATTTCGAACTTGGTGGTTTCTCCTCAGTGACCGCGGAAAGTGGTAATTTGACTCCTCTGCCTTTTCAGGTTTTTAAAGGGGAATGCAATCCCAGAAAAGGTTGGTGTGCAATACCGTAGTATGTTTTTCGAGTTTTCAAAAAACCAACCAAAGGTGCCATCTAAGAAGCAAAAGAAAATCATAAAGAGCAAAAAAAGCTACATCTTCTTGTGAAAAGTAGAAAATATAAAAAGATATCCTCTAAGACACAAGTGCTGAGGGCTAGTTCTTGGAATGAATCCGCAAGGGACTAAAATACAACAAAACTAATAAATTCCCAAAGGATAAGTACCGCACCGTTCCAGCAACTTACAGAGCAGCTTGGTGTTGCAATGACTGCAAGAAATAATGAATTATAAACAAAGCTTGCTCTTATGTCTTAGATTGAAGAAATAGGGGGAGATAAGCATTCATATCTGCAGTGGTAGATGATTCTGCCTAACTAACAGTATGTGCTTGAGTGGGTGAATGGGGAAGAAAAAAAAAAAAAAAAATGCTTCTCACAATGAACCTTCAGCAAGCTTATAGTCTCCAAGGGGGAGACACCCTCCAATAGGGAGGGAAACTCACTAACATATAACTCCTGGTCATATACCGATATTTCGAAACTTGGTGGTTTCTCCTCAGTGACGCGGAAAGTGGTAATTTGACTCCTCTGCCTTTTCAGTTTTTAAGGAGAATGCAATCCAGAAAGGTTGGTGTGCAATACCGTCAGTATGTTTGTCGAGTTTTCAAAAACCAACCAAAAGGTGCCATCTAAGAAGCGAAAAGAAAATCATAAAAGAGCAAAACAAGCTACATCTTCTTGTGAAAAGTAGAAAATAAAAAGATATCCTCTAAGACACAAGTGCTGAGGGCTAGTTCTTGGAATGAATCCGCAAGGGACTAAAATACAACAAACTAATAAATTCCAAGGATAAGTACCCGCACCGTTCCAGCAACTTACAGAGCAGCTTGGTGTTGCAATGACTGCAAGAAATAATGAATTATAAACATATATATATGCGTGTGTGTGTGTTTGTATATATATATATGTATATATATATATATATATAATAATATAATATATATATTATATATATATATTATGGGTCAGTCTCCAGAGTTGTGCCCCACTTACCCTTACTTAATTAATATTGTTTAAAAATCTCAGAAATGTTAGTTAACAAATATGAGTTACACTCACATCAATTACACATTGAATATGCAGCACAAACAGTTTACAGACTAGCGCTGCATTAAAAATGTGTTTGATGCAAAAACCTGATTTTGATCAAAAATGGCAACTGGAGTGTGACATCGTTTTGCCTGTCACAAATAGTCATTAAATGTGTACAAAAGAAACATGCAAATGATTAAGAAAGTGGTTTACATCATTGCTTTTTAATTGTTTTTAACTGTGTTTGACATAAACATATCAGTCGACTTGGCTTCTATTAGATATTAGCACACAAAAAAATCACTGTCCAACGTAACTTTCGTTACCTTGGACACTTGGATACCTTACACTCGTGCGTTCTGGACGACGAATGTACTAAACGCGGATGAATATGGCACTACTTTTATGGGTACAGATTGGAGGAAGAATCCCATGTTGTGATAGTTATGAACTTTTTAAAAATTGAAACTGATTGGACTTCAAAATCGGATTGAATAAACTGATCGAACATCGTTTCCGGAATTCTATGTTACGTTGGACCAAACAAATCAATCGTGTGTGAAAAAAAATAATCAAACGATTTGGAACTATTTTGTTCTATCCATGCACACAAATGTGGCGGAAGCATCTATACGCGTATTTCGGCCATGTGTCCATTGTGAATCAAACAGGCGGCCGGTTCGAAGTTGTGGTTACCGAAAATCCCAAACAGTTACTCTGGACCAGGTTGTTGCAGAGGTGCACTTGCACCTTTTTTTTCCTTCTACTTCTGTTGTTCATATGCATTGAATTATTTAAACCACATCATTGAAGATTAAGCTTAATATTAGTTATGTTTTGTGAGTCTTTTTTTGCTTGTTTAGGGTTGTATTGTCCGTGATTGCGGTCTGGTGATTTCGGTTTCCTTGTTACATTGGACAACAGTTGAAAGCGCTTAAATATTTACAAATATCAACTGTTTAGCCTTTCTATTTTTGTATCATGAATGTCTTATCATTTAGCAACAGTAAAGTCAGAGATCTGTCCAATTTCCCAAACATAAAAGCTGTTGTAGATTCTGATAGATTTTTTTTGTTTCTGCGTTACATTGGACCATAAAAACCGTGGTTTCCTGGTTACATTGGACATGAACAGTTGAAAGCGCTTAAATATTTACAAAATATCAACTGTTTAGTTTTCTATTTTTGTATCATGAATGTCTTATCATTTAGCAACTGTAAAGTCAGAGATCTGTCCAATTTCCCAAACATAAAAGCTGTTGTAGATTCTGATATTTTTTTTTTGTTTCTGCGTTACATTGGACCATAAAAAACCGTGGTTTCCTGGTTACATTGGACAACAGTTGAAAGCGCTTAAATATTTACAAAATATCAACTGTTTAGCCTTTCTATTTTTGTATCATGAATGTCTTATCATTTAGCAACAGTAAAGTCAGAGATCTGTCCAATTTCCCAAACATAAAAGCTGTTGTAGATTCTGATAGATTTTTTTTGTTTCTGCGTTACATTGGACCATAAAAACCGTGGTTTCCTGGTTACATTGGACATGAACAGTTGAAAGCGCTTAAATATTTACAAAATATCAACTGTTTAGTTTTCTATTTTTGTATCATGAATGTCTTATCATTTAGCAACTGTAAAGTCAGAGATCTGTCCAATTTCCCAAACATAAAAGCTGTTGTAGATTCTGATATTTTTTTTTGTTTCTGCGTTACATTGGACCATAAAAAACCGTGGTTTCCTGGTTACATTGGACAACAGTTGAAAGCGCTTAAATATTTACAAAATATCAACTGTTTAGCCTTTCTATTTTTGTATCATGAATGTCTTATCATTTAGCAACAGTAAAGTCAGAGATCTGTCCAATTTCCCAAACATAAAAGCTGTTGTAGATTCTGATAGATTTTTTTGTTTCTGCGTTACATTGGACCATAAAAACCGTGGTTTCCTGGTTACATTGGACATGAACAGTTGAAAGCGCTTAAATATTTACAAAATATCAACTGCTTAGCTTTTCTATTTTTGTATCATGAATGTCTTATCATTTAGCAACAGTAAAATCAGAGATTTGTCCGTTTCCCAAATAAAAAAGCTGTTGTAGGTTTCGATAGTACTTTTGGTTCCTGTGTTACATTGGACTTTAAAAAAATGTAATAGGGCAGAAATATTTCAAAAGTGGAGAAATCAGTTTCTGTCTGCAAGTTTTAACAAAGTCCAAGGTCACTGCTGCCCAAAATAGGGAAAGTTGGCTGAAAATTGGTTTTAGAGTAAACGCATGGAGAAAAAAAACCCACATTTTTTGGTATCGTTTTTGACACAATTCAGCACATAAATCATTCGTCAAAATTATGTGTTGAAACAGTTGTGTTGCATTTACTTGGGTGCTCATTACTGTTTTCATGATGAATAAAGGTCTGTAGTGCTCTCACATTCTTTGTTTTGTTTCAATTTGTGAAGTGTTTAGTTACCGTGTTACATTGGACACACAAGTGTGTGAGTGATTTTAACATGAGTACAATCAAAGACAAACATCCATGCTGTAAATATTTAATAAAACTTGATTATTTAGACCTCAGACTATGCAAAAAGTGTAAAAAGCATGTACTCTTGGGATTTTTTATTTTGTGTGGTCTGTGTCACATTATTGGTACACAACTCTGGAGACTGACCCATATATATATATATATATATATATATATATGTATATATATATGTATATATATATATATATATATATATATATATATATATATATATAGATATATGTATATTCTTTAAAGTTTGAATGTTTCCCCTAATTCTTCTTGCTTTTAAAATGGGTAATGTGATATATTCTGTCCCACCTCCTAATGAAAAATGTTGGTTCCTTTGTGTGTAGTTTTGTTGCTCTCTCCATGCATTTTCGCAATGAACCCCCACCGCCTCGCAACATACTCCAGATACGGTCTCATTAGTCCCTAGTGCAAGCTGAGAAATGTGTCCTGTGTATGAAAGAAACGTTTCTGCATTCCTTATTTCAAAGCAAGTTGTTTGATATTTTGACTGCAGTGTGGATGTAACGGTGATCACATTTCAAGTCTTGGTCAAATTTGAACCTACATCTGGGCAGTTTGAACACCGCCGTTCCTGACAGCACAGTCTTGTGGGAGTTTGTCTCCCGGTGTGAATGGCTTTACATTTAGAAGCATAAGAAGTTCCAGGTGTCTAACCATTTACCCACACAATCACAATCTTGTACATGTTTGTTTTTACAGAATGTACTGTATATTTTTGTGTCATCTGCAGTCTTAAAAAGACACCTCAAATTGAGACAAGTCATTGATGAAAATTATGAAAAAGAACAGGACCGAGCCTGTCTGACTTCGGAAAAATTCTGTCACCGACAGAGTAAAAAGATGTGGATTTTGTCTCAGCCAATACAACTTCACAACATACGCACCAAAAGATCGGTAGACATCCATATAATATTAGGATATGTGGAACTGGTGAGTTGCGTGAAGCGGAACCAATTCGTAAACAGTGTCTTTGCAGGTAAACATACTAAGCTACCACAAACCTCGGGAGTGAGATAAAGGTCTGACAGGAGAAAATCGCGTAAACACGCGCAACACTCTAGTTACCACTTCTCTATGTCCTGTGCTCTTTGTTCTTTCTTGTTCTTCCTCTTTCTTTTCTACTTTATCCCCCCCCCCCCCCCCCCCTTTGTGAGTTAAGAAAATGCTATGACGTTCGAGTCTGGACAATGCATGCTCCCCCCCCCATCCTCTCTCTCTCGCTCTGTGTGTGTGTGTGTGTGTGTGTGTGTGTGTGTGTGTGTGTGGTGTGTGTGTTGTGTGCGTGCGTGCGCGCATGTGTGCGCGTGTGTTTGTGTGTGCACGACTACACGGATCTCATGAAGGGCAGTGGGGAATATCGGATCACATGAAAGAAAAACGCAATTGGAGGCGGCTTTACTTTGTGCACTCTCGGCTGTGCAAAAATCTTGACTGTGCTTTTCTCGTTGCGTGAAAGCATAGCTAAGTGTATTTCTAGCAGTGTAAAAACATACAATAAAAAAAGGACCGTGTATGTGCGTTTTTTCTCCGTGTGAAAAATTCTCTCTGCACTTTTTTTGAATGACAAAATTGCCTTTGAACCTTGCTTGCAGTGTAAGAATTGGGTTAGGCGCATTGTTCGGAAGGTAAATAATTAGCTTTGTGCTCCTCTTCGCTATGTGATTAAAAAAAATAGCTGTGAGCACTTTTCGCAGTGTATAGAAGTTGTGTGCTCTTTTCGCCGTGGAGAAAAGAAATTGTTATACACATTTTTCGTTACGTGAACACAGATTTCGACATCGGGTATCACTCTTTTCCTTTAAGGGACAAAAAGCGTACTTGTTAGTTTAAAAAAAAAAGAAAAGAATATCAGCAAACAGCACTGTCCGAAAACTGCTCATGGAATCTGTTCAATCAGTTCAGTGCACTCAAGTTCGGAGAGCTGGGTGATTTGATGGTGGGTACGATTTTTTTAACGACTCCGTTTTAGCTCCGAATGGCGGGCTATAACTGCCAGACGCATTGCCTGGCTGTCTGCAGTTTTTGTTGTCTACAAGTTTCATTGCTGGACTAGGACAAAAAGGATCACTTGAAAGAAAACAGAGCGTAACATGACCCGCATTGTGAAATCTCTCTCTCTCTCTCTCTCTCTCTCTCTCTCTCTCTCTCTCTCTCTTTTTCTCTTTCCCCCTTCCTTTTTTCCTTCCATTCTCTCTCTTTCTCTCTCTCTCTCTTACCTCCCACCCCTCCCTCTTTCCCCTCCTTCTCCCTCTCCTTACCCCCGCCTCTCTCTCTCTCTCTCTCTCTCTCTCTCTCTCTCTCTCTCTCTCTCTCTCAGCATTCAAGAAGAGAAACATTAAAAACAAGAAAACTTTAATGAAAGCAGCTTGATTGGTCCATTAAGCTGAGAGTCGCAACAAAGGGAGTTTGTTGACTGGCGCAACGAAAAAAAAGGCATAAATGTTAATTTCTGGATATTGTTGTCGGGAGCCTTCATTATGTAAATTGAGCCTCTTCTTGTAGTCAGCAAGACCGGTTTTTCGTGTTGACGACCCGTTTCCTTTTCTGGAAAACATTTCAGCTTGAAATATTTACGCCGCTAGAAAGGTCGAGCTACTGTGCACAGGAGTTAGTGATGTGGTTCGCTTTTTTCTTAATGAAGACGCAATGATTTCATCAGAAAGAGCAAGGATTTGCTGCGGGATTGCCAGTTCACGTCTGTCGCCCCTCCTCCACCCCTCCCTCTCCCTTCTCTGTCTCTGTGTCTGTCTGTCTGTCTGACTGTCTCTCTCTCTCTCTCTCTCTCTCTCTCTCTCTCTCTCTCTCTCTCTTTCCTTCACACACGCACACACGCACACACACTCAGACACGCTGTCTCTTTCTCTCTCACTCAGTCTCTCTCTCTCTCTCGCTCCCCCCCCCCCTCTCTCTCTCTCTCTCTCTCTCTCTCTCTCTTCTCTCTCTCTCTCTCTCTCACTCACACAGATACTGTCACAAATGAGGGGATAGGCTT
>CM031596.1:114782375-114784875 GCA_018398815.1 Conus ventricosus
ATTGGTAGACATTTTATGTTGGAGAGTGAGTGTTGTGGCCTGTTGAAGTGTGATGTGATGTGTGTGCCCGTGTTCTTATTTATGTTTGATCTGTGTTGGTAGAACCTTGTTTTGAGACTGTTCTTTGTCTCTCCAACATATTGTGCGTCAGTGCACATGTCACAGAACAGCAGGTAGACGATGTTGCTTGTTTCGCATGTCATTCTGTTGCGGAGCCTGAACAACTCTCCCGTTCTGGATGATCTGAACGAATTGGATTCTACAAGGTGGACCTGACACAACACACACTTGTCTTTCTCACATTTGTAGGATCCAGGACAGTCGTCAACAAGAGCTGGTAGGCAAGAGGGCATGAGCATAGTCCTCAAGGAGTGGCAGTTCCTTTCTGCCACTAAAGGAGGTTGAGGGACTGCTTTTTTCATCCTCTCGCTGTTGGTGGTGAGGCTCTGATGTAGCTCTCGTGTCCAGGATCTCAATGGTGGGTTGGCAGGGTTGTGTGTCACGATCAGAGGTGGGCGAGGTTCTGATACTTGTTTTGATTTGTACTGGAGCGCCTCTTGTCGGGAATCCGTCGGACCTTTTCTAATGCTGTTTGGACAACGTCTTGCTTGTAGCCACGTGCCTGGAAGCGTTTAGACATTTCCCGGACCCTTTTCTCAAACACAGCATTGTCTGAGCACAGTCTCTTAAGCCTCAGGAACTGGCTAAATGGAATGCTCCTGTGTACATGTCCAGGATGACATGACTGGGGACTCAGATAAGAATGTGCATCAGTGGGCTTTGTATAAAGATCTGTTTGAAGGAATCCATCTTTTAAGGAAATGGCTATATCCAGGAACGGGATACTGCATGGCGATGTATTGAAGGTGAACTTGATGGTTTCATGGAACGAGTTTATGTGATCCATAAACTGTTCCAATTCATCTTCTGATTTCACCCACAAGACAAAAATGTCATCTATGAAACGTTTCCATAGATGATCAGGGACAGAAACAGGACTGGAGGCTAGTAATTGCTGTTCCAGCCACGCCATGAACAGATTCGCAACTGCAGGGGCAAGTGGGGTGCCCATCGCTGTGCCAAAGATTTGGTGATACACAAGCATCCCTACTCCTCGCTCACTGGACAAACAACAACTGGACTTGGATGTTGAAGAGGATGCAGACGAGTACGACTACAAGAATACTTTTACGATGATGAATCAGACGCTATAATATATATATATATATATATTTGACACTCAAGTACAACCTATTCTGACATATGGTGCGGAAGTTTGGGGGTTGACTGCAGATCAACACCCCTATTGAGAGAGTACATCTTCTTGCCATAAAATGTTTATTGAATATCAGCATACAAACACCTAATCCACTTGCATATCACGAAGCTAACAGATATTCGCTTTACATACAAACTTTTACTAAGACTATTAAGCATTGGTTAAGACTAACAAAAATGGAGGAATATCGTATTCCAAGGAAATCATACAAAATGCTGTACACAATGCACTGTCAAGGTAAGACAAATTGGGTAAGCAAGGTTTGCATTACATTGTTTAGGTATGGGTTTGGATTCGTGTGGGAGAATCAAGGAGTAGAAAATGTAAAAATCATTTATATCCATTTTTAAGCAAAGGCTTTATGACTGTAATTTCCAAGATATTGACGCTTTGTTGCAATCCAAAGAAAGATACAAACTTTATTCCACATTTCGTCAACAACAAAATATTCCTGGTTATGTAGTGGAGATAAAAAATCACGCACTTAGAAAACACCTAACCAGACTTCGACTTGGTGTTTCCCAACTTAAACCCCACAGGTTCAGATATTCGAGAAGCCAAGAAAGCATGACATACCCATTTTGTCCCAACGAACTTGAAACAGAACTTCACTTTACATTAGTTTGTCCCAAGTATAAACTATTGCGGGAGAGATAATTTTTATTTTATTCCTTCCAAATATTATATACATCCAAATTCTTTCAAACTTACTTTATTATCAAATTCAAGGATGTGTGTGCCACTGGCTCTATTCCTGTCTAAATCATTTAAACTAAGAAATCGGAAACCACCAAATAACTGAGTATAATTGAAAATCAAATTACTACTATATATGTTGTTTTGAAAGTTTGCTTTGTTGTAGAAAGCCTCTACCGGGTCATGGACGAATGACTTGTTCAATTGTGGCTACTTGGGTGTCACGGGATGATTGGGATTGAGTAAGAAAGGGAGAGAAAAATGAACACATAGTGTAGTCCATATTTCTTTATTTATAATAGTCTTGGTGCACTGCATTTACAAGTATACCATGCTCTCATCTTAGAAGTTATCTATCGTGTACTGTGCGTTTCTTCGTGTTATGCCGTTTACATGAACATCGTGCTCGGTTGTTAAATACTTTTGCCTTTGCACAATTACAGTTAGCCATGTAATTATTGTATAGTACTAACTTAAGTTTTGAATTATCTTCGCCTTCCACGCGCTCAAGATGCTGTCTCCTGT
>CM031596.1:114789875-114837375 GCA_018398815.1 Conus ventricosus
GAACAACCGTGTTCATCTGTGGAAAGACCAACTGGCCCTGCAGATGATCTCCAAGGTCAGCACTCAAAGCATCATTTGCCTGCTGTATATTCTTCTCCTCCCCCTCCTCCTTCTTGTCATTACCACTCTCAGTGCAAAGACCGCAAAGACTCCAATGGATCTCGGACAACAGAAAATAAAACTCTGAACTGGTTATTATCATTATTTTTACTTATTTTATTTCATATATTCATTTGCTTGACAAGGAAGTCATCAGTGCAACTGTTCTAAAGCATTGTTATAAAGGCAGCTCTGAAACTAATTTCATGAACGTTTAGATAGCCACTGGCATACCCTTAATACTTTCTAAGTCATAAGGCCCTCGGAAAATGGACGGGGGAGGGGGGAGAGTTAAAAAGACACGCACAAACCCATTGCCGTGTCGGTTCAGCGACTGATACTATATGACGGGCGTGGCGGCGGCATCAAAGACTTGTGTATTTGGTGATATGAACACGACAAATGCCGTCATTTTCCTGACTGTGCAAGAAGATTTCTAAAATTTCCAATACCACCGTTGTTTAATGCGTCATGGGACCGATTCATCTACGTGGCGAGTGCTTTATGCCGTCGTAAAATGATCGCAGAAAATTATGATCGTCGGAAGGAAGTCAGAGTGAAATAGAATTCCTTTGTGCAGTTTGTTGCCATGGTAATAAAATAAGTCTTGCGACCCCTTCTTCCCCCCCCCCCCCCCCCCCCCCCCCCCCCTCTCTCCTTATCTCATCTCCTCACAGTTTGCATGCAGACAATAGAAACATGCGTCATGTTGTTGATCCGCTGGAAACGAGAAGGTGGAGAGTCGGCAGACTTGAAACAGTGGAAACATAATAAACGGATATCAATGTCACGAATAGTTTATTGCTGACACTGCGTCAGGCTGTATGCATGCTTTTATCTCAATGTATAGAGGAATATAGACCATGAAATATTGTCGTCCACGGCCGATCTGTTCGAGCTACCTCTATTATGACAAGCGCACACACATGCTGATTGTGAATTTATTGCAAAGTTTTTCCTTTTCCGTTGATACAAATATGCCGCAGCATCATAATTTTAGATTTGTGCAGTATTCCAGGTGTTTGAACAATCACGAATTACTAGCCGTTTCTTTTGTTTTGGCAAAGAAAGAATTAATAAAATCTGGCCTCTAGAGAAACGTGTTCTGCATCAGGGCTGCAAAGGTCGTTCGAAATTCGTATTAACATGAGAGACCTGCCCCCCCCCCCCCCCCCCCCCCATCCTGCACACACCCAGACATATCCCTGCAGGCATGGGAGCTTGTTCATCTGACAGCTCTCACAATGTCGGGAACGGTGGCGTAATCGCATAGATGTATCGGCGTGTTCGTTCTTGGTTGTTTCCTTAACAGAAATTCTGGAATCCATGTTGACTGTGTGACAGGTCTAACATCCCCCCCCCCTACCCCCACTTCGCTCGGCTGGGCAATGAAGAGGATAGTCCACCTGTGAACGCTGTCATATGCGTGTTCTGTACATTATGAAAAAAACACAGCTGACTTTGAAGGGCATCAAGAACAAAAGTGTCAGTATCAGACTGTGGCAGGTGTGACTGATTCGGTCAACTTCAGCACTGTTGCAAAGGACCAGCTTTCCGCCATCTCAGCCTTTTTCCAGATGAAAATGTTAGGAATTGAAAATGTAAGGAAACAGTCTGATTAATAGCTCAGGATAAAAATGTTAATGTACTGGTTAATATAAGTACTGAAAGAGCAACCACTGCATGAGAACACACTGCTCCGAGTTAGGACGTAGTTACTAGCATCAGAACAAGTAAAAAGTGATGTGTCCTGGAATGGCACTCGAGGTTTTCCAGCTGAATTGTTCACAAAGCAACACGGCAGCCGGGCTTTGAAACATGAAGTCGGTCTGTACATTTATCACCCAGGGTGGGCGAGTCTTGTTACGGTTGAAACATGAAGTCGGTTTACACATTTATTACCTAGAGTGGGCGCGTGTAATGGTTGAAACATGAAGTCGGTCTATACATTTATCGCCCAGGGTGGGCGCGTGTAATGGTTGAAACATGAAGTCGGTCTATACATATATCACCCAGGGTGGGCGCGTGTAATGGTTGAAACATGAAGTCGGTCTATACATATATCACCCAGGGTGGGCGCGTGTTACGGTTGCTTACACTTTAAGCCGAGAGGTTCTTGTTTTAAGTTAAATGTCAAATCTAAAGCTGCGACAGTGCGTAAAGGCCGGTTGTGAAGTCTGCAAACCCAGAGAGAGGAAGGTGAGTTGCCATGCCGCAAAGCGAAGCGTATGCTCCTTTCAGCAAGCTATGCAAATGTAGCAAATGCTGTTTCATACTATGTACTACTGTTCCAAGAATCCGGCCGAGAATCGCCTAGCGTGCAAAGCATGGTTGATTAACATACTGGATACTGAACGTGGCTGGATTGGGCGTTATCCTGCACATTCACAGGAGGGTAAATTGGAAGTGGGCGGAGGAAAGGGGCAAAGAATGCGAAGGGAAGGTGTAGTAGCATGCATGGAAACCTCGCCCACACAACCACCTCAACTCTCTCTCTCTCTCTCTCTCTCTTACGGATCAACCGTTAGCTGACACCAAGTGAAGCGAAAGGAAGATACGAAGTCGGCCGCTACACATGCAAAGGAGGAAAACGAGCGTGACAAGTGTAAAGGGAAAATCTTGCACAGAGCGATCTACGAGCTGGACATTTGTCGTTTGAAAGTTTCAGTTCACACGGTGACACAGATCTAAAAGAGAAAAAAAATATCCGTCAGTGGTCTTTAACCAAACGTCAAAGCTGTAGGACGCAAGTCCGAGACCAGGTCACCTTTTGGGGGAAAATGATGATGCAGCAAATATCTATCACAAAGACGATCACATCGCAAAGAATAACACGCGCTGTCCCAGTGACAATGACTAAGCAGACACTTCACGTGGGACAAGTATATGTGACGTCACAGCAGCAGTAAATATGGCAGAGCCCCCCAGGGGCTTGTTTTACCTGATAGTTGAATCACTTTTCCAAACGAAGATGATGTTTAACTTAACAGTTGTGCACAGAATATATGGGGATGCACGGGTGTAAAGGTATCGGAACCAGTTTATACGCTCTGGTGGCGAAACTGATTAAAGCGGGCACTTCGCGTGGGAAAGTGTCTTGACGTCACAGCAGTAAATTTGCCGGAGCCCACGAGGAACCCTTTTTAACATTGGTAATTGATGAATAACTACAGTATTCAGCTTAATAGATACGTACGGAGTAGAAGTGTCATGAACGGTTAGACGCATCCAGTATAGATATGGCTGTATGTTGAGTATGTAAATGGCTGGTTACTGACTGCAGAAACAAACTCGATGCGAGCAAGACTGAGCTCTACTATATTGAACAACCCTACAGTAAAAAAGAAAAAGGTGCATGCCACTTGTAAAGGGAGACCAATGCGTTAAGTGCAAAGGGCTATAACTTTTCCCAGTTAACTCCCTTTGATCGATGTCGCTCCCACGTCGTCACAAGATGAGAGCGATACCCCTAACTTTGACATTTAGATGGAGCAAACTAATGCTCTGCATTGCAGAACAAAGCCATTCCGGCAGCTATCAACTTGCTTTCAGAGTTTATCTCTGCCTTGATCGCCTTCATATTCCTAACAACTTGTAGATACTGACCCAGTTAACAGCCCTATTAACGGTGCCAAGAATATGCGTGTTTTCCAGTTAAGGTAAAAACAAAAAGCTGCTTTTACGTAGCATAGTCCGTAAAAATGTAGGGACGTTTCTTCTTCGTCGTCTTCTTCCTCTCTCTCTCTCTCTCTCCCTCTCTCTCTCTTTAAAGTGCCTTTCCCTGGTAAGATCCGGAAGAATGAGTTACGCTACTTGAGGATTTTCTGTTTATGCTGTGGTTCTCGACAACGACTTTTCATTGTGTGCACTATTTTTGTGCGTATCTTTTTTTAAAATCCAAATGGCCACAAAAAATAAGGGTCAGCGGCAATATTTTTAATCGGAAGGGTAACCGAGCATTTTTTTTCTCCTTTTTCTAATTTACATGAGGGTAGACAGACCAAAATGCCAACAGGCAACACGAGGAGGCTTTGCTAAATGTGTTTTGTGTGTGTGTGCGCGCGCGCGGGCGCATGTGTGTTTGCTGTGTGCATGTGTGTGCGCGCGTGTTGTGTGCGTGTGTGTGGTGCGTTTATGTGTGTGGTGTGTTTATGTGTGTGTTGTGTGCGTGTGTGTTGTGGTTGGTGTGTGTTGTGCTTGGTGTGTGTGGCAGGCCTGGGGGTCGTTCCACAGGAGCATGACGAGGGACGAGATGTTGCCAGGCCTGACCCTGTCCCGGGACCAGCTCTTCTTCCTCACCCACGCACAGGTAGGACGTCACGAAGACGTTGGGGGGGGGGGGGGGGGGGGGGGGAAGCTTGCTCTATTTCTACAATCTAAGACATAAGAGCAAGCTTTGTTTATTATTTAATATTTCTTGCAGTCATTGCAACACCAAGCTGCTCTGTAAGTTGCTGGAATGGTGCTCGGTACTTATCCTTGGAAATTTATTAGTTGTAATTTAGTCCCTTGCGGATTCATTCCAAGAACTGGCTCTCAGAACTTGTGTCTTAAGAGGTTATCTTTTTATATGTTCTACTTTAAACAAGAAAATGTAGCTTGTTTTGTTTCATGATTTTCTTTTGTTTCTTAGGTGGCACCTTTGGTTGGTTTTTTGAAAACTAAACAAACATACTACGGTATTGCACACCAGCCTTTTCTGGGATAGCATTCTTCTTAAAAACTGAAAAGGACGAGAAGTCAAATTACAACTTTCCGCGGTCACTGAGGAGAAACAATCAGGTTTCGAAATATCGGTATCTGACCAGGAGTTATATGTTAGTGAGTTTCCTTCCCAATTGGAGGTTGTCTGCCCCTTGGAGACTATAAGCTTGCGGAAGGCACATTTTGAGAAGCATTTATTTTATTTTTCCCCATTCACCCCTCAAGCACATACTGTTAGGCAGAATTATCTACCACTGCAGATGTGAATGCTTATCTCCCTATATTTCTACAATCTAAGACATAAAAGCAAGCTTTGTTTATAATTCAATATATATATATAAATAAAATCATTAAAATCAGAGTTAAAAAGCCACTCAGAACGTTAAAAGTGCTCAACCATGTAGGGAGCGACATGCCAGTTTAAAATAGGATTTTTAAAATGGAAAAATTAAAAACCTGCGAGCTTGTTTCCAACTAAAACGCTCTCCTCAGGGTGTACAATTTGGGCATGCCACCGGTGTTATATATGTGGTGTGTGGGCGTGTGAGTTCTGTGCGTGTGGCACTTGGCCTGCCGGTTTTTCTTTTTGGGGGCGCGTTCAGGGGGACGTGTTACGGAATGGTGCACTGACAAAGATTTCCATTTATGCCTGCAATTGTTTATCATTTCTACTTTAGAGTTCAGGGATGCTAGGTGGGGTTTACATAATATCAGCCACTTTTCTGTAGTACATAAGTTGCATTTTTTTAGAAATGTTGTTGTATGGTGTTGCTCTTTTTATAATTTTCCATGATATGTTGTAATCTATTTTCTTATTTTTAAGCTTTCAAATATAAGTACTTAATTCTGTTTGGTTTTTATATTTTTCATTTTTGAAAGACTGTTTATGGTTTGCATATCTGGTTTTAAAATGGTTTGCCGTGATCCCTATGTATGTTTCTTTATCACTGTCTGTTGTTACCGTAGCTTGGTACACAATATTGTTGTAGAGACATTTATTATTCAGAGGGCACTGGTCTTTTTTGTGCAATTACAAGATATCCTTTCATCACCCTCTTTGGTTGTGGCGTTTTTGGTTTTTATTGGAAGACTCAATTATATTTTTAAGGTTGGGCATACACGAGTATGATAGCTTGACGGTATTTTTTGTTGAATATTTTAGATAGTACATGTTCTTTTGGGAATGATGTAAGGATTCTGAGGAATTCTTTTCCTACGTTAGTTTTTGTTCTTCCATCATATGGAGGGTTATACCATATAATTTTTTTTTTCCTGTTGCTGTTCATGTTATCTGGATTATATTGTAATTTGTGGTTGTAGCCACTTTTTTTTTTCAGCGCCTCTTGGTATTCAGCTGCTGCACTGTTGAATTCTTTCTCATTGCATGACAGTTTAGATAATCTTTTGTTTATACCATTAGGTATGGTTTTTAGGATGGAGGGTGGATGGTTACTATTGGTGTCTAAGACAGGTGTGTCAGTAGTTTTTTTATATGGTTTGTATGTATGATCCTTAAGGTTTAATGTTATGTCTAAATAATTTACTGTTTTTTTGTTTGGCTTCTGTGATTTTTAGGTTATGGCTTTGGAAAATTTTACAAAGTTCTTTTTTCTTGTTTTCAATGGTTTTTGGTTTGTTGTTTAACGTGGCAAGACCGTCATCTCTGTATAAGCCAACCTGTTTACCAAGTATTTTCTGTATATGAGACATGAAAAGTCCAACTAATTCAAAAAGTTTCAGCTCCATCATACGATCCCATCGTGACATCGAATGGAATTTCTGCTGTTTTTTTTAATCCAAGTTTCACTGTTGCTATGGAGAAGGGTTTTCTTGTGTGGAGAATGATTTCCATCTCAGAATCTGGTATATTTGTTGGCGAATCTTAGTGCTTTAGTAATTCCTCATCAATGGAAGGGTAGAAGTCCACTATGTCAAAAGTAATGAACACTGTATTTTTGTTTGTTCAATTCTTTAAACCATTGGATACCTTCGTGACTATTTTTTCCAGAGATTGTATTCAGTGTTTGTTTTTATGTCCTCTATTGCTTTTTTCCAGGATTTTTTTTTTTTTACTAATTTTGCCTAATTCAGATTTTGATGGGTTTATCAGTCTACAAGTAGGGTTGTTGAGAAAGGTTTGTGGTCTTTAAGGGTTATAAAGGCTTCTTTTATTGCTGTTGCTTCTATCCTATCACCTAAATCCATCTGTGTGCACAAGTTCTTTTTCTTTTTTGCAGATGGTGTCATATGTGGTCTTATCAGCTTTTTTAAAATAATTTTTCTGAATATTTTTGTTGAGAGTACTCATTAGTTTCCATTTTTTAGAAATTGTTTGTCTTGTCCGCCTTTATGAATATTTTTTGTCATTCTGGATTTGTTTATGTTATTATTCAATGTTTGGAAATTATTATGTGGTTTTCTGAAATCAATATTAGCTATTAGTTTTTTCATGCTTTCTTCAAAAGGTTTCATTTCCTCTATTATAGGGGGCGATCTCCATGACTTAAAACCATAAGTTTTTTTATCTTCCCTTTTGGCATCTGGGTTCAAAAAGAAAAACGCTTTCCACCTCATGTTGCGCACAAATATTTCAGTCGCTGAGTTTTTTCATGTAGAGTTGTGGATTGGAAAAAGGTATATTTTTGGGACTGCCCAAAGTTAATTCTCTCCATTTTAAATTTGGATTCTGCTAGGCCACAGTGCTCAACGTGAGGAGCAATCAATAAAATCAGAGTTAAAAAGCCACTCAGAACGTTAAAAGTGCTCAACCATGTAGGGGGCGACATGCCAGTTTAATATAGGATTTTTAAAATGGAAAAATTAAAAACCTACAAGCTTGTTTCCAGCTAAAACGCTCTCCTCAGGGTATACAATTTGGGCACGCCACCAGTGTTATATATTGTGTGTGGCGTGTGAGGTCTGTGCGTGTGGCACGTGGCCTGCCGGTTTTTTCTTTTTGGGGGCACGTTCAGGGGGGACGTGTTACGGAATGGTGCATTGACAAAGATTTCCATTTATGCCTGCAATTGTTTTATCATTTCTACTTTAAGAGTTCAGGGATGCTAGGTGGGGTTTACATAATATCAGCCACTTTTCTGTAGTACATAAATTGCATTTTTTAGAAATGTATGGTGTTGCTCTTTTTATAATTTATAAATATTATAAATTTTATAAATTTAAAATAATATACAATATATATGTGTGCGTGTGTAGTGTGTGTATTTATAGAAGCTAATTCATAGAGAAAATAGGACAACAGAACCATTATCTTGTAGTATTACAGTGCTGATTATCTGCCATGAAAGAAGGTCGCTTTCTTCCGCAACGGAAAACGTTTACACAGATGGTTCATCAGGATGAGCCTGTTCTGCATAACATTGACACAGATAGTTCATCAAGATGAGCCTGTTCTGCAGTCGCCCCGTTTCCCTTGATGGCAGACGGAACTGACCATGCATAGAGAGCCCAAGCACTACAATACAATCAAGAACGACAACCCAGCAAGAGGCAAGGAGAGGAAAATGCATTTGTCATGTTGGACCAGGCGTGCTTCAAACTGCCAGCGTTCCACTTTGAACTCGGCGTTCAGCGACTGAGCCAGCCCGGTGTAACGAAAAGTTTTAACTCCCCGAATGGTTTAACTCCCAGGGAGTTAAACTGTTCATTTGCAAATTTTAACTCCCTGGGAGTTAAACTAGAATATAAAGAAGATGCAAAGCATATAAACGTACTCCCAGTTTATCCTGAATACGCGTGAGATATTCCATACAAAGGAAAAACAATCTTGGGCTGGTGTAACCGTTAATAATGGCTATTCTGGTAAACATCGGCTATCGTCTGTGACCTAAAATGAACATACTTACAAATTTTCAGAAAGATCAGCCAAGCACTTTCTGAGATTTTCCATAAAGACGAAAACCATTATGGGCCGTTAGTAACGGCTACAACGGTAAACTTAAACATCGGGCATCATCCGTGACCCATAATGAACATATTAACAATTTTCAGAAACATCGGCCACCTTTGAGATATTCCATAAAGAAGAAAAACCGTTACAGGCCGTTAGAGCCGTTAGTAACGGCTATAACGATAAACTAAAACATCGGGCATCATCCGTACCCCTTAATGAAGATACCTGCTAATTTTCACAAAGATCGGCCAAGTACTTTCTGAGATACTCCATAAAGAAGAAAAAGCGTTACAGCCGTTAGTAACGGCTATAACGGTAAACTAAAACATCGGGCATCATTCGTGACCCATAATGAACATACCTGCTAATGGTCACAAAGATCGGCCAAGTACTTTCTGAGATATTCCATAAAGAAAAAAGTTACAGGCCGTTACAGCCGTTCCTAATGGCTATAACGGTCAACTAAAACATCAGGCATCATCCTTGGTCCATAATGAACATACCTGCTAATTTTCACAAAGATTGGCCAAGTACTTTCTGAGATATTCCATAAAGAAGAAAAAGCGTTACAGCCGTTAGTAACGGCTATAACGGTAAACTAAAACATCGGGCATTATTCGTGACCCATAATGAGCATACCTGCAAATGTTCACAAAGATCGGCCAAGTGCTTTCTGAGATATTCTAAAACATCCTTGACCCATAATGAACATATCTACAAATTTTCAGAAAGATCGGCCAAGTACGTTTTAATATATTCTAAAAAGAAGGAAAACCGTTACAGGCTGTTACAGCCGTTAGTAACGGCTATAACGGGGTAAACTAAAACATCGGGCATCATCCGTGACCCATAATGAACATACCTGCTAATTTTCACAAAGATCGGCCAAGTACTTTCAGAGATATTCCATAAAGAATAAAAAAAAGAGTTACAGGCCGTTACAGCCGTTTGTAACGGTAAACTACAACGTCGGGCATTATCCTTGACCCATAATGAACATACCTACAAATTTTCAGAAAGATCGACCCAGTAGTTTTGTCTGGAGCGAGTGGAACACATTTTGACCACGGACACACACAGACAGACAGCATTTCTTCGCTCCCATTCTAAAGTAGTCCCTGTTCTTTTAAGAACTGGGAGTACAAAACCTAACTCCCTCTGTGTTTCAGTTCGACTCCAGGGGAGTTATTCTGACATACCAGAATGACTCGCACCCACCACCACACCTCGCTACCACCCATGCATCTTATATATTTTCGAAATGTGTGCGTGTGTGCGTGTTCTTACACTAATTTGCCAGATCAAGACTTGTCGGGTAGAATCGTTTCCTTCGATATTATTGGTTTGTGAATTAATCACATGTCCTGAATTTCATTGAAAAATGGGTGTTTTCTGATTGGTTGGCCGACTATCATTTTCAGCTTGGCACACGCACACCACCCCACCTGTGACGAGTCACTTGACAACTTCATCAGATCGGTCCCAAGCAGCCACCCTCTTGTACAAAAACGGGCACCCCCCCCCCCCCCCCCCCTTCTCTATCCCATGTGTCTCACACACAAATTTCTAATCTATGCCAACCCTTCTACTCCTTCCTTCTCTCCCAGATGTAGCGAGTCTACAATTTTACGTCACAAACCAACCTGGGGCTTAAAAACGGTATAACTATGGCCTTGACCCCAATATAAGCCAACTGTGTTTTACATATAACCGACCACACGCATTTGCGTCCGTACACGTGTATGCCCTCTTCCACGTTTGTACATATCTACTAATGAAAGATTAATTTATTTTATGAAACTTCCATCTAATTTTGCATGTTATGTTTGCAGACACAGTGCGAGAAAGTGAGCGAAAGAGGAATTCTTCAGCATTACGTCAATCAAGATCATCAAATTCCCAATCAACACAGGTAAAAATGAAACTTCAGCTTACCGTGTGTAGGAGTCTCCCGAGCAGGCGTTTGTAGACACAGCGAAGCAGACTGTGAGAGTAAGAAGACGAGTAGAGAATGTATGCCAATCAGAAAGTTATAATGTAGGTTGATGTAATGGACGAGTAGAGAATGTATGCCAATCAGAAAGTTATAATGTAGGTTCATGTGATGGACAAGTAGAGAATGTATGCCAATCAGAAAGTTATGATGCAGGTTGATGTGATGGACAAGTAGAGAATGTATGTCGATCAGAAAGTTATGATGTAGGTTGATGTAATGGACGAGTAGAGAATGTATGTCAATCAGAAAGTCATAATGTAGGTTGATGTAATGGACGAGTAGAGAATGTATGCCAATCAAAAAGTTATAATGTAGGTTGATGTAATGGACGAGTAGAGAATGTATGCCAATCAAAAAGTTATAGTGTAGGTTGATGTAATGGACGAGTAGAGAATGTATGCCAGTCAAAAAGTTATAATGTAGGTTGATGTAATGGACAAGTAGAGAATGTATGCCAATCAGCAAGTTATAGTGTAGGTTGATGTAATGGACGAATAGAAAATGTATGCCAATCAGAAAGTTATAATGTAGGTTGATGTGATGGCAGAAGTGCTGTAGGCTTGTGTGTATGTACGTGAACATGACGTGCGAATGCAGATGTATGTGCTTATAGATCGAAAGTTGAGGAATTTCACAAACCCTGACCGAGCTCAGATGGCTGTATTGGAGTGCGAGAGTGTTGGTGTAATCGCAGCGAATTGAGAGCCCAGAATTGAGAGCCCACAAACCTTAGGCTGACTGTTTGACTGAGGAAAAGCTATAGTGTCAAACGGAATGAGTTTCGGTCAGAGCATGGTGGTGTGTGTACGACAGCATATAGGCGTAAATTTGCGCTCGCGAGTCCTTGAGATTTTGCAAGGCGACAGCTCGGGTTTCGTCGCATAAGTTGGGGAGAGTTGGATACGGAGGAGTGTACTAGAGAGGTTGGGGGGGGGGGGGGGGTGGAAGTGAGGGAGTGCGAGTTATCCCGATTATTTCCATTTCTTAACATTGTATGTAACCAATATTTGAATGGATTTCTGTTCACACACACACACACACACACACACACACACACACACACACACTATATTATATATATATATATATATATATATATATATAATATATATATATATATATATATATATATATATATATATATGGTACAGTGTAAAGTAGTGACAGCCTTGCGTGTTCGCCGCTACGCACGCCTAAATGTTTATATGCATTATAGTCTTCGAGTTTTGCGTGTGCAAGCGCGTGGATTTGAAGAAATATGGAGTGCGAATGATGCAGTTATGTCACGAGTCGTGGTCGACAGTAGTCGAGTGGTGGGTAGACTTCACTGATGCAAGGGAGGCAATCCAAGATGACCAGAAGCAGACACTGCGTGGGTGGTCGACGTTAGTTGCTGTGGCGTTCAACATGTTTTTACACGACGTAGATTTTCTATCCACATATTTATTGTCATTAATTCCTTGTCTGCAAGATTCATTCATTTTGTGCAGTTAGCTGCGCACTTCAGCCGACGGGTAATGTTCAAATTAGGCTGCAATCGGAATCGCCCCCATAGAATTCACTTGTTCCAAGGACCTTTCCTTCTCTTATTGCTTCCCCTTGCATCGGCCCAGCAGACTCGTGCAGGGTGAGACAGGTGCCAGGTTTATGTTTGTAAGGATACAGATGGATGCATGGCAGCCAATAGAAGGGGCAGCGTGGTCTGTCACAGGATACAGTTGGGATGCAGCCAATAGAAGGGGTAGAGTGGTCTGTGTCACAGGATACAGATGGGATGCAGCCAATAGAAGGGGTAGAGTGGACTGTGTCACAGGATACAGATGGGATGCAGCCAATAGAAGGGGTAGAGTGGTCCGTGTCACAGGATACAGATGGGATGCAGCCAATAGAAGGGGTAGAGTGGTCTGTGTCACAGGATACAGATGGGATGCAGCCAATAGAAGGGGTAGAGTGGTCTGTGTCGCAGGATGCATGGCAGCCAATAGAAGGGGTAGAGTGGTCTGTGTCACAGGATACAGATGGGATGCAGCCAATAGAAGGGGTAGAGTGGTCCGTGTCACAGGATACAGATGGGATGCAGCCGATAGAGTGGTCTGTGTCACAGGATACAGATGGGATGCAGCCAATAGAAGGGGTAGAGTGGTCTGTGTCACAGGATACAGATGGGATGCATGGCAGCCAACGGAAGGGGCAGAGTGGTCTGTCACAGGATACAGATGGGATGCAGCCGGTAGAGTGGTCTGTCACAGGATACAGATGGGATGCAGCCAATACAAGGGGTAGAGTGGTCTGTGTCACAGGATACAGATGGGATGCATGGCAGCCAACAGAAGGGGTAGAGTGGTCTGTGTCACAGAATACAGATGGGATGCAGCCGGTAATGGTCTGTGTCACAGGATACAGATGGGATGCAGCCAATAGAAGGGGTAGAGTGGTCTGTGTCACAGGATACAGATGGGATGCATGGCAGCCAACAGAAGGGGTAGAGTGGTCTGTGTCACAGGATACAGATGGGATGCATGGCAGCCAACAGAAGGGGTAGAGTGGTCTGTGTCACATGATACAGATGGGATGCATGGCAGCCAAAAGAAGGGGTAGAGTGGTCTGCGTCACAGGATACAGATGGGATGCATGGCAGCCAATAGAAGGGGTAGAGTGGTCCGTCCGTGTCACAGATGGGATGCATGGCAGCCAATAGAAGGGGTAGAGTGGTCTGTGTCACAGGATACAGATGGGATGCAGCCAACAGAAGGGGTAGAGTGGTCTGTCACAGGATACAGATGGGATGCATAGCAGCCAATAGAAGGGGGTAGAGTGGTCTGTGTCACAGGATATAGATGGGATGCATGGCAGCCAATAGGAGTAGAGTGGTCTGTCTCGGGATGCATGGCACCTAATAGAAGGGGTAGAGTGGTCTGTGTCACAGGATACAGCCAATAGAAGGGGTAGAGTGGTCTGTGTCGCAGGATACAGATGGGATGCAGCCAATAGAAGGGGTAGAGTGGTCTGTGTCACATGGGATGCATGGCAGTCAATAGAAGGGGTAGAGTGGACTGTCACAGGATACAGATGGGATGCATGGCAGCCAATAGGAGTAGAGTGGTCTGTGTCGCAGGATACAGATGGGATGCACGGCAGCCAATAGAAGGGGTAGCGTGCCCTATATCGCAGTATTTTTTTTCTGACGAGCAGGAGATGTAGACTGCAAGTGAGATTATATCAATTGTAAGAAAATTGATTAAAAGAAAATTGATTTAATTCCAAATTTCTTGTCCGTTTCGCTCTAATGCTAGGTTCACACGAGAGCAACTTTTACTGCCAACAAATAGACCCCAAAAGTTGCCAACTCGATGTGCAACAAATCAAAAATAGATTTTGGCCAAAGTTGCTTCGTCATATGTGAACGCAAGAGGCAACTATATGGCAACTCCGTAGCTCCGCCCCTTTTTTTTGCTGGCTTGGCCTACGTGCGCGACCTACTTTCCTTGTAGTTGCCATGTAGGTTGCAACTTTTGCAAGCAACTTCTGGAAAAGTTGCCAGCTTTGTTGGCTCGGTTGAAAACAGGATGAGGCAACTGCAGTGACGTCCGTTTTTTTGCTATAAAAGCAGCCGGTTCCAGGGGGACGTCTGTCATTCCATCTTGAATTTTCACCATGGATATTGTTGCCGACACGCACAACAGAAAGTTGTCATGCAAGCAACAAAATTCGTGCTTGCATGCGTGTGGAAAAAAGCGAGAAAAGCGTGGCGGCACGTGTCGCTTTTTGTCGCACGCATGCACTTCGCTCCGCCCCTTTTTTGTTGCCTACCGGATATACTTGTGTTGCCAAGCTGTTCACACAAAAGCAACTTGAAGTTGTCATGCAAAAGTTGCCAACCCCACCAAAAGTTATATCTCCCGACGTTCAACTTTTGGCTGTGACAACTTCATAGGCAACTTTTATTGGGAAAATCCAATGGGGTCTAATTGGTTTATAATGAGTTGCTGTAGTGACAACTTTTGAAGCAACAATGTAGCAACACATAGGCAACTTGGAGTTGCCACCCATTGTTGCCTCATTGTTGCACTCGTGTGAACCAGGCAGTGATGACAAAGTGGACATAAACGTGCCAAAGCACTGCACACTTGCAGACATTCCTGGGCTTCACGCAGCAATGGGGCATGTTTTCTGCGGCGCAAACACATAGGAATGCCCAAATCCGCATAGACCAACTTCGTTGATTTCAATTTTTGTACTCGGTTCTTATAGAACAGGGAGTACTTTACAATGGGAACGAAGAAATGGTTTGTTAGTCCGTGGTCAAAATGTGTTCCACTCCTCCAGATAAAACGTCTGGGCCGATCTTTCTGAAAATTTGTAGGTATGTTCATTATGGGTTACGGATGATACCAAAATGTATTATTTTACCAGAAGGGCTATAAATGACAATTTTGTTAAAAATCAAGTCCGATAAAGGAAATGACCACCGCGCTGTCGGGTTTTTTTCCTTCCACTAACTGGAAATTGTCTCCCTTCTGCAATAACGGTTTATACACTTATGTGTAACTTCTGTAAGCTCCGGTAGTATAGTGGTTCGTATCCCCGCCTGTCACGTGGGAGACCGAGTTTTATTCCAGTGCTATAGTGACTGAATTTTTGTACGGGGAGTACTTTAGATGGGAACGAAGAAATGCTGTCTGTCCGTCATGGTCAAAATGTGTTCCACTCGCTCCAGACAAATATAACGGGCCAGTCTTTCTAAACATTTGTAGGTATATTCATTATGGGTCAAGGATGATGCCCGATGTTTTAGTTTACCGTTATAGCCGTTACTAACGGCTGTAACGGTTATTTTTCTTCATGGAATATCTCCGAAAGTACTTGGCAGTTCTTTGTGAAAATTAGATATGTTCATTATGGGTCACGGATGATGCCCGATATTTTAGTTTACCCCGTTACTAACGGTTTTTCTTCTATATGGAATATCTCCGAAAGTACTTGGCCGATCTGAGAATTTGTAGTATGTTCATTATGGGTCACGAATAATGCCCGATGTGCAAGTTTACCGTTATAGCCGTTACTAACGGATGTAGTGGTTTTTCTTCATGGAATATCTCCGAAAGTACTTTGTGAAAATTAGCAGGTGTTCATTATAATATAATAATGAATACTTATATAGCGCCTATTCTCGGCTAGAGGCCAAGCTCTAAGCGCTTTACAATCAACACTCGTTTACACAACCGGCTGCCTACCTGGGTAGTGCCGACTGAAGAGCTGCCACTTCATTCAGTCGTTTCCCGTGTCATCCAGTCAGTATCGTTCAATATCGATCACTCATTTTCCTTACTTCCTTCATTCTTTCCATTTCTCACGCAGGGTGCATGTTATGTGTAACGTGTCATCCATACCAACGGCCAAACTGGCCTACTCTTCCGAAAGTTAGTGATGGGATTTTACGTGTATGCAAGATGTTATGCGTGCGTTCACACACGGAACCTCGGTTTATAGTCTCATTCGAAGGACTGTATGGGAAATGGAGTCGGAACCAATGTTAACTCCGAGGGAAAAAATCCCCCTGTACCGAAACGCCCCGGCTGAGGTTCGAACCCGCAACCCCAGGATCACCAAGATTACGAGTCCGGCGCTCTACCAACCGAGCTATTCCGGCTCCCACGGGTCACGGATGATGCCCGATGTTTTAATTTACCGAGTTAGTAACGGCTGTATCGGCAGTTCTTTATGGAATATCTCCTCAAGTACGTGGCCGATCTTTCTGAGAATTTATAGGTATGTTCATTATCGGTCACGAATAATAGTCCGTCACGAGAAACGGTCCACCTTGCACCCCCCCCCCCCCCCAATAAATTTGTCATATGTATTTTTGGTGTTTTAGAGTGTATAGATCACGAAAAATCATGTTAACTTAAATCTTGGGACGCACTGTCCCGTCTGGCTTAATTTTGAAGGGTACCCATCTCAGGTTCCGCGGCTGCTTTTCGTCGGTCCGAACGTTCCATAAGTTTGGTGATCACCTGTGTCCGTTATTTAAGCTACGAGAATTTCCTTTATGTTTTTGTTGACAGTGATGCCTTCTGCACGATAGGCAATAATCAGAACGATAATATATGCAATAAGGTGACCGCAGTAAAGCTACGTGTGGACCCACCGTATATCACGCGTTGCGAACTGTAAATTTGCCAAAGTGTTTGCAATAAACCATCTCTCCCAAAAATTGTGCAACTTATTAGAAACAAAGTACACCACAGTATCAAAGAACAGTCTCTTTTGATTCTTTTGAGCTATGCCACATCACCATGGACCTATGCCGATGCCCCGTGTTGCCGGGTTATCTCCCCTACCCCCGATCTGGCTTCAACGCAAATTTAATTCTTTACAAATTCATATTGGACTTTTTACTGAAAATAAAGTTAATTTGCACTTTCCAAGTATGAGCGCATTTGTGTGTGTGGGGGGGGGGAGGATGGGGGGACATGCGCGCGCGCGCGCGTGTGTGTGTGTGTGTGTGTGTGTGTGTGTGTGTGTGTGTGTGTGTGTATATTGATGATTGTTCTCAGATGCTGGCATTGGAAGGTATTCCGTTTCATGGCGACATCTGCCAGACTGTACTTAAATCAACAACAATCTGATTATTTTGAGTCGCTTACCTCGGCACAAGTAGAAAGCGACTTCTGATACGTAGGATATGACAGCTTCTTCTGCAATCTCTGCATTTGGCACAAGAGGATTTACCAGAATGCTTCGTAAACCAGCGGAAAAGCCCACCTTTTGCAATTAGGATCTGGACCGTTGGTGGAGGTGAAGATACTCTTAAGAAAGTTCAAACCTCCACTGGATTCTTCTCTGGAAATACAGCAGCATGTCAGATCAGGAAATACCAGCGTGAGCTGGCTTCATTTCACAGTGTGGGCAGAACCCGGAAAAGAAGACGACATTAGACTACTACCCTGTGATCCATCACCCAATCACCGAGTACAAGACAGTCCAGGAATGCTTGCGACTTGCAGAGAAGGCCACGAGTGGTTGGACAAGAGTACGTTATCACTGCGTTTGATCTTGGGGTTTGTATGAAAGCCTACCCGATCGTCGGGAGCCAACCTGACCGGTACAAGAAGCATATTATTCGGATCGGCGCTTTCCAACTTGCCTGTGCGTACCTCAAGGTGCTTGGGGAAAAGCTGGATGGTTCTGGGTTTGGTCAAAGCCGATCTTGAGACCTTCACCTGTGTCATGTACGGCAGACATTGTTTCACCGGTGCTAATGACTTCCGACACCAGCTACTCAAGGAGAGATGTGGAGATGAGCCATTGAACGCAAATTACAACGTTAACATGGCAAGCATGCCTCCGTGCAAACAAACTCTTCAAAAGCACATCAAACGGAGCAGCTATCAAGTTGTCATTTGGAAGAGTGCTCTCGAACCCATGTCTGATGTTCCAGCAGCAAGCAATGGACATGGATGGATTGACGTTGATGGCACCTTCGAACCAGTGTGATCCGCAGAAGAGAAGGGCGTCATCCTGCCCGCAGATATGGTTGACTTCCTTGTGGATTTTCCAGACTGACGACGAAGAAGCTGTCATATCCTACGCATCAGAAGAGTCGCTTTCTACTTGTGCCGAGGGAAGCGACTCGGAATGAGATTGTTTGATTTAAATACAATCTGGCAGATGTCGCCATGAAACAGAATGCCTTCCAGTGCCAGCATCTGAGAACAATCATTATCATCAACACACACACACACACGCACAAACACACACACAGATGCACTTATATCTCTTCCCAATAAGAAATCATCTGTAGGATTAGATATAGTTTCTAATGATATGCTTAAACACTTGCCAGATAACTTTGTTTTATTGTTGCATAAATTGTTTCAGAAATGTTGGGTTGAGGGTGTTATGCCAGAACACTGGAAACAGTCTGTCATCGTTCCTATTCTAAAGCATGGTAAAACTCCAGTGGACAAACATAGTTACAGGCCAATTGCTCTAACCTCACATACATGTAAACTTCTGGAGAGGATTATTTTAAGAAGATTGGTTCATTATTGTGAAGTAAATAAAATCATTCCCATTAACCAAGCAGGTTTCCGGAAAGGCAGGTCTGCAATCGATAATTTGGTGAAACTTACAAACATAAAACAACAGTTTGCGAGAAGAAAAAACGTTATTGCAACTTTCTTTGATATCAAGAAAGCCTATGACCAAGTCTGGCATGCCAAGCTTCTTTATAAACTTAAACAGACTGGTTTATCGGGTCATCTATACCATTTCATTAAATGCTTTTTGAGTAAAAGTATACAAGTTAGAGTAGGGAATTCATATTCAAATTTTAGATCTCTTCACATGGGCTTGCCACAAGGTTCCGTAATTGCACCTCTGTTATTTAATATCTTGATGAACGATTTGCCATCACATTTGTCAAAACATGTAGTATTAGTACAATATGCAGATGATATCTGTATATGGATGAATGTTATTATGAAAAGAAATACATCTAAAAGGGCATTAAACTATATCATGAAGCTATATCAAAGGGAACTTGATAAAATAAACAATTATATGGTCACAAATGGTCTTGCATTATCTTCAGAAAAGACTCATATGATGCTTTTCAATAATGGTAGTAATCCCGCTGAGCTACCTATGTTTAAAATTGAAAACGAAACAATTCAGTACAAGGATTCTGTAAAATTTTTGGGTTTGTTTCTTACAATAAAGCTAACGTGGAACGCTCATATCAACCATATTGTGACTAAAGCAAGAAAATGCTTAAATTTTTTAAAAGTAATAAGTAAACAATACTGGGGACAAGACAGCAAAATTTTGAAACATCTTACAACATTAATTCGATCAAAATTATCCTATGGACAAGAAATATTTTTTAGTGCTCCAAATTATTTACTTAAGAAACTTCAAAGTATCGACTGCAAAGGATACAGGCTTGCTCTTGGTGTACCCTTTCACGCATCAACCTCCGGAACTTATAAAGAAATTGGAGAATTGCCTTTGGATGAATATCGAAATCTTGCATGTGCAAAGTACGTTCTTAGGACCTCAACACCTGACAACTTTGTCTCGGAAGAAGTACAAATAAAATCAGAAATAAATTATCCTAAACGGGCCAGACAGATATCTTCATTAAAGCCAATTGGCTCATATGTATCTGACTTACTTAAAGAGTCGGAAATAAATCCAGTGTATTGATGCACAGCAAGTAGTTTCTCCTTACCCTAACTGGGAGATGAATAAACCACATTTTGATATCAATTACACTGATGTGAAGAAGAATGAGAATCCAAATATTATGCAAAGTGAAGTCCGATTTTACCTAGAGAATAAATACCCAAATCATTTAAAGGTATACACAGATGGCTCACTCTTAGATGATCATCGTGCTGGTTCAGGTTTTGTTATACCAGCTTTAAAAAAAGAAAAGTCCTACTTCATTGGTAAAAATCGATCAATATTTACCGCCGAACTCGTTGCTATACTTATGGCTCTTACTTACATAGTTGATCTTCCGTTGAACATTTTTCAAATTTTATTCTGCGTCGATTCTCAGTCCGTACTGTATGCTTTACGTTCATTTGATTACAAGAAAAAATCCAAAATGATCAAAGAAATCAATCAAATGATTAACATTTTAAGTTTAAAGGGAACCAATATCACCTTTTGCTGGGTTCCTTCACACGTTGGATTATATTCAAACGATTGTGCTGATAGAGCCGCAAAAAAAGGTGCAAGGCAAGACAGGGAATCAATAGAAATAAACATCCCATTATCCGTTACAGAAGGGTGTCATTTACTAGAGCAAGCATCGTGGAACAAAGTTTCAAAATCTCTCCATAGGAAGGAGAAATTCTCTGGTCTCTTACTGAATTCGGTTAGTTTAACAAACAAAATAGCTGTGAATTATAGCAACAGTTTCCAATTTAGACACATTACTTCGCTCTCTTATAGGATAAAGCTTAATGCCTTCAAAACAAAATTCAGCAAGAATGTTAAATGTCTGTGCGGTGAACAAATTTCAAACCAACACATTCTTCTGGAATGCCAGAGATTGAGACCTATTTTACCGGCTATTTCTGAAAGTTCTCTTGACAGTATTCTTGAGAATTTTAGTTTGTTGTTTGATTTTGCGAAGTGTTTACTACGCAGTCCTATGGGACATTTGTTATAGTTTGTGTTATGATTCAAAATAGTTTTTTAAAGTTGGCTTTCCCATACCTTTTTTTTTTTTTTTTGTATATGATTGCAAGATGACCCACCCACCTCCTCATCATGCTTCCCCTCTCCAAATCCTTTCCCTTCGTCTAATATCACTTAATGTGGAAAGACGTTAAATTGAAGACAACAACACACACACACATACGCGCTCACACTTGGAAAGTGCACATTAACTTTATTTTCAATAAAAAGTCCAATATGAATTTGTAAAGAATTAAATTTGCGTTGAAGCCAAATAGGGGGTAGGAGAGATAACCCGGCAACGGAGGGCATCAGCATAGGTCCATGGTGATGTGGCATAGCTCAAAAGAATCACAAGAGACTGTTCTTTGATACTGCGGTGTACGTTCCTAATAAGTTGCAGTTTTCGGGAGAGATGGTTTATTGCAAACACTTTGGCAAATTTACAGTTCGCAACGCGTGATATACGGTGGGTGCACACGTAGCTTTACTGCGGTCACCTTATTGCATATATTATCGTTCCGATTATTGCCCATCGTGCAGAAGGCATTATTGTCAACAAATGCATAAAGGAAATTCTCGTAGTTAGTTAGTTAGTGTTTATAGGGTCCAGCGGACTACTAGGAGCCAAATCAGGACCTCGGCTATCATATCTAAGTGTGTGTGTCATTCATTTAACGTCTTTCCACTAATCGTGATATTAGACGATCATATCTAAGTCTCTAAATACAAATACCCAAAATTTATTTAAAATTTATGAGGACAAAAACACAATTATCTGTTCAACTCCGGCGACACCTGTATACATTATTAAAACACTATATTTTATAAAATAAGTTTACCTCTTTCAAAAAAGAAAAAAATAAGATCTACTGAAATGTCACGAAAAAAACCGATAAATCACTGGTGGAAAAGAACTTCTTGATACACATCAAATCAGCACATTCTGTCAAAAAATGATTAACACTGAACAAGCTGTCACACGCAACACATCGTGGGGGCTCTTCCTTTTCTGAATATCCAACTGTGCGTTATATAGCTGTGCCCAATATGTAACCGTGACAAAACCGATTCCTCTTTACGGTTACGTACCACCGATGGGAAAGGATTGGTTAAATCTGGGCAAATTTTAAACAATTTATTATGAATTCGATTACACTATTCATTCTGCCACAGTTCACGACAATACAAACTAGATTTATGACGTAGATCAGAGAGGAACAAACTGCATATGCCTCCTGGAAAGACTTGCACCGAGAGCTTGTTTGGCTGCTTTGTCCACCAGATTCCCATGTGGCTGGGGACCCACAAGAAAACTATATGCTTTCCCGAAGAGACAAGCGAGTATAAAGATCATGAATATCGGCCAAAACTGGATGTGACACTTCTCTTGTCGATAAAGCTAACGATGAATCCGATAAATAAGGAAATCATTCTGATCTGACCTGGACACCGCACTGAGGGCCAGATGTAAAGCCTTCAGTTCAGCAGTATAAACAGACGACCAATCTTGACAAAGTAGGCTCCTGAAAATTATCACACACTGGCAGCTGCAGCCCTCTCACCTTTTTTAGAACCATCAGTAAAAATCTTGATAAAATCTTTATAAAGTTCACATTGCCCAAGATAAAGTTGTTTATATGCAGCACTCGAGGTGACCTTTCGAAATGGAGTTAAATATAAATTAATCTCTGGATTGGCGACTTTCCAAGGAGGAAAATCAGTCTGAAATGGACCGTCATCAACAGCATCAAGATCAATTCCAGCTGCCCCGAAGTGGGGCAAAATACGAATACCTAGTGGAGGGATCTCATTTGGCTTTAAGTCATATTTGCCTCTAAAAGGCGTTCATAACAATGTCATAGGCAGGGTTTTCTGGTTTAGCCCCGTTTCGGGTAGTAATTCATGGAAAGACGCAACCTCCTTAGCTCCAGAGGGGGTTCACTAGATTCAACATACAAACTCTCTTTTGGAGATGTGCGAAGTGCTCCCAGAGCAATCCGCAGTCCTTGATGAATTGGATCAAGAGCTTTGAGGTAAGACTTTCGTGCAGAACCATATACCACACACCCATAATCTAGCTTTGGTGAAATTCTCGTAGCTTAAATAACAGGTGATCAAACTTATGGAACGTTTCGGACCGACGAAAAGCAGCCGTGGCACCTGAGATGGGTACCCTTCAAAATTAAGCCAGAAGGGACAGTGCGTCCCAAGATTTTTTATGTTAACATGATTTTTCGTGATCAATACACAATACATGTGACAAATTTATTGGGGGGGGGGGGGGGGGGGTGCAAGGTGGACCGTTTCTCGTGACGGAGTATAATGCCCGATGTTTTAGTTTACCGTTATAGCAGTTACTAACGGATGTAACGGTTTTCTTCTTTATGGAATATCTCTGAAAGTACTTGGCCGATCTTTGTGAAAATTAGCAGGTATGTTCATTATGAGTCACGATGTTTTAGGTTACCCCGTTATAGCCGTTACTAACGGCTGTAACGGTTTTCGTTCTTTATGGAACATCTAAGAAAGTGCTTGGCCGATCTTTCTGAAAATTTGTAGTTATGGGTCACGAGTAATGCCCGATATTTTAGGTTACCGTTGTAGCCGTTACTAACGGCTGTAACGGTTTTTCTTCATGGAATGTCTCACGAAGTACATGGCCGATCTTTGTGAAAATTAGCGTGTATGTTCATTATGGGTCACGAATAATGCCCTATGTTTTAGTTTACCGTTAGTGCCGTTACTAACGGGTATAACGGCCCATCAGTTTTTCTACTTTATGGAATATCTCAGAAAGCACTTTGTTGATCTTTCTGTAAATTTGTAGGTATGTTCATTATGGGTCACGGATGATACCCGATGTTTTAGTTTACCGTTTTACCCGTTACTAATGGCTGTAACGGCCCATAACGGTTTTTCGTCTTTATGGAATATTTCAAAGTACTTGGCCGATCTTTTCTGAAAATTTGTAGGCATGTTCATAAGAGGCGACGGATGATGCCCGACGTTTTAGTTTACCGGTATAGCTGTTACTAACGGCTGTAATGGCCCATAACGGGTTTTTGTCCGTTTTATGAAATGTCTCAGAAAGTACTTGGCCGATCTTTCTGAAAATTTGTAGGTATTTTGGGTCGCGGATGATACCCAATGTTTTTTACCGTTATAGCCGTTACTAACGGCTATAACGGTTTTTCTTCTTCATGGAATATCTCAGAAAGTACGTGGCCGATATTTCTGAAAATGTGTAGGTATGTTCATTATGGGTCACGGCTGATCCCCGATGTCCACGTTTACCGTTATTAACAGCCAATAATGGCTTTCTTCTTTATGGAAAATCTCAAAGTTCGTGGCGGACCTTTCTGAAAATGAAGTATGTTCATTATAGGTCAGATGATGGCCGATGTTTACCAGAATAGCCATTACTAACAGACGAGCCCGAGACGGTTTTTCCTCTTTATGGAATATATTGCGCGTATTCAGGATATTCAGGGAGTATGTTTATATGCTTTGCATCTTGTTTCTTTTTGTTGTAGTGTACTGGTAGTTCGTTTATATGCTTTGCATATTATCTTGTTTCAGAGTGAACGGGCCTTTGCGAAATCACCACGAATTTTACCGTGCGTTTCATTGTGGAAGTTCTAAAGACGTCTGTGAACTGTTCTGATGAGGGTGTCGGAGCTATGAGCCACTTGTGATAATGACCTGTACATATGTAAATACTGTGATGGTCTGTATGTATATGTATGTATGTTCTGTATATAATTATAAATAAACATGATATATTTTATAAAGATTTGGCCGTCGTGTTTTGTTTCAAGTGCATTCCTTTTACGCATTGCAGGGAAAAAGCTAAGTGGGGATAAAATTAAAGTTTGGAGAAGCCACTTTTATATCTCGAAGCACTGTAGTGTGTCTTGTCTCACTGGGGGATAAGGATGGGGGAAGGCTGCACAAATCTAAGTTTTGAGACCACACTGCGCATGATTTTAAAGCCGATGGATAAATGAATTAAAGACTAAGATAAGAAAACTTCATGGCTACGACTTTGAAGATGTCCGACCTACGTAGTAGCCCAACGCGCTGGTCAGACCTTTAGTACCTACCTAACAATGGTTGTGCATTATCCTTGTGTGTGTGGCGAGTGTACATGTGTGTATGGGCCAATTCGTGTGTGCCAGTGTATGCGGTCCGGTGCGCGAATGTGTGCGCACGCAAGCGCTTGTATGGGTGCGTGTGATTTGGGGCTTGTTTGCATGCTTCTGCTCGCGTGCATATGTACGTACATGCGTTTGTGTGCGAAGTCATGCGCCTTTCTTTGTGGGATATATGAATGCCCGGAAGATGACTTAGTATATAGATTAACAAGAATCATAACTACACACGCACGCGTGCGATAACGACAAAGAGGCGCGCGTGCTACTCAATATATACACCCTTACATCTTTGGACTCGCCAATTTACGACCTGCATCATCTCACCAATGAACACCCACCAGCGCACACATCTACTATATACACTGGGAAATTCAAAGTTGAATCTCGGTTGACATGTCTGTTATTGGAAGGGCTCAATATGAGTTTGTCCCTATCTCTAGTAGTCTCCGCAGTGTTGGCCTGGAGATTATTTTACTATTTTTCAGTTGATGTTTCTTGCCCTTCCTTTTTTCTGGATGTGCGGCTACTTCCTCTCTTGATGATCAGATCTGGAAGTTTAGATTGGCCAGTGGAGAAAAACAGGCCAAAGCCTGCGTACACACACACACACACACACACACACACACACACACACACACACACACACGCACGCACGGGTGCGCAGGACAAGGGGGTGGGGAGGGGTGCCAAAATCGCCGAGTCAGATGACAAGTGCAGGTTAATTTACTTCAGTTGCAAAATGCAAGACATGCCATGTGACTACATACTGAGGATGATGGTTTAATAACATTTGACAGGTTTATTGGTTCATTAACGCATAAGAGCACCAACAAACAATACGGTTAGAATAATGAACATAACTGACGGCGATGTTAATAGGCAACAGAACAGGAATGTCATTAGATGTCACCGATTAATGTACATGTTAGACTATCGAAACTAAAAGCCGTTAGTCGGTGATGAATAGAAGATGAGAAAACAGTGGACTGTATGAGCAGCGTGTGGTTACCTGTGCACTGCCTGTCAACGGAATGTTTAACAATTAACTGCCCAAGTAAATCGACCAAGCCTGGCACAACTAGCTGTCTCTCAAGGGGGAGATAATCCAATCGTCTCCATACGCTGTCAGTAAAGGAATGTCCCCTTTTCTCAACCTTTTTTTTCTCCTTTTCGAATTTTCATCAAAAAGGAGAATTGTTAAATCTGCCATCCCCCCCCCCCCCCCCCCCGCCCCAATACCACCTCCTATCTCATCCCCACCCCATTCATCTTTAGTTTTCTAGCAACCAGAAGGCACAGTTTGCATCGCCGGGCGGAAACCAAGTGAACATTGTTGTAAAGGATCCAAAGCCGCTGTCGGCGCCGAACTGACCGACGGTGCTCTGCTCCTGATATAGGTTTGTCTCCCTTGGATATACATGACTCCGCAAGGATCATGCTCACAGATGTCCCTGGCCATTGTAGATATCTTTCGCAAGCTTTGTTTTTGCCCCATCTTCCCATATCCTTTCCTGCCAGCCCTTAGGAAACCAAGGAATAGGAACACCGCCGAATCGCAATCTTCATTATTCAGTGGCTCCATCTAGTGCAGAACTATTCCATTCCTATCATCCAAGACACAAAAAAGAACACGTTGCTACCAAATCCTGTCACGCCCCGACCTACTCCTATCCGTCCCCCACGGACTTGCATCATCACAAACATCACAACTAACCCGCATGGGAAAACAGAGATAAACGGAACTTAACAGGACCGCTACAACAAGAACATTGGCGTCGGCTTCGGCAAAAGTGGTACCCAATTAAAGGAGAGAATGGACGTCACATGGAGGACGATTCCTTCGCTGACTCGCCCATAAACAGTCATAAAACGTATTCAGTAAGCACACTGACGTACGTGCACATGCACGCAAGAAGCATGTATTTTGTAAATGAGTACAAAGACATACAAGAACGATAAACATATTGACAACACACACACACACACGCACACAAGACGGCAGAAAGATGGGGGATGGGTCGGGGACTCTGGAGAAGCCATTTGGGAACAGTCAACGATGTTGATTTTTTCTTACTTGAACTGCAAAATCGTATGTCGTACTCCCTTTTATCTCCAAAAGAGCGTTTTTTGTTTGTTCCAAAACAAAGCAGCTCTGCGTATGATTCTGAAACCTTCATTCCGTCAAATAATCATCTGCTCCCCCCCTCCCCCACCTCCCCGAACATGCAATGGTGTTCCAGGCAAATATTTCCGCGGCGTCCATGCATACTATGTCATAAGTCATATAACATTAGTGAAATATAACATAAAGCACCAAACATACAGTTAAATGGGAAAGTAATGATTCAAATGTGCAAACAGATTACCAGAAAAAAAATCCAATGGTACGAAGAAAAAAATGAACGATTTCTTTCGTTCTAACTCCCGAACAAACGCCTCTTTCCATCAAATGTCATTAACCGTTTGGTCGCTGGAAATATTGCAAACCCTCTGACAAAAAACACCAGTTCCATTAGAAAACTGAATGAACAAAACACTTTTGACGGAGAGCTGCTCTTGCACAAGAGAAGACCAGAAAGAAAAAAAATTTTGAGAACGCTCAAACATAAGAAAACACAATGCAATTAGACTGGGAAAAGTGAACTTCGTAATTTGAAGGTATGAAAACAAATCTTTCCTTGAAATGTAAGATACTCACCGACTGTGGCATTTGTGATTAAGAAAAATGTTCTATCGTCTTTTTCTGGCTCCAAACGATTTTGGGCAGTTTCTGGTATCATGTCCCATAAAGAAAGCAAAAAGAACTGAAGTCCTGACGTTCGCAGTCTTCGGATGGCAGAGTGAGTCACACCAAGCCTTCTTTCGATTTCCTTTCGCTCCCCCCGCTTTTTTGCACACAAGCCAATGCTTTTCCCTACGCTCCAAGTTTACTTCACAGTGGTATGCTTGCAGACGCTGAGGACTTGACTGCGATCCCTGCTTACACTAACTGGCCAGCAACATGCAAGTGAACTGTTCTCAGAGATCCCCCGCCTTGCGCGTGCATCACGGATTAGCAGGTGTCTGCTGTTTGAAAGGTATCCGCTGAATTAAAAGGCATGTTTCACGTAACATACGCATATCTCTTGACGACTAATGCAACAAGTGCTCGGCTGGGAAACAAAGCTCTCAACAGCGGTTGCCGACTACTCCACGACTTTGTCATTATGCATGGAACAGCGGCTGCAGGCTACTTTCCCATTGTCATTGTGCATGTAACAAAATGGCTGCCGGCTACTCCACGACTTTGTCATAGTGCATGGAACAACATGGCTGGCGGCTACTCCACGACATAGCCATTATGCATGCAACAGCGGCCGGTGACTACTCCACGACTTGGTCATTATGCATGCAACAACATGGCTGCCGGATACTCCACGACGGGTACGTGCCAGTTTGCCGCGTGCCAGATTGCCGACTTTTGAGCACTCTCTCAGCCCTTCGGGCTTAAATGTGTGAGCACGACTTGGCCTAACGGCCTTCGTTCATTCGTCCTTCGTCCTCTCTCGGGCTTCGCCCTACTCTAATCTAAAGACCATCGATTCTGCTTTGGAGTAGACTGGGACACTGGTTACGCCAGGGGGGAGCCTTGCAGTATGGACGTGTCGGCAATCTGGCACGCGGCAAACTGGCATGTCCCCTCCACGACTTGGTCATTATGCATGCAACAACATGGCTGCCGGTTACTCCACGACTTGGTCATTATGCATGCAACAACATGGCTGCCGGTTACTCCACGACTTTGTCATTATGCACGGAACAACATGGCTGCCGGTTACTCCACGACTTCGTCATAATGCACGGAACAAAATAGCGGGAAATCAGCACAGGTAACAATTCTTCCATCGTGACGGTGACTTCGCAAGGAATTACAGACGAAATGGTGGTGGGTGTGATGGAAATGGCATGAACGTACACCTATGACACTCTTCACCCAGAGTATATTATGGGAACCATCGAATTCGGGCTTGTAAACACGACTCTGTTTTACGTCTGTCCAGAGTCAACTGTTGTCCTTGGGGGGAGGACTAGTCAGTAAAACCCACTTTCCTTAAGAGGAATATACCACATATATTATACTCTATGACACTGTTTCCACTTCAAGAGAGAAAAACCCACTTTCCTCAAGAGGAATATACTACATATGATACTCTGACACCGTTTCCACTTCAAGAGAGAAAAACCCACTTTCCTTAAGAGGAATATACCACATATATGATACTCTATGACACCGTTTCCACTTCAAGAGAGAAAAACACACTTTCCTCAAGAGAAATATACCACATATATGATACTCTATGACACTGTTACCACTTCAAGAGAGAAAAACTCACTTTCCTCAAGAGGAATATACCACATATATGATACTATACGACACTGTTACCACTTCAAGAGAGAAAAACCCACTTTCCTCAAGAGGAATATACCACATATATGATACTCTATGACACTGTTACCACTTCAAGAGAGAAAAACCCACTTTCCTGAAGAGGAATATACCACATATATGATATTCTATGACACTGTTACCACTTCAAGAGAGAAGATAATAAACCATCCACGCCATTTTCATTCCAGTCCTTAATTTAAGATCTTGCCAAGTTGTCTTTCCCTACCCGATCACGGTAATGTGCCCGCGAAAAGCTCAAAATCGAATACAAATTATTTTTTCGAACACCTTCATTAAAAATTTAAAAAAAAAACAATGAAAATAATAGCATCCACAATTCTTAACACACAGAAAAGAGTAAATCATTTCTGGTCTCTCTGTTTTTCACATTATGACTCGTTCTGTTACACTTCAGAGTAGAATCAAACTTCAAAAGAAAAAAAAAACCCAACTGATTACAAAAAATGTGAAATACAATCAAAGCAATTTCCAGCACCCTCTCTCTCTCTCTCTCTCTCCTCTCTCTCTCTCTCTGGGACAGAGCAATAGCTATACACTCTCATCGCATAGATTTGAACGAATTCATCCCTTCACGTTGATGTGGTTAGTAGCAAGAAATATATCCCACATGAATTATGATTACATCATGATTTTAAAAAAGGGCAAGCGTCAACGTTCATGGCGACAAGAAGGTAAACAGCGAAAGCATCACACGTGGAGACATGACATCAGAAAAAGGAAAGAAATGAAAGACCACTCGAGGATTACACGATCTAACCACAGCTATCTGCAATAAGCCAGAACATGCACAACTTAGGTACCACACTAACAACAGAGAAAACCAAACAACGCACTTAATTTATAAACACAACGTAAGCGAACCACTAGAGGATGCAGACATAACAAATATGAATCATCTTTCATTACTTCTAGAACTACTCTGTTCAAAAGCATGGAAGAAGAAGAGACATGCAGAAAACCACAGTAATCTTGCGAATGACGCGTCACCATGTTTTATCATCACCATCATCACCATTATTATTATCATTATTGCTGTTATTGATGTTTTTAGAATGAGTGAAACTGCAGCACCGAAAAAAAATTATGCTGTTATGCCAAACTCAAGTAGAACTCCCAATTCAAAGCATCAGCCTTGTTACAATTTTCTCTCGTAGCCGGGGCAAGGAACGACAACTTTCCGGGAGATAAGCGTGTAGCCGGCACCAGATTGTTACCTCGTCAAGTAATGATTTATCTCCCTGGAAAATGGATTTCGGTTCCCACTGGTAAAAGTTGTCTGGGATTTCCCAAACTTCCCACATGTGAATGATATTGGCTGTCACATGTGAATGATATTGGCTGTCACATGTGAATGATATTGGCTGTCACATGTGAATGATATTGGCTGTCACATGTGAATGATATTGGCTGTCACATGTGAATGATATTGGCTGTCACAACTTTGCGCTCTGTACATGGCACCACTCCTGAGGCTCCTCCTATGCACACAGCAATATCTAGGTTTGTCCTGAGGCGAGCAGTCAGTATCAAGTCGTCGTGAGGCACCTCATCTGAGTAAACACTGCTCTGTGGCCAAATCACTTTGGTGATGTTGGGTGGGGTCAGCTCTCACCACTTGTACAGGACACCCTCACCTTACCGACGACAACAAGGATTGCTCAGCGGCGGAGCCAGCGTCAGTGTGCGGCCCCCTCGGAACGTATCACCCATGTCCGTGGAACAACTCTCTTTGACAGCTGACCGATGAGTTACACACGAACACACGAGCATGGACGTGGAGAGGACATTCAAACAGTTCTCCTCAAACCTCATGAAGAGTCAACAGGATCCTCAAAGTCTGACCGTCGTCTTCTAACAATTGCGTCTCTATCCATTGTGCAATGTTGTCAGTCCACACAAAGGTCTCTATCCATTAAGTAAGGTTGTCAGTCCACACATAGATCTCTGTCCATTGTGCAAGGTTGTCAGTCCACACTAAGGTATCTATCCATTGTGCAATGTTGTCAGTCCACACGTAGATCTGTCCATTGTGCAATGTTGTCAGTCCACACTAAGGTATCTATCCATTGTGCAATGTTGTCAGTCCACACGTAGATCTGTCCATTGTGCAATCTTGTCAGTCCACACGTAGATCTCTGTCCATTGTGCAATGTTGTCAGTCCACACTAAGGTATCCATCTATTGTGCAATCTTGTCAGTCCACACGTAGATCTGTCCATTGTGCAATCTTGTCAGTCCACACGTAGATCTCTGTCCACTGTACAATGTTGTCAGTCCACAGGTAGATCTCTGTCCATTGTGCAATCTTGTCAGTCCACACTTAGGTCTCTGTCCATTGTGCAATGTTGTCGGTCCACACGTAGATCTGTCCATTGTGCAATGTTGTCGGTCCACACGTAGATATCTGTCCATTGTGCAATGTTGTCAGTCCACACTTAGGTCTCTGTCCACTGTACAATGTTGTCAGTCCACACTTAGGTCTCTGTCCACTGTACAATGTTGTCAGTCCACACGTAGATCTCTGTCCATTGTGCAATGTTGTCAGTCCACACTTAGGTCTCTGTCCACTGTACAATGTTGTCAGTCCACACGTAGATCTGTCCATTGTGCAATGTTGTCAGTCCACACTTAGGTCTCTCGTCCACTGTACAATGTTGTCAGTCCACACGTAGATCTGTCCATTGTGCAATGATGTCAGTCCACACGTAGATCTGTCCACTGTACAATGTTCATCGTTTATTGCTACCTTACCCTCCGTCTCCATCCATGAACCTTTCCCTTGAGAACTGACTTGGCAGGGCCTTTGGACCTTGTTACGTGGTCTTTGGATCTTGTTACATGGCCTTTGGATCTTGTTACATAGCCTCTGGATCTTGTTACATGGCCATACCAATACGTGGTGTTGGAAAGTTGCGGCCATTTGAACACTCCCTGTTACGTCGAGCATACTCGATTATTTTCAAAGAAATCTGGAACCGCGTGAATTCTGGAAGGCAGTTTCCCCTTAGGGGCAGTTTCCCCTTAGGGGCAGTTTCCCCTTAGGGGTATGTTAGACAGCCTCGTCATGTAACGACTACGCGGCATTGCTTGCACTGTTTGGTGTGGTTGACAAAATGAGAGACGGTTCGTAGGAAAAGAATCTGTAAATAAAAAAGACCCAAAGGACGACGAGAAAGCTACTGAAACAACAAAGAACCTAGACCTACGGCTGGACTGAAAATTAAACACAAAGAGGAAGGATGTTTTTCAGGGAAGATTAAAATCACGAACTGATGATATATGAAATCTAATCTAGAACATCCAATTACAGTGTGATTTTATTACACAAAAATTACATCAACTGGGAAAGTAAATTTACATTCTGAGTCTATAAAATTGAAGACAAAAGGAATGTAAAATATATAATGTGTGTAGTGTGGCTACATACTACACAAAATGAAAAACTATGATTGTGTACATTCTACAGATTGGTGTCCGACGTTTCGTCGAACGACATTTCGTCGAAAGTCAACGGGAAAGAAAGTCAACGGGAAAAAAGTCACGGAGGGACCCAGTCTACTCCAAAGCAGAATCGATGGTCTTTAGATTAGAGTAGGGCGAAGCCCGAGAGAGGACGAAGGACGAATGAAAGAAGGCCGTTAGGCCAAGTCGTGCTCATTCGACGAAATGTCGTTCGACGAAACGTCGCGGACCCCTACAGATACATCTTTATCAAAAGGCAGCAGGACATGCTATAACTCCGATTACTTCGTGGTTACGTGAAAATTCAGCACGCGTCGACAACAGCAATGGCCCTTTCATGCTTATGATCATCGATTTTTATATATTCTGGGAGTAGGTGGAAAAGTGTGGGAGACAGGCAACCCTGTCGAACTCCAACCGAAGTTTGAAACCACTCTGTAAACAACATCCCCTACGAATATTGCTCTGCTCGCTATGAAGCACAGTTGTTGGATGGCGTTGACTTGCTTTCGCCCGATCTCCACCGTCTCCAGGGTGACCCTCGGTTGAATGCCTTCCTGGAATCTATAAAGACGCTCTGGAAGCCACTCTGATGTTTGAGGTGCTTTCCTTATGAGTAGTTAAGAAAATCCAAGAATTTTGAACATGAAAAATGCCCATGGCTGTCGACGCGTGATATCGGATTTTAATACAAATCCCAAGAACTGTTTCGCCGTGTCTATTTTCATTTTAAAGACCGATTCCCAGCATGGTGGATTATCACGGCGGTTACTGTGGAGGCAGACCAGTGTGAGAGTCAAGCGAGAATGAGGTCTGAACCTCACATGAAAAACTAACACGATGAGGAAACAACTGCTTCCCAGTCTTTGCTCAAAGGGGACCTCAGCAGTGTCCTTCGCCATGGAAAAAATCAATGAGCTATGTGTGGAATGACTGACGTCACCACAGGACACAGACAGCTGTACCATGGAACAAATCAATGAGCTCTGTGTGGAATGACTGACGTCACCACAGGACACAGACAGCTGTACCATGGAACAAATCAATGAGCTCTGTGTGGAATGACTGACGTCACCACAGGACACACACAGGGAGACAGCTGCGCCAGTGGGCTGTACACACAATGGAACACAACAACATCAGCAACACAAAAAAATTAACCATTTTGAAATGAATTCCATCTGCAAAGTCAAGAACAACCTGAAAATAACCAACGATTAAACTTGTCCATCACATTCTGATTTGTGGTAATCTGGCGTTAGCGAGCGCGCGCGCGCACGCGCACTCACACACACACGGCTTCCCTGTTAGAAAACGAGAACAGTTTCGAAAGAATCTTCGCAGAATGAATGCGGTTCAAGTAATATATATCCACACTTGTAACTTGAGACAAAACTGTAAAAGCATGCAGCGACTGCAAAATGTACAACAATAGTTTCACAACAAAAAATACACTTGCCAGTACTAAGTATCTTTAGCGGATCCAATTCCAAAAAAAAAAAAAAAAAAGGAACATATAGCCGATTATACCTGTTCGTGGTTTCTGTGTATGCACAAAATATTGTTCTGCGAATTACACAAGACTGGTGTCGGCAAAAAGTAGTGCACTTGGGTGGTAGGGGAAGTGGATGGATTCTACTACGTAAACTCATCATCAGGTTTTCTTTTAAACGAATTAACAAACAAAAAATAATGAACAGATTAAAGGTACAAATAAGTATTCAATGAATAAAATTAATGTTCAACAAACCAAACAGGAAAACAGATGGGGAAGGGCGATAACCAGAGCTGTGAATGGAATGGCAAAGTCAAGTTGTTCAGAACACGAGTCCTCTCCCTTTCCTTCACAGCCGTGAATACAAAAATAATAGGCTACGTACCACGTTCTGCCTGGTCGAGTTGCGCTCAGATTCTTTGTTCCTGTGCACGATACCGAGAGTTAGTTGGTTTTGTGTGTGTGTGTGTGTGTGTGGTCTATATGCTCGTTTAGAGTTTGTCTGTGCCAACGGATGTATGCCTGCGTGTCTCCAGGGTCCATAAGTCACCCAGTCGGTATATGTGATCCTAACTGTCAAACACACTGGGATAAGATAAGATAATGTTGCTTATAGCCCAGTCGACCGCAGAGGGCCACATCAGGGCTGTCACCACGTTAAAATCAACTCACCAGTCATAAAAAAAAACAAAAAAAAAACAAAACTTTCACACATCTCGTTAAATGACCGTCTACAAACGCACCAGAAACTGTTAAAAAATCTTTCTGCCGTAACACACTGACATGGTGACATATATATATACAATATGAAGCATGCGTTATTTCGCTGGGTTTCAAATTTATTGTGCTCGTAGGTTCCAGTTGTGCTTTTATGAAACTGCGATTGTGATTTTCTGTGTGTGTGTGCGTGTGTGTGTGTGTGTGTGCGTGTGTGCGTGTGTGCGTGTGTGTGTGTGCGTGTGCGCGTATGTGCGTGCGTGTGTGTGTGTGTGTGTGTGTGTGGTGTGTGTGTGTGTGTGTGTGTGTGTGTGTGTGTGTGTGTGTCACAAACACACACACGCGCGCGCGCGTACGCACACACACACACTCTCTCTCTCTCTCTCTCTCTCTCTCTCTTCTCTCTCTCTCTCTCTCTCTCTCTCTCTCTCTCTCTCTCTCTCTCACACACACACACACAAGGTATTCCTAGACAGTGTGACTACATGCAATACAGGGCAAAACTTAACGGATGTGTGGGAATAGAACTGCACGTGACGAAAGAGGATTTGGCGAAACGTGACTAGACGAAATGCTCTGAAAAATGTTCGCCGTCACTATTGCAACACGAAAGTTAACAGCACAAAACCGAACGTCGTGGTTTGCTCCGTCATTCACACCCTCACCTACTTCTCTCCCCCCCCCCCTTCCCTTCAACCTCAGTCTTCTCTCCCCCCCCCCCCCCTCCCCCATCTTCTGAGTGTATAGAGTCACCAAACTTGGAACCACTACATGCAGTGTCCGTCTCTAGCTTGCCAGAGCGCTGAAAATGTGTGTGTGTGTGTGTGTGTGTGTGTGTGTGTGTGTGTGTGTGTGTGTGTGTGTGTGTATATGCTTGTGTGTATGTGTGTGTGTGCGTGCACGTGCGCGCGCGTGTGTGTGTGTGTGTGTGTGTGTGTGTGTGTGTGTGTGTGTGTGTGTGTGTGTGTGTGTGTGAGGGATGGGGGGAGAGGGAGAGATGAAGGCTGAAGAAAATAGCTGAACACTGATCAGACATTTGAAACAACAGTGAAGTAACTCCTGAAAAAATCATGGACGTTTTGCAAAGGTAGCCCAGTCTTCCCTTTGATGTCCTCCTCATTCACTGTCTGTCTGTCACAACAGACTCCCAGACATCGTTCAGCCTCTCAGCACTTCCAGCTAAACCACACAGAAATCACCACTGCAGGGGAAAGGTCATCGTTACCCGCGACGAAACAGCGCCGTTTGAGCAAGTTGAACAGGCTTCCAACTGAAAAAAACAACATTCTTTTAACATCAGTATCGTTCTCACTTCGCGGGCGGTTTTCATCATTCTAAGATTACCTGTGGCTTTCAATAAATATATAGATCAATCAATAAATAAAAATCTGGCACCAAGCGTGTGTTCTGGCCACGTTGTTCGGCACCAGACCCCCCTGATTCCAGAGCGCCATCAGTGTGGTAGGGGGGGGGGGGGTTCTCCATTCGGGATGAGGTTTGGTCAAGGGAATCTTCCTTCCTCGTGGAATGTGTGTGTTTCAGTTCCAGATTACAAAACAATCCTTGTCGTTATCTGGGTACGTACAGTGCCATTGATCTAAACAAGAATTGCATCTTGACAAGCACAGCTCTGTGGCACTTCCGGTCACCAAGCAGGTCACGAGTCATTGTTGAATCTGTCAATGCCCCGCAAAGCTTCCGCCGAGTCCCACCTCCTCGTTGAACTGTGCGAGGAAAAGAAAAGGACAGAAAAAAAGAAAGAAACGCCACTCGTCTGAATCTGGTGGTCAGAGGAACTGCAAACATTGGCGTGGGGGGAAAACTCGGGCCTCGCGACAGCTTCTCAAGATGTGGACTTTGGTTAAAGTTCCGTCAGCAGGACGCCTTAACACTTCACTTTTCATACCAATGGAATGTACTCACGACAGCTGCTCAAGATGTGGACTTTTGTTCACGTTCAGGCAGCAGGACGCCTTAAACCTTCACTTTTCATACAAACGGAACATACACACTGTTCGCACGTCACGTTACGCACTGGACTTATTCCAGGCGAAAAGGTTCGGGGAAGCTACAGAAATCGTTGTCCGTGTCCAAAACTGGATGGAACTGGAATCATGCAGTGACGAGATGCGATGCTGTGGAACACAGGATGCTTCCATCTGAAGTCTGAGATAGTTCGGAACTTGGAGCCCCAGGATGGTGCTGTGGAACACAGGATGTTTCCATCTGCAGTCTGGGATAGTTCGCAGCCTGAAGCCCCAGGATGGTGCTGTGGAACACAGGATGTTTCCATCTGCAGTCTGGGATAGTTCGGAGCCTGAAGCCCCAGGATGGTGCTGTGGAACACAGGATGTTTCCATCTGCAGTCTGGGATAGTTCGGAGCCTGAAGCCCCAGGATGGTGCTGTGGAACACAGGATGTTTCCATCTGCAGTCTGGGATAGTTCGGAGCCTGAAGCCCCAGGATGGTGCTGTGGAACACAGGATGTTTCCATCTGCAGTCTGGGATAGTTCGGAGCCTGAAGCCCCAGGATGGTGCTGTGGAACACAGGATGTTTCCATCTGCAGTCTGGGATAGTTCGGAGCCTGAAGTCCCAGGATGGTGCTGTGGAACACAGGATGTTTCCATCTGCACTCTGGGATAGTTCGGAGCTTGGAGCCCCAGGATGGCAGCTGTCAGTACAGGGCCTGTGTGTCGCTCACCTGCCACCATCCCACACAGCTGTCTGAAGAGCTTCCAGTTTGAAATGGACGATGCCACCCAGACACAGTTGTCCGGGTGTGGTATGGCTTTCTACGGGGCTCTCCCCTGGAGAAAGAGAAAGAAAAAAAAAGCGATTTACTGCCACGAAGGGTTGATACCCATGTCACCGTCATTGAACATGGGTGCCAATACGAAGGGTTGATACCCATGTCACCGTCATTAAACAGGGGTGTCAATACGAAGGGTTGATACCCATGTCACCGTCATTAAACAGGGGTGCCAATACGAAGGGTTGATACCCATGTCACCGTCATTGAACAGAGGTGTCAAATATCTGTTCACAGTCTGTCTCACAACTGAGGTAACAGAAAATCCGTTATGCAAGATGTCGTCATCGATGTGACGTCACGAGCAGCCGTCACGCCAACAGCCGTCGCCGACTCCACTCATGCATGACGTGTACAAGGCAACGACGCCATCCTCAAACTGGCTTTGTGAAGCGTCATGACACAATATGACGTCACTGAACTGGTTCCGCGAATGGCCGTACGTCACAAAGCGACGTCACTGTCGTCACTGGTGAGCATCGTTCACGAATCATAGATGACGTCATCACTGCCATGTTGAGGCAAGTTTTCTACCAGTTGTGCACATGGACAGACAGAGGGCCGGAGATTAGGAACGTTGGACCAACATAACTCAAAGAGCAGTCTTTGCTTACCCTGCCAAACTTGTTACAGGGTGTCCACAAGAGGGTGGAATTAGGGAGTTATGAGGACATTGGTATTAGTGGTCAAACAAAGCGACAAGGAGCACGCCAATCCATCCGGCTGCTGACTGACAACGCCACGTGTCCCTTGAAAGCAGGCATCACAGACGACACGGCCAACACATACAGTGCTGTCCACAGAACCCTGCCAGACATGCTGCCAGAGTTTCCGGCGAGGCGAGATGTTGGTGTGTGTATGTGGCAGAGATGTGCACAGACGGAGAAAGGAGTGGTAGAAAGGGTGGAGGTAAGGGGGGAAGGAGGGGGGGAAGGGGTCAGGAAGGAAGCTGTGGGAGGAGAGGAGGGTGAAGAGGGAGGGAAGGGGTGTGGGCGGGGGGAGGTTGAGGATCACACCCGACTGTTGCACAGCGTGCTGTCCGCAAAGCCGTCCTCCCCCACCCGGTCAAACTTGCGGCGAATGAGCGGCGTGCTCTCCATCGTTTCCTTCGCCCCCTCCCCCCAGTCCACCCCTCCTCCACGCCCCACCCCTCCTCCTCCTCCTCCTCCGTCCCTGCCCTCCTCAGCCTTAAGCAGCTCCTCCTCCTCCGCGCCGATGGTGAACTTGAACTTGCGGCGCCGGGAGGACGTCCTCCGGAGGAGTTCTTGGCTGCTGGGTCCGGCCAGGTAGCCGTAGGGCTGCAGGTAGGGCGCCCGGCTGCCGCTGTTGCCCCCTCCTCCCGGGGACACGCCCCCCAGCCCCACCACCTCCCCGTTGGCCAGCCCCTGACCCTGGAAGTGCACTTGGCCCTGCTGGTAGTGGACGCCGCCCCGCTCGGCGCTCAGCTGGGAGGGGGAGCGGTCCATGGGGCGCTCGAAGGAGCGGGAGCGGCAGTGAGCCATGCGGGGCCCGCGGAACGACCCCCCGCCTCCTCCCCCTCCCCCTCCGCCTCCCGCTCCGCCGCCTCCCCCGCTGCCGCCGACGGTGACCCCCGAGGCGGTGAGGGTGGAGATGTGGCTGTGGTCGCTGCTGACGGGCTTCAGGCGGTGGGGGCGCCGCTCGCGGTCCTCCCCGCTCAGCCAGTAGGTCATGACGTCCCCTTTGCCCTGCAGGACACACACAGACAACTCTGGAACTCAACATGGTCTGCTGTAGAGACAGCCACCAGCCTGCAGGACGCAGAGACAACTCTGGAACTCAATACGGTTTGTTGGAGAGAGAGCCACCAGCCTGTAGGACAGAGACACAACTCTGGAACTCAACATGGTCTGCTGTAGAGAGAGCCACCAGCCTGCAGGACACACACAGACAACTCTGGAACTCAACATGGTCTGCTGTAGAGAGAGCCACCAGCCTGCAGGACACACACAGACAACTCTGGAACTCAACATGGTCTGCTGTAGAGAGAGACAATAGCCTGTAGGACACACACAGACACAACCCTGGAACTATGGTCTGCTGTAGAGAGAGCCACCAGCCTGTAGGACACACACAGACACAACTCTGGAACTCAACATGGTCTGCTGTAGAGAGAGCCACCAGCCTGTAGGACACACACAGACACAACTCTGGAACTCAACATGGTCTGCTGTAGAGAGAGCCACCAGCCTGTAGGACACACACAGACACATCTCTGGAACTCAACATGGTCTGCTGTAGAGAGACAATAGCCTGTAGGACACACAGACACAACTCTGGAACTCAACATGGTCTGCTGTAGAGAGAGCCACCAGCCTGTAGACCACACACAGACACAACTCTGGATCTCAACATGGTCTGCTGTAAGAGAGACAATAGCCTGTAGGACACACACAGACACAACTCTGGAACTCAACATGGTCTGCTGTAGAGAGAGACAATAGCCTGTAGAACACACACAGACACAACTCTAGAACTCAATACGGTTTGCTGTAGAGACAGCCACCAGCCTGTAGGACACATAGACAACTCTGGAACTCAACATGGTCTGCTGTAGAGAGAGAGCCACCAGCCTGTAGGACACACACACAGACACAACTCTGGAACTCAACATGGTCTGCTGTTAAGAGAGAGAGAATAGCCTGTAGGACACACAAAGACACAACTCTGGAACTCATCACGGTTTGCTGTAGAGAGAGCCATCAGCCTGTAGACACACAGAGACAACTCTGGAACTCAATACGGTTTGTTGTAGAGACAGCCACCAGCCTGCAGGACGCAGACACAGAGACAACTCTGGAACTCAATACGGTTTGTTGTAGAGAGAGCCACCAGCCTGTAGGACACACACACACTACTCTGGAACTCCACACGGTTTGCTGTAGAGAGAGCCACAAGCCTGTAGGACACACACACAGACAACTCTGGAACTCAATATGGTGTGTTGTAGAGACAGGCACCAACCTGCAGGACGCAGAGACAACTCTGGAACTCAACATGGTCTGCTGTAGAGAGAGCCACCAGCCTGTAGGACACACAGACACAACTCTGGAACTCAACATGGTCTGCTGTAGAGAGAGCCACCAGCCTGTAAAACACACACAGACAACTCTGGAACTCCACACGGTTTGCTGTAGAGACAGCCACCAGCCTGTAGGACACAGACAGACACAACTCTGGAACTCCACACGGTTTGCTGTAGAGAGAGCCACCAGCCTGCAGGACACACACACAGACAACTCTGGAACTCAATATGGTTTGCTATAGAGAGAGCCACAAGCCTGTAGGACACACACACACACAGACAACTCTGGAACTCAATATGGTTTGCTGTAGAGAGAGCCACCAGCCTGTAGGACACACACAGACACAACTCTGGAACTCAACACGGTTGGCTGTAGAGAGAGTCACCAGCCTGTAGGACACACACAGACACAACTCTGGAACTCAACACGGTTGGCTGTAGAGAGAGTCACCAACCTGTAGGACACACACAGACACAACTCTGGAACTCAACACGGTTGGCTGTAGAGAGAGAGTCACCAGCCTGTAGGCAAAGAAAGCATGTTCATAAGAGACACACGTTTCGGAGATAAAAATTAATGAGAAAAGAAGCTACAAAACTAACCAAGCTGCAATGAGGATTTTGTGACCAGAAAAGGGGTAAGCAAATAAAAGAGTTTTCCATGCAACTACCATACCTCTTATTTTCTTATTAATATCATGTTGTTGTTTTTACGAAAAAGACAATGCATAATATTTTATTTTTTTAATTAATATTGTGTTGTTGTTGTTGTTGTTTTTAGGAAAAGGACAATGCATAGTATTTACGTTTAACATGTCGTTTCTTCTTTATTTGTTTGTTTGGTTCTTTTGGAAGCGTGATAAAAAGCCATTGTATCGACAGAGTCATGAATCTGCATTCTTTTGGTAACAATAGCCCTGAATGTGTACAGTCATTAAACTTTTAAAAGACCTTTCAAAAAATTCTTAGAACGATGGACAGACCATCAGAAAATTACATTTCATCTTCTGTAATATTACAAAGTGGACAATAGTTTGCTTCCTCTGTGTACCTTTTTGTGCATTGGGGGGGGGGGGGGGGAGAGAGAGAGAGAGAGAGAGAGAGAGAGAGAGAGAGAGAGAGAGAGAGAGACAGAGACAGAGACAGGCAGAGAGACAGAGAGACAGAGAGAGAGAGAGAGAGAGAGAGAGAGAGAGAGAGAGAGAGAGAGCGCGATTAAACGTTATCGATGGAAATGTTTTCGCAGAGAATATTGGCTGAAGTAACGAAAAAACAAAAAAACAAAAACAAATAATCAATCAAACAAACAAACCTCAAAAAAGCGTATCCTTTGATTGCGCAATCGATAAACATAAGCAGACGCCCTATAGGTTAAGTGTGTCTGAACTTACAGATTAGATAGCACGAAATATAACCTGTATATTCTTGGTGTGGGGGACGGGAAAATGAACCGAACTACAAGCACGCCGAATACTGTGCCTCGAAACGCTTACATAAGGCACAATAGACAAGAGACTCGACTTTGTGACAGATGTGTGTATTTCAGAAGTCAGAAATAATTGATAAGACAAAGGCAGAACCCCCGGGGTGGTCCTTTATAAGTCAGGTATTTTTGACGGTTTATTAAGACAGATACGGTCAACATTCATGTGTCTGTTTTGTTTTACGATTAAACAAGCGTCATTTAACAATTTGGCGCGCGTGCGTGTATGCGCGGGCTTAGTTTTCAATATTGCTGCAATATAACGTTCCGCTGGTGCGGGAATTAAAGTAGACACTTTATTTCCGGACCAGTACATGTAATATTTGTACACGCCAGTGTCACGTGTCACATAATATGATGACGGACATCCTCCGACAAGATCGCATTTCACCGGCTGAAGCGAAGCACTTGCTTCTCTAAAACACCTGTGCTGGTTTACGTTTACTCCAGGAAGAACATCATCTCGGGGAAGCTTGAGATGGGGGAGACTGTGAAAAAGCCACCCTCAGACAAATGGTTCGACCCTGACCTCCTCGCACTCAAAGGGGGCCGTGCCGCATCCAGGTCATGGCTCGTACATACCCATCTGCCATCAGCCAATATTACGGGGCTGCCGGGACTCGAACCCGCAACTCCTGAACGTTGGGCCATCTTAAAGCCAAGTCGTCTTGACGCAGATATATTACCTGCAGTGCTATCGACTACGTAATTCTAAACGAGGTCAGTTAAATTAAATATGAAATGAGGCAGGGAACAGTAAACAATAAACACGTAGCATTCCTTTGGAGTTATGTTTTCTTCTGGGAGCAAGAGTTACCCTACTTGTTTATAGGTCCATTAAAGCCTCGTCGAGCTCAGTTGTGACTAAACACTTAGCTGAATTCTCATTATCGCTATTGATAACCCCCACTGAAGGGCAAGATGAATGCTCATTATCTCTATTGATAACCCCCACTGAAGGGCAAGGTGAATGCTCATTATCTCTATTGATAACCCCCACTGAAGGGCAAGATGAATGCTCATTATCTCTATTGACAACCCCCACTGAAGGGCAAGATGAATGCTCATTATCTCTATTGATAACCCCCACTGAAGGGCAAGGTGAATGCTCATTATCTCTATTGATAACCCCCACTGAAGGGCAAGATGAATGCTCATTATCTCTATTGACAACCCCCACTGAAGGGCAAGATGAATGCTCATTATCTCTATTGATAACCCCCACTGAAGGGCAAGATGCATGTTTCTTTTCTTCTTTCCATTTTTTGGCGAAAACAAAAACCCACACAACTCAAAATTGTAAGATTATCGCCAGTTCTAAAAGACATGTTTTGTGTTTTACTGTGTATGTAAGCTTATTCAGTTGTCAACCACTTGCACAGTAGGTCCGCTGTATTTCTTTTCTGTCTTCTTCCATTCTCTCTTCCTTTGTTTTCATTTAAATCGCCACAAGTTACAGCAAATACTTGGTGTATGTATTGTTGAACCCCTCAGATGTGCGTCAATTATGCATCAAAATCTCTGCGCAGTCTTCTTTCGACGCATCTGTGATTTCTCAACTTATTGGATTAAAATTCGATATTGAAAAAACAAAGTTCACTTGTGACAGTCCCCGACCATGTTATCTAAGCTGGCACTCTCTGAGCTCTCTTGCCACAGGCGTCACCGCTGTAAACCCCTCTTGGCACTAATCCACAGCTGACTGGTGGAGGCAAAGGCATGGTAAGCATATATATTACAGTTAGGCAGAACGGTCAGACTGAGGCGGACCCGGTGTATACCTTCAGTTTGGTGATGTAAGCATATATATTACAGTTAGGCAGAACGGTCAGACTGAGGCGTACCCGGTGTATACCTTCAGTTTGGTGATGTAAGCATATATATACTCAGAGGCATAAAAAACGCGAAAACAAACTGTATAGAAATTTTGATGTAATTTGGCTACCGATTCCTTTGAACTGGTAATAGAAAGTGAGAAAAAGCAATCGAACACCGCAAAAGTGTCCTTTCAAAGTTCATTCTGGTAGAAAATAAGGTCACATGAACTTGACCTTGACCCTGTGTTAACAGCAGAATGTCAGTATCTGGTGTGACCACCTCGAGCATTGATCACAGCTGTGCACCTGCGGTACATCGAGCGCACCAGAGTGTTGGTCTGCCTCTGGGGGACTTGCCACCACACTTGGCCCACAGCAACAGCAAGCTGAGCTGCTGTCTGGGGTCTGGGGTTGAGCTGGTTCAACTGCCTCTGAAGGGCATCCCAGAAATGCTCTATTGGGTTAAGGTCGGGAGAACGGGCTGGGTGAGGCAGCAGATTGATGTTGTTCTGCCTCAGGAAGTTCTGCATAGCACGGGCAGTGTGCGGCCTTGCGTTGTCCTGCTGAAACAGGTTCTGTGGATGCCGCTGGAAATGCGGCAGGATGTGGGGCCTCAGAACTTGGTCGATGTAATGAACAGCAGTGACCCCGTTACCACGTCCTGGACCCACATTCTGGAAGATGACTGGCCCAATACAGCGATTTATGCCGATAGCCCCCCAGATCATGATGCTTTCACCACCCCATGGGTCCCTTTCGGTGATGTTGGCATCCGTGAAGCGTTCCCCCGCTCTTCTCCAGATCCGGATGCGGCCATCGCCTGGGTCGACGCAGAACCGGCTTTCATCACTGAAGAGGACTCGGCCCCAGTCCCGATGGCGCCAATGCACGTGGATCTGTGCCCACTGCAGACGGTTCTGGCGATGCTGGAGTGTCAGGATAGGTCGCCGGGCTGGACGCCTGCATTGGAGACCAACTGTGTTCAGTCGGCGACCCACGGTCCTGTTGCTGATTGGCCTGCCATGGTTGCCGACGGTGTTCCTGGCTGTGTTGGCAGCGGTTTGGTAAGGCTCCCGTCGATGCTGACGAAGAAGATGGCGGTCTTGGGCTGCTGTGGTGACCCTCGGTCTGCCGCTCCTCGGTCTGTCATCAGTGGTGTTTCTTGCTTGAAAGCGGTCCAGAAGGCGATAGACGGTGGAAATGTGGACTCCGAATGCGATAGCGACCTGCCTCATTGGAACCCCGGCCTGCAGTTGCCCCATTGCTATGCAACGATCTTGACGAGAAAGTCTCGGCATTATGTTGGCGCCTCTGGAAGGGATGATTTGAACTTTTTGGGGTTTGGAAATTTATAGCCCCACAATGGGGGCCACATTGAGTTGCAATTCACATTGATGCACGTGGCGTAGGTAGTCCACATGGCAAATGCACTCCTCGTGCCAAAAACGCTGACCCGGCAACATTCACCCACTGTTACGAGGTTACAACCGGCCAAGACACCACGTACTGCTAATGTTGCACGTGCCAACGACATTGCTTACGTCCTGTTCACAATGTGAACAATCGTGCACTGTCTCTATTTTTTCGCGTTTTTTATGCCTCTGAGTATATTACAGTTAGGCAGAACGGTCAGACTGAGGTGGACCCGGTGTATACCTTCAGTTTGGTGATACCACGTTGTTCCAGAGTGTACCCTCCTAGCTCGTCCAGCAGATACTTGCAGTCCACCGAACAGTGGATCTTGAGGGCTGGAACAGTGATGCTGTTCTGTTACAACTGCACTGTCCGTCTGCCTGACGGTCTGTCTGTCTGTCTGTCCGTTTGTCTGCCCTGTCAGTCTCTAACTCCGCGGTGTCAGCCAGTCACGTAGTAAGCGTGCCAGTCAGGAGGCCATTTGAGAATTAAAAAAAATTAAAATGAAAAGGGGTAGAAGGCAGAAACAAAGGCAAGGAAAACAAAAAGATATGACGAAATCTCTCTCTCTCTCTCTCTCTCTCTCTCTCTCTCTCCACACCACGTCTCATGTACACACACGCGCGCGCATGCACGCACGCACGCGTTCCTAAACACACTCACACACACACACACACACAAACAACAGAGAGAGAGAGAGAGAGAGAGAGAGAGAGAGAGAGAGAGAGAGAGAAGAGAAGAGAGAGAGAGAGAGAGAGAGAGAGAGAGTCAGGGCGGGCAAGAAAGACACTTACACACCGTGCCACAAACTGTCAGACACCCTCAAACAAAAATGGACAGTCTCACATGGCCACAGCCACACACAAACATCCCCACCCTCACCCACCCTTTCACCCCCACCTACCCACGCCACCACCACCACCACCTCCACCATCGCTGCTCCAAAAAACAACAACTAAAAGAACAACTACTACTAATACAACTACTACTGCTACTACTACCACTCCTATTACCAGCACAACCCTCCCCCCCCCCCCCCCCCACCACTACCACCACCCCTACTACTCACGTTCCCAGGTGGACTCCACCCTGGACGCCGTGTTGACGGTGTCCCCAAACAGGCAGCAGCGAGGCACCTTGAGGCCCACCAATACAACAACAACAACGACGACAACTACTACCACCACCACTCACGTTCCCCAGTGGACTCCATCCTGGAGGCCGTGTTGACGGTGTCCCCGAACAGGCAGTAGCGGGGCATCTTGAGGCCCACCACGCCGGCCACGCAGCCCCCGGAGTGCAGGCCGATGCGCAGCTTGAGCGTGTCCTCGGGACGGTGGCGGATCTTGAACTTGCGGATGGAGTCCAGCAGGTGGAGGGAGAGCGAGGCGATCTCGCCGGCGTGCTGGATGCCGTTGGTCTTGGGCAGGCCGCTGACCACCATGTAGGCGTCCCCGATGGTCTCCACCTTGTACACGTCGTAGAACTCGATGGTGGAGTCGAAGAGCGTGTAGAGGTCGTTGAGCAGGTCCACCACCTGGGCGAGGAACGGCAATGCTTCTGAACAGTTTGGCCCATGAGGTGGTGTTGGGGGCGCGCGCGCGTGCGTGCGTGCGTGCGTGCGTGCGTGTGCGGTGTGTGTGTGTGTGTTGTGTGTGTGTGCGCGCGTGCGTGTGCGTGTGTCAAGTCAAGTCAAGTCAAAATTTTATTTAGAGATGGAAACATTGAATAAGCAACATATCTGCTTTTT